>CAIGQQ010037715.1:2604611-2641346 GCA_903798035.1 Danio albolineatus
TATATATATATATATATATATATATATATATATAAATTATTTTTTATTTTCAAACAAATTAACAGTAAAACATAAAAGTAACAGCCCAAAGGGCAACTTAATAAGTACACCTGTCCAACTGCTCGTTAATGTTGGACAAATTTCTAATCAGCCAATCACAATGCATTTAGGCATGTAGACATGGTCAAGACGATCTGCTGCAGTTCAAACCGAGCATACGGGCTGATCTGAGTATTTCAGAAACTGCTAATCTACTGAGATTTTCATGCACAACCATCTCTAGGGTTTACAGAGAATGGTCTGAAAAAGAGGAAATATCCAGCGAGCGGCAGTTCTGTGGGCGCAGATGCCTTGTTGATGCCGGAGGTCAGAGGAGAATGGCCAGACTGGTTCCAGCTGATAGAAAGGCAACAGTAACTCAAATAAGCACTCGTTACAACCGAGGTCTGCAGAAGAGCATCTCTGAACGCACAACACGGCCAACCTTGAGGCGGATGGGCTACAACAGCAGAAGACCACACCGGGGGCCGCTCCTGTCAGCTAAGATTAGAGAAACATTGCCTGGTCTTCTGAGTCTCCATTTCTGCTGCCACACTCGGATGGTCGGGTCAGAATTTGGCATCAACAGCATGAAAGCATGAATCCATCCTGTCTTGAATCAACGGTTCAGGCTGGTGGTGGCGGTGTAATGTGGGGGGGGATATTTTCTTGACACACTTTGGATTTATTAGTACCAACTGAGCATCGTTTCAACACCACAGCCTACCTGAGTATTGCTGCTGACCATGTCCATCCCTTTATGACCACAGTGTCTCCATCTTCTGATGGCTACTTTCAGCAGGATAACACACCATGTCATAAAGTGCGAATCATTTCAGACTGGTTTCTTGAACATGACAATGAGTTCACTGTACTCAAATGGCCTCCACAGTCACCAGAGCTCAATCCAATAGAGCACCTTTGGGATGTGGTGGAGTGGGAGATTCTCATCATGGATGTGCAGCTGACAAATCTGCAGCAACTGCGTGATGCTATCATGTCAATACAGACCAAAATCTCTAAGGGATATTTCCAGTAGCTTGTTAAATCTACGCCGCAATGGATTAAGGCAGTTCTAAAAGGGGATGTGGTTTTTACAAAATTATACATGTAGCCTATAATGAATTCCATTTCATTATTTTTTAAATTTATTTAGTAAATATACGTATTTCTTTTTAATTTGGTAAAAAATGTTGTTTCTATTTGGGCCACTTATTTATTTCTGGCTTTTTGTTATTTTACAGATGGACGGGGGAACAAGGATCATTCAGACAAAAAATAAAAATCAAGAAATACAAAAAAATATATATGCATGTCTGTGTGTGTGTGTGCTGGTCCGCCATATGCTCCACAATGTTTACAAAAATAAAATAATCTATATTTAATGTGGCACATTTTATGTTGGCAGATTTTATGTCTCCCCCCAAAAAATTCACAAAGTAAAAGAGTACAGATCGCCTTCATAATTTCATAAAATCCATCTCCGACTCCTGTTTTATAAAGATGCTGCTGTATTCTTCATTGAGGAAGGACTGAATATCATTAATCACTCCTGTTACTTGAGAAACACTTGACAGAGCTCAAGTGTCCTCTCACATTTAAACACAAACCTCTTAATTGCTGATTACAACACAATGAGAAATGATGGATCATCAGTTTCCCTGCTTGTTGAAACAGAAGATATCCAGTATTCTTGATATGTGATGTGCTTGTGAATGGAGGGATGGGGAAAACCTCAGAATGAAGTAGGTCGACTTGTTATGATTGTCTAAAATGGCGAACGTTTATACAACATTAACAAAACAAACCCTGCTCCACATCACACTACATCTTCACCTACAAAACTTGAGTTTCAGGGACAACGAAACATAGGAAGCAACCCGGTCGAAATGACAGACATCCCGTCCATCCAATCACAAGCCGAGCGTGCAGAGCGACCCTCCAATGAGGGGAGAGACGAAGGGCGGGACTTCCTGCTGGTGACGCAGTTGGCGAAGTGGAAGCCCCGCCGTCAATCAAATTAAGAAAAAAACAAACTGGACTAAAGCGAGCGCAAGCAGCGATTAAAACCACCATGTTCGGGGTGTAAAAAAGCCCACCACCAATCTCCAGGAAAGAACTCGCGTAATGACCGGTACGTAGCATCTGTGGAGCGCACAAAACAATCGCTTTGAATCTTTGTGCAGGCTATGTTTGTGCTAAGCTAGGCTAACGTTAGCAGGCGGGTGAATCTGAGCGAGTTTTCGCAAATAAATACAGAGCTAAATCTATCCATAAACTCCCGAAACGCTTGTGTGGCACCCGATGAAACACCCGCGTGCTGTAAGCAGTCTCTAATGCTTGTTTTAGCATTGTTGTGTGTGTGTTTAAGCGCCTGAAGGGCCAGTGAAAGCGGGAGTCATGGCGGACAGCAGCAGCGCTCAGGACGGCGGCGGCGCGGAGCAGGTAAAAAATCGCATCAAATCCTCTCCTCTCTTATTCTCTAATGCATGTGCTTTAGTGAAGTTTTCACTTTGTTCTGTTAAAACACTGGTACTTCCTGTGTGGCCACCCCCTTTCATGTATTAAACCCGCCCATCTGCAGGACGGACAGCCCTCGCCGCTCGCCCTGCTCGCCGCCACTTGCACCGGCCTCGGTTCGCCCGCCCCCGGAGCAGAGAACGGGGCGAGCTCTAATAGCGCTTCAGCTGGGGTGGTAAGTCAGAAACTACACCTTTTCACCTTTTAATAACCCTCTCCCATGCGTTTGAGTGCAAGCCTGGGGCGTCTTTGCTCTGTGTGGTGCGTATTTATACCATAAACGTAAAGGAATAATTTGGCTGGGGTAAAGTTGGCCTTAATATTTGCACACTTGTTCATTTTTGAACTTCTGACACGATCACCATATTGTACTTTAAATATTAGACATTAGCACTATTTGACTGTGAACAAGGTGGTACTTTGATAGTTTGTGGCTGCTAATATGATTTTTATATTTCTATTTGAATTGACAAATAACACTTTTCTGGAATGATATTATTGAGGAGAAAGTCTGAATATGCGAATATGAAATCAACTAGTGCTTCCCATAGGTTTCAAATATACTTTCGGTTGTAGCCAGATTGAAACACACCTTTAACCCACAGCAAATGGTCAACTGCATGCGACAAACAAAATAATTGTGTTATGTGTTTTTTTTAACTATATTTTATTTATTATGACACTGTTATACACCTTTTCAGTGGGTTAGCTTTATTAAAAAGGCTGTTGAAATAAAAGATATCCACTATTTCTCTTACTTTTATGCTATTAAGGAGCCATGTGCACATACTGACAGGTAAAGGCTTCTCTCTCTCTCTCTCTCTCTCTAAAGTTGCTTTATTGGCATGACAGAACAGTATTGTCAAAGCATTTTAGATAAAGTGTATGTGATATATTAACATCATTAAATGAATAAAACGTACAGCAAATTAGAAATAAATTACAGAAAGAAGGAATGAAACAGACAATATTGCTTAAAATAACTAGAATAAAAAGTGTAGATTATTTAAATGAGGCAAATTAGTTGATTTAACCATTTCTAATGGTGTACAAATATTTTGCAGCCAGTGTATTTTGTTTTCTCCAAGTATAAAGTTTATCTGAGTCGTTTATTAAATTATTAATCATGTAGTGTTTCTCTCGTGGCTTTGTGCGCGCAGTCAGCTGCGTAAAGGTAATGCAAAAAACGCATACAAAAACTGCAACTTTAGAAAGCGAAAGTAAAACCCCAAACCCCAGACATTTTAGTAGATTCAGAAACTACGGTCGGACGTATTTTAACGCAAAAGCTACATTTCTGTGGGTCTGCAGAGCACATGACTGTCTGTGGGTGTATTGACCGTTAAGGCCCGTGCACACCGAGACGTTTTTTGCTGGCATTTTCGGTCGACTTTTGACGCCTCGTGACTAAATAAAGGGTGTCAATGTGATTGTGCACACCAACGTAAAAAAAAGCAAAAAGCCAGGTGTTAAAGCGTCATTTTTAAAGAAACGCCTCATGCTCGTTTTTTTGTTTTGACGCCCCGTGTCAAAACTACGGTGGCCGAGAAAGGTTAACGCGCTGCAATTTAAGAAAGCACATGCAATAACAGAAAACACCAGCAAATTAAGATACGATTTTCATCAATTTGACAGCACACCTGTTACAAATTCTCACAACACAAACAACGGAAGAAATGCGCAGCATATTGGTCAAAACACAAACAACAAAAGAAATGCGCAGCAAATTGGTCAAAACACAAACAACAAAAGAAATGCGCAGCAAATTGGTCAAAAACACAAACAACAAAAGAAATGCGCAGCAAATTGGTCAAAACACAACGGAAGAAAATGCGCAGCAAGTTATTCAAAACACATGCAAAATGGTGAATACACAACGGAAATGTTTCAAGAGGACCCAAAAACATGACGGACACCGCTGCTAAGATACGGATGTAGTTAATTTATTTAATAACGCAACATTTCAGTTGATCATTAATTAGACTGATAATTTACAAAAGACAACGGAATTGTGTAATCAGGATATTACACCTTTCACAGACCACCAATCACTTCACTGAACAACAGTCACGGCGGGTCCGTATCAGCTGTGTCCGTCATGTTTTTGGGTCCTCTTGAAACATTTCCGTTGTGTATTCACCACTTGCTGCGCGTTTTCTTTCGTTGTGTTTTCAATAATTTGCTGGGCATTTCTTTTGTTGTTTGTGTTTCTGACCAATATGCTGTGCGTTTCTTCCGTTGTCTGTGTTGTGAGAATTTGTAACAGGTGTGCTGTCAAATTGATGAAAATCGTATCTTAATTTGCTGGTGTTTTCTGTTATTGCATGTGTTTTCTTAAATTGCAGCGCGTTAACCTTTCTCGGCCACCGTACAAAACCTTCTCCACCAATCAGATTAGCACTTTTGTTCACGTGTACGGAGCCGCTGAAGTTACGGTAAACACCCCTTGGAGGCGCTCAAGCGCAAAACTGTCAATGCAAGAGCAGATTCCCAGAGGCGATATGAACGTGGAGCTGCTTATTGCACTGGTGAACAATAATAATTTCTTCATCGCTAGAGCTGCCACTTGAACCATCCATGCTTTGCCGATCGCAACAACAAGCGTGTAAACTTCCTCTTTTCTTTTTCTGTGTAACAAGCGGGTGTTAGAAGCTTGGCGCCACCGTGTGCGCCATCTAACGTCAAGGAGTGATTTTGCGTATTCTTCTGCTCGAAGGCAGAGAAAATCGCTTGAGCTTGAATGCTGAAAAACGTCTCGAAAATTGCCGACGATAAACGCAAACGAAAAGCGTCCCAGTCTGTACGAGCCTTTATACTGTAGGAAACATGCAGAGTGAGGGAAGACTTTCCACTGGTTAATCGATCACGAATTTCTTGGACGGATACAAAAAAGTGTAAAAGGATGATAATGATGGTATTATTTATGTGTCACCACCAAATATACTTGGGCGGCCGTTAATATACCTGGGCGGCCCGCCCAAGTAAAGTCTATGTGTGGTAAGCATTGAACTATATCTCATTGTCAGAAACCAGACCTTTTAACCTTTATGTACTGTTGGGGATGTTTTAATTCACTCTAGGGTGATTTTGAGTCTTATTTTTGCCATAACTTTTTCTGTGTTTTAGCTAGCAGAATGATTTTTGGTAAAAAAAAATCATATTTTGACACGTTTTGAGAAAATGCTTTGAATTAAAACAATACTGACACCTCGAAAGGAAGATCAACATTGATCTGCTTCATGATCTGACTGCAGTCTCGCTTCATCTGTTATTTCTCTCTATAATTTAAGCATATAATGCATAATTCTGACCAGTGTTTTTTAATAGATTTAATAGAAAGCTTTTTACAACCCTTGACAACTATAATGAGGCTATGTATGAGAGAGTCTTACCTCTCTGGTTTATGTTTATTGACGATGTCTGTGGGTGTCAAAAGTAAAATGCACCTTTTCGCTTATAGTGTCTTATTGCTCATCATCATAAATTAAAATAACGCCATATTACAGCTTAGTGGAGTCTGGGGGAAATTAAAAGGTGAAACTCAATTTGAGGAGAGTTGACTTGCACATGACTTGCTTGAACAATTTTGGTCCCTTTAGAAACTTTGCCGTGTGAAAGTGAACCACACCAAGAACAAAAATAAACATTATAACAATTTTAATCGGAACAAAACAGGTGTGAAAGCACCCTAACACGGATTTCATTGAACATTTTGGTTTCCTCCCCAGAATGCAGACCTCTCAGATCAGCTAACCAGCTCGACTGAAAGATGGGAAGCGGTACGGGATGATTCAGGTGTCCTGCATCTCCCTGGCACGGGTATCGTCACTTCCAACGGACAGTATGTTCTTCCTCTCCAGAGCCTCCAGGGCCTCCAGAACCAGCCCATTTTACTCACGTCAGGGACCGACGCGTCCGCCGGCGCAGTGCCTAACATCCAATACCAAGTCATCCCTCAGGTGCAGACGGCTGATGGGCAGCTGGGTTTCTCTGGGGCCTCGATGGCGCAGGACGCCGCAGGGCACATCCAGATCCTCCCGGACGGCACTCAGACCATCAGCGTCACGTCCGCCGACGTCCTCAGCAACAGCCAGAGCCTGATGACGCAGACGGGCCAAGTTCACCAGATCCCACAGGTGTCTCTGGGAAGCTCTGCGTTTGGCGGGCAGGTCACAAACGTGCCTCTGGGTTTGCCGGGTAACATTACCTTCGTGCCCATAAACAGCGTGGATCTGGACTCTCTGGGACTGTCGGGAGCCCAGCCCATAGCCACGGGCATCACAGCTGACGGACAGCTGATCATGACCAATCAGAGTGTTGAGAACTCTGAGAAAGCAGGAGAACAGCAGCAGCAGCAAACGCTCAGCACTAACGCGACCGCTGATATGTTTGTGCCTACGTCTTCAGCGTCGTCTTCGCAGCCCAGCACGATAGACGGCACGGGAGTGTTGACGCAGCAGCCAGCGGCGGCGGGAGAGCAGACGGACAGCTCGGGATACCTCAGTCAAGGAGCGATGCAGGTGTCTGGAGGACAGCAGGTGATCCAGTTACAGCAGCTGCCCTTGCAGAGCGCTGACGGTCAGGCGTCTGCTCAGGCCCAGCAGACCATGCAAAACATCCAGCTCATCAACCCGGGAACATTCCTAATCCAGGCCCAAACCGTCACGCCGTCAGGACAAATACAGTGGCAGACCTTCCAGGTACAGTTTGTATTATGTCAGTCATCAACAATTTTTTTTTAATTTAAAAACAATTATGTATTCTGTTCCATCACATAAAAGCATAAGGAAACAGTGCAACATTGCAGATCTCAAAGTAGGGCTGGGCGATTTGGCCTGAAATCAAAATCTCGATTAATTGAACATTTTTAACTCTATTATGATTAATAAAACATATATATTTATACAAATATAAATAAATATAAATATATATATAAAATACTATTATTATTATTAATAAGTTCATAGTTCACGGACAGGTTGTACAGTAAATATGTTCACATATTACTAGACCAAGATTTTTGAATGAAGGGTACATTACTTAATTTTAATGTAATTAAAGGAAAGACACACTATCTACTGTCTGTGATTTATTTGTACAACATCAGTGTTGAATAACACACTTTGCCTTTAACCAACAGTCACTTTATTTTCTTATAAAAAAGTGAAAATAAATAACTTGCCTTGCGTGTAGCCGTGCATTGATATACTTCAGCGTGCTGTTTGTGTTGCTCTGTAATAACACTTCCGCACTACACTAACATAACACTACACTAGCTGGCAGCGGGTTTTATGTTCTTCTGTGTCGAGTTTCTTTATGGGGGTTTTGTTTTTTCTGAACACTACCTTAATGTACAAGAAGCTAAAACTCGTTCAGAGACGAGAACCGGCGGACGTGAAACAACTTCAATCATAAGAAAAACACAAAACAGCTTCTCCACGGGACACCACACTGGTAAACACTCGCACCAACCACTCTCTGCTGTCCTGCGGCTCTCTACGCCGCTCACACGTGTCAATGCTATCAAACCGACCAATCACATAGCTTGCGATGTGTGTCTTAGCAACCTGTAGTTACATTTTTAGAGGCATGTGGGTATGAGACCGGATCATAAGCGTGCTCTTGATTTAAATCGACCTTAGATCGGGGTCACGTGACTCTACACACACACTGTAGAGAAAATAATTGACCTGGGAAAATTAGATCGATTATATGTTCTGTATGTCGATTTCGATTATTATTCGATTAATCTCAATTTCAAAGCAAACAACACAGAACATGAATCAAAACAAAAGATGCAAGACACAAACATAAATTAGCGTTCTTTTGTATATTAGTGTTTTAGAGATGAGATTTGAGATTGAAGTTTTTTTTTTTTCTTTCTCACAATTACTCAGTGCTTTGCAAACTTAAAGTAAAATTGTCATTTCAAACTAAATCCATTTAAAGTCAAAGTTTTTTTTGTTTTGTTTTGGCAGTTCGAAACAGCTCACCAAAGTGAATCTTTATGGGAGTTAGCAACTTACACTAGTGCTGTTTTAGTTTTAAAACGGCGTTTTAGCATGAAAACGATCCGCGTCGACACTAGCGTTTCACCCAGCGTTTCTGAACATATCTCTGTCCACACTACTCCAGCGAAAACGTATATCACGGACCATTCGCGCACTCTGGGATGGGGAAGTATAAACAGGAAGCACGTGTCTCGCTCGCCATTCTAAATAGGGCTTACGCCGCTTGAAAAGCTAGTGATTAGCGAGTCCTCGAACAATAGCTTGCCTCTTGTGAATATATGCAGCTGTTGTAGTAAAAAAGGCAGAGTTTAACTGCACAATGGCGCCTACAACGATCCCATTTCTGTGTCCATGTTGTTGTTTACAGTGAAGGCTGGTCTGCCGTCTTCCGGTGGCGTTATAGTCATGTGCGCTTGACGAATAAGGGAAGGATACGCAATGACCCAAAAGCCCCAAATCACGTAGTGAATCTCAGCAGCCACGCCTCCGTTTTCAGACGTCTCTGTTTCCCCCATCCACACTGAGACGAAGCAGCAGTGTTATAGAATGAAAACGGCCTCTCCAGCGTTTCCAAAACGCTCCCTTTTCGGGGCTCAAAAACTCCAGCGTAGTGTGGACAGATGGCGCAATCTTAGCAAAACTTATGCGTTTTAAAACGTAAACGCATAAGTGTAAACGGGGCCTAAGACCATTGCTCTGTTGCCATTATGCAA
Organism: Danio albolineatus; assembly: GCA_903798035.1. Taxonomy (NCBI): domain Eukaryota; kingdom Metazoa; phylum Chordata; class Actinopteri; order Cypriniformes; family Danionidae; genus Danio; species Danio albolineatus. The sequence continues at coordinate 2,613,895 of CAIGQQ010037715.1, forward strand.
TCAGTGGGTGTGTTCTGGAGCTCCGCCTTTGTGCGATTTCAACGCTTGAATATTTAGCACTACAAGCTGAAGAAAACATTGCTGTAACTCTGATACGAGTTTTAATTTTGGAGAAAGTTAAAAGGCGCTGCTGTGTTTTGGTGATCTGTGTTTGTCTGATGTAATTAGTCTACCGAAATGTGTATATTCCGTACAAAGTTTGAAGCTGATCGGTCAGTCGTTATAACATGGCTCGCAGTGTGCTTGCAGCTTTCTTAAAGATGTTTTCAACTGCATGCAAATGGAAGGCATGAGTATGTCATGATGCTTGCTTGTGTTGCTCCCATTATGTGTGCACAAGCCTCCATTGGAAATAACAAACTTGCGCACGGAAAAGATACGATATGCGAACGGCCCCTAAAGCCGCCGTCATTTGCGATCTCCATCAGTTGATCTTCTTGCACAGCCATGCTGGATTCACCTGATTTGTTGACAAATGGCTTGCGGATCCATTCTTTGGCAGTTTGTGGGTCCTTCACTGGGCCTTTTCCCCTTCGCAAAGAAACTTTCCAAAGACATTGTTTTTTGCTAACTTGTGGATAAAGTTTGCCGCTCAAGTGACCAAGAATTAACCGAGAGAATACGGTCATTTTTCAAAATAAAAAGTTTTTCAGAATATAAGATTGTTCAGACTCAGATAATAAATGAAACAGAAATAATTACTACCCGGTACTGTTATTACTGTGTTGAAAATGGCTGAGATGAATTTCTCCAGCTTTATTTGATGCATAGAAATTTCAGAAGAACAGCATTTGTCTGAAATGGAAATCTTTTGTGACATTATAAATATAGACACCGCTCTTGTAGCACTGAAAGCTTTCAAATTTTAGTTGTGTTTTGAAAATGTTGGATTACATTAAAACACTGTACGCCCTTGCCCTGATTTCTTCACATAGGTGCAGGGAGTTCAGAACCTCCAGAACCTTCAGCTGCAGACGGCTCCAACCCAGCAAATAACTCTGGCCCCGGTGCAGACGCTGTCTCTGGGTCAGGGCGGCACACCGGTCAGCCTGAGCTCAGGACAGATGCCCAACCTGCAGTCGGTGACGGTTAACACTGTGGGCCAGGCAGGCATTCAGTTCCAGCAGTCTGAGGACACCGACAGCACTGGAGGTACTGCAGCTGGGCTCTTAAAGGGACAGAAGGGTCTTAAAGGGACAGTTCACGCAAAAATTACTCACATTTACGAAATCTGTTCAGAACACGATTTTCAAAATACACAATATTATTGTGGAGTAAAAGCCAAAAAGATTTATCTATAAAGATTATAAAGTGTTATTTATTTTACATTAAAATATTTTAATTGTGTACCTGAACACCGTTAGAAAAAACATAAAGCAATTATTTAGAAAAACTTTGCTCTGTATTTATCTTTGTTTCATTTGGTTTATTGTCTTTGATGCAGATGCGCCACTACAAAATCATCCTATTTTCATCCAAAATGTTCCTAAAATTATTAATTATATCCAAATAGAGGTATTTGTTTAATCTGTTGAAATTATACTCAACATTGCAATATTCATCGCTGGAAAATAAAATATTGCAGAGCCAATTTGTTCCAATATTTGTGTAGCCTTACGTTCCAATCATAAATGCTACAAATGCTGTTTGCGGTTGAATCGAGATTGTGAAATTGAACGATTAATCGTGCAGCTCTTGTGAATATCTTACTTTGTGTTTAACAAAAAGAAGGAAGCAATGTATAAATTTTTAGAACGTCTTGAGTGGGAGTGAATAATGAAGGCAATTTTGGGTGAACTATCCCTTTAAGAATGTTTGTAGCGTTCATTATTTTTATTTATTAAATTATTTTGTGGTAGATGTAGGGCTTTAAAAAATCTTTTTTGTATTTGTTTATAGTTTTAATATCGTTTTTTTAACCTTTTTTTCTGTTTTTTGTTAAAATAGTGTGTAATTCATTATATAATAATAAACATTAGACATATTAAACATATTAGTAACTTAAGGCTGGTTTAAACTTCTGCATCGCGTGATCGACGTGACCCACAGTGCCTGCCTTGCACATAGTCGTACGTTTATTCTTCTGCATGCTGTTTGTGTTGCTCTGCAATACTTCCAACACGCTAGCTGGCAGTAGGTATGTGACTATAACCGTTTTCATGGTATAACGCAGTTTGGAAAAGTCAAGAATTTTTAAAACCGCCAAAATTTTAATAATACCCTTCCTAAGGTATGTGTAAGATTTTTTTAATGTACTTTTGTTGTTGTTGTTGTTTTGGACAACAGTATCTCCAGCAGAAAAGATATCCAAAGATGCTGTCGTAAATTGTAAAGAAATCTGTGTTTTTGAAACAAATGAAGACCGCAGAAGTCAATGATTCACTTGAATTATTCAGCCTGACATGTTTACTGCTCCAAAATATTACAAATGTTTCTCAAATTAAAATATATTGTGTTTTTTACCCAGACACATGAAAAGATGATATTTTAGAGCAGTAATCAAAATATCGTGAAACTGTGATATTTTTATCAAAGGTTATCATACCGTCAGAATCTTATACCAGCCCATGCCTAGCTGGCAGTAGGGTTTTATATTCCTGTGTTGAGCTTTTTCCCGGGTATTTAGTTTTTCTAAACGCTACAAGTAAAGTAAAACTCAGTCATTCAGAGGCGGGAACCGGCGGACATGCAACAACTTTAATCAAAAGGTAAACGTTTCCACCTGGAGTTCCTTCACGGGACTCGACACTTGTAAACACTTGATCCATTGGGCTTGCTGCTCTCAGCACCCACACTGGTCATTGCTAACAAACCGACCAATCACAGAGCTTAAGCTATGTGTCGCTGAGACATGTAGTAATTTTGTTTGAGTGGTGCGTATCGGTGTCAGCGACAGTGAGCGCTATGCGACCGCACGAAGGCTGTGCCCGACCATACATGTGCGCTTGACGCAGAAGTATAAATCAGCCTTTAGTCAAATAAACCATAACAGTGCATTAAGAAGTTTTTCAGAAATTCTGTATTGCAATTTTTGATTTCAGGCAAATTAATGAATAAATCATTGATGATTTTATTCTTCTTTTTAAATCTAATCCTGTTTTATTTCAGGGAAATGTACTGCATATCTAGTTTACTGATTAAATAGGTATTATTGGTATTATGTTGATACAATTTGTAATGTTACTGTACTATTGTTATATTCAAAGAGGCGGCAAAAATGTTAAAAAGCTCCAAAAAATACCAATTAATTAAATTAAAAAGTTACACAAATCGTACTGTCCTTTGATTTTACAAAGCATGCGAACTGCATATTGTATTGAATGCTCATCTGTAACAGTTTGATACTAATATATACTGTTAATAATCTTTTTTTTTTTTTTGGTCTTTTTTTATGCCTTTTGGAAGTCATAGGGCTGTATTATGTAAATAACCAAGATCATTAAAAAAATCTGTAACACTACAATACAGGGCACGTAGTTAATATTAGGTAATGTATATACTAGCATGGAAAACCAAAGAGCAATACAGTATAGTATACAGTAATATAGTATAATGATATAACAATTAGGCATGGGCCGGTATAAGATTCTGATGGTATGATAACCTTGGATAAAAATATCATGGTTTCATAGTATGACAGTATTGTGTTTACTGCTGTAAAATATATTCTTTTTAAAGGTCTGGCTAAAAAAACAAAACCTTTTTCCCCTTTGAACACAATATATTTTGTTTTGAGAAACATTTAAAATATTTTGGAGCAGTAAACATGTCAGGCTGAATAATTCAAGTGAATCACTGACTTCTGCGGTCTTCTTTTGTTTCGAAAACACAGATGTCTTTACAATTTACACCCAAAAAAAAAAAAATAATGTAAATAAAAAAAATCTTACACATACCTTAGGAACGGTATAACAGAAAAATTTGGCAATACGATAAGCTTGACTATTCCATACCACGGTATACCTTGAAAACATTTATCGTCCCATGCCTAAAAACAATACATATAATTAAGTATTTATTGATGTATGTTAATGAAGATAATGTCATTCATTGATAGTTCGTGATAACTCACAGTGCATTAATGTTAAAAAGGCACAGCATTTAGCTTTAATAATGAACTATGATTAATAAATGCTGTACACTGTATGTTCATGTAAGTAAATGCATTACCTACATGTCCAGCGTTGTAAAGTGTTACAGTATAATCCAGTATGGTGACATTTCGAGAGTGCAGATGTGTTTAGGAGTACTCAGTGCAGTGCTGTTAGTGTAACGCTGATCATACTATACTCTATAGATATTCAGATTAAGGAGGAGCCTGATTCGGAGGAGTGGCCTCTGGACAGTAGCTCTACGCTGAATGCCAATGACCTCTCTCACCTTCGTGTTCGTTTAGTGGAGGAAGAGATGGAGGCTTTGAGCCAGGAGGGCAAACGTCTGCGCAGGGTCGCATGTACCTGCCCCAACTGCAAAGAGGGAGGCGGGAGGTAAGAACACACACGCACACAATCACACACACAATCACACACACAGAGGTTTGTTTCACTATCTTAGAGTGTTTTCACATCTATCTCATTTGGTTTGGCTTAAACGTACCAGAGTTTGTTTGCCTTTTTGGTGCGGTTCGTTTAGGCAGGTGTGAAAGCAGCGTTCGGATTCGGGTATACATCAAAAATAAGCCAAATGAGTGTATCGAGACTATGGAGCCAGATCAGTCTCAAAAATAATACATTTACAAAATAAAATTCACACATCCACAACACATTCCACATGTACAAAGTCCAAGTTCAAAACACTATTCATTAATACTCAAAATCCAATTTGTATGTTCAAAACACACAGATCCAATTCAAAAACTCAAACTCTCCTTTGCCTGAATGCTTACAGACAGCTAATAAACTTTCACTCTATTATGATTAAACTCTTGAGTGAATCCACAAATCTCATGTGTTCTGAACTGTGCCGCCTGCTCAGCTATAGTCTCCACATGTAAACTCAGCATTGCACACCCTGCGATGTGACTATTGTGGACGCACACATTGTGATATCGATGGTGAAACTATATATTGTGCAGCCATACGTCCAACCAGCCCACATGCAGAAAGTACTTTGCTTTTTTGGACTAAAGCCCCTGGTATACGTCAAACAAAACGCTATTTGAGGCTAAACAGAATGCTGTTTGACTCCAAAACACCTTTGAGCTACCATTGGTCTATAGCTTTTACACCATTGGTGGGTGTGTTTTGGAGCTCCACCTTCTTTGGTTAGGGTTAGGCAAAATGTCCAGATATCCTCGCTGCAGCCCGCAGCTTGATGCCATAGGTGATCATCAACAACAAAGTGGACCTTTTACCACCCACTAAGGTAGCACCCATGCTACTGTGACAGTTGGGTTTAGGGTTGTGGGAGGTGTAGGCAATCGTCAACTACGTAGTGGACCTTGTACCGCCCACTAAGGTAACACCCATGATACTGTGATGGTTGGGTTTAGGGTAGGCGAGGTGTAGGTGATCGTCAACTATGTAGTGGACCTTGTACTACCCACTAAGTTAGTGCCCATGCTACAGTGACGGTTGGGTTTAGGGTAGCGGGAGGTGTAGGCGATTGTCAACTTTGTAGTGGACCTTGTATCGCCCACTAAGGTAACACCCATGATACTGTGATCGTTAGGTTTAGAGTAGGGGGAGATGTAGGTGATCGTCAACTACATAGTGAACCTTGTACCACCCGCTAAGGTAGCACCCATGCTACTGTGACAGTTGGGTTTAGGGTAGGGGGAGGTGTAGGCGATCGTGAACTATGTAGTGGACCTTGTACTGCCCACTAAGGTAGCGCCCATGCTACTGTGATGGTTAGGTTTAGGGTAGGGGGAGATGTAGGCGATCGTCAACTACGTACTGGACCTTGTACCGCCCACTAAGGTAGCGCCCATGCTACTTTGATGGTTAGGTTTAGGGTAGGGGGAGATGTAGGTGAACCTCAAATACGTAGTGGACCTTGTATCGCCCACTAAGGTAACACCCATGCTACTGTGAGGGTTAGGTTTACGGTAGGGGGAGGTGTAGTCGATCGCCAACTATGTAGTGGACCTTGTACTGCCCACTAAGGTAGCGCCCATGCTTCTGTGAGGGTTAGGTTTATGGTAGGGGGAGGTGTAGGCGATCGTCAACTACGTAGTGGACCTTGTACCGCCCACTAAGGTAGCGCCCATACTTCTGTGAGGGTTAGGTTTATGGTAGGGGGAGGTGTAGGCCAGGGATCACCAATCTCGGTCCTGGAGGTCCGGTGTCTTGCAGGGTTTTGCTCCAACTTGTCTCAAAACACCTGCCTGGATGTTTCAAGTATACCTAGTGAGAGCTTGATTAACTTGTTCAGGTGTGTTTAATTAGGGTTGGAGCTAAAATCTGCAGGACACCGGACCTCCAGGAACAAGTTTGGTGATCCCTGGTGTAGGCGATGGTCAGCTAAGGTAGCGCTCATGCTACTGTGAGGGTTAGGTTTAGGGTAGGGGGAGGTGTAGGTGAACCTCAACTACGTAGTGGACCTTGTACCGCCCACTAAGGTAACACCCATTAAATTTTGCCGGGGATTACGATTTGACTCTAAAACACCTTTGTGCTGCTATTGGTCTATTGCTTTTAAGCCATTGGTGGGTTTGTTCTGGAGCTCCGCCTTCTTCGTTGTGTATTTACTTCCACCCAGAGACATTTCTCAGTCCATGGAGGCCAGACAGTAGAACAACATCAACATGAACAAACTGAAGAGTCCAGTAGCAGAGCTGGTTTTTACAGAACAGAGCAGATATTTATGGAACTTTTACTATCTAACAACCTCCATTGTTGTTGTGTTTACTAGTAGAGCGGTACATGCGAACAAAGTGATGCATGTATAACTCCCCCTCCTGCAGCGTGGGGGTGTCTGAATGTTCAAACACAGTAAACCGTCACTGGCTGTCTTTTTGCTCTCAAACGAAAAATAAAAAGGTGGTCCTTCCTTTTTTTTTCGTTTGAGAGCAAAAACTTTCCTTTGAAGTATACCGGGGCTTTAAACCAGGAGTCGTTATCAGCTATAATGTGCATTCTGGAATGAGATGAGGATTTTTGACACTTTATCGCAATCATGGCAGGTCGCGGACAAACATGGAGTTGTAAGGAGATCCATACTGCCTTGCTGACTTTTTCCTCTGCTGTTTGTTTACTTCTCTGTGTTGCGCATGACACGAGACTCACTCATGGACATTTACTCAAAGCAGAAGTTCCACCAAAATGTCAGAATTGCAGTAGCTGTGCAATAACTGTTAAACACGTACTTTAGCAATGGCCTGTTTTTAATGTTGCCAGACAACCATTTTTATCCGTAGAGACTTTAAAGGAAATGCTTTAAATGCGAGTCCTTCAAAAATAGTAGAATAATTTTTGAATCAAATATCAATACTATTTTTTTCTAAAAATCTGATTTTGTGTGTTCTTTATTGCTTTTGATGTCTTTTTAGTCTTATAAACCTTTTAAATTATAGAAATGTGTGGGTTTTTTTGGGTTTTTTTTTTTAACAGATTCAGGAATTTTTCACAGTATTTCCTACAATATTTTTTCTTCTGGACAAAAGTCTTATTTGTTTTATTTTGGCTAGAATAAAAGCAGCTTTTAATTTTTTATATACTTTTAAGGTCAATATTAATAGCACCCTTTATCAGAGTTTCTGCGAGGTCTTAATGTTTAAAATCTCAAAATCCAAATTTTAGGCCTTAAAGTGTTAAATTTATTGAAATATTGTTGCCAAATCTGGCCAAAACCTGCACAATCATCAACAATCCACAATAAATACTCAATAAAACTTTCAACTTTTTATTTAAAAAGGTCATTTTTAACTCCTTTTTTTTTTTTTTTTTTTTTTTTCATAATGGTTTAATCATTTTCGTTACAATAACATTTGTTTGAAAGTGCTCTATGTATTTACTGCTGAGGAGACCGACCTGGACAGATTGTTGTGCATGGATTTAGTTTATTATAGTTTTTAAAATATTTGTTCTTTTTTTATTTTTTTTTATTTAAAGAAAGTTTATGTTGGAAAAAGTTTATGGATACAAGTAGAGCTTGCTTGTTTTTACACATTGTTTTTAATATTTTGCTAAGAATTATCTAAAATATATATATTTTTTATTATTAATAGATAATTGTATTATTAAATTTATTCAATTATATTATTTTTATTCGATAGGGCAAATAAACATATTTTCCATCTGGGCCATTTGAAAAATTCCTCAGTGTTTAGTCTAAAATTTCATTCATAATGGTCTTAAAATCTTAAATTTAACTTGGTGAAACCTGCAGAAACTCTAAAGCAATATTTGTTTTCGATTGTCTACAAAACAAACCATCGTTTTACAATGACTTGCCTAATTACCCGAACTCAATCTAGTTAAGCCTTTAAATGTCACTTTAAGCTGAATGCCAGTATCTTAAAAAATGTCAAGTTAAGTATTATGTGCTGTCATCATGACAAAGATAAAATAAATCGGTTATTAGAAATGAGTTATTAAAACTAATATGTTTAGAAATGTGTTGAGTAAAATCTTCTCTCCGTTAATCAGAAATTGGGGAAATAAATATACAGGTGGGCTAATAATTCTGACTTCAACTTGACATTGTAACTAATTACATATGCAAACGTTGCAATATCGATGCAGAAATAATATATTGTGCAGCCCTACACCCTATGATGCATGTTTTTATAACAGATTGTGTGTGATGTATATTTTCATCCTGACTGTGCGTTTGTAACGATGTGTTTCAGGGGATCTAACATGGGCAAGAAGAAGCAGCACGTGTGCCATATTGCTGGCTGTGGGAAGGTTTACGGGAAGACGTCCCACTTGCGAGCTCACCTGCGCTGGCACTCGGGAGAGAGACCTTTTGTCTGCACCTGGATGTTTTGTGGGAAGAGGTTCACGCGCAGTGATGAATTGCAGCGACACAGGAGAACGCACACCGGTACTATTTCTCTTTCACTAACACACACACACACACACATTAGAAGTCAAAATTATTCCCCCTTTAGTCAATTTTGTTTTCTTTTTCTGATATTTCCCAAATAATGTTGATCAGATTCAGGAGTTTTTCACAATATTTCCTACAACATTTTTTCTTCTGGAGAAAGTCTTATTTGTTTTATTTTGGCTAGAATAAAAGCAGTTTTTACTTTTTTTAAAATTATTTTAAGGTCAATATTATTAGCCCCCTTAAAGGGCCATGAAACACCAAAACACGTTTTCTGAGCTGTTGACAGTTATATTTGAGTCCCACGCTGCTATAAACACTATAAGGACACATATAATTGACTAAAAAGTGAAAATTGGTTGTTTTTGCGTTATTTCGAGGCAAATTCGTTCTTCCAGTTTGAAACGAATTTTTGAAGCTACGTCACGCCGATGAGCTCTATGCATGTGCTCCAGCGGGGAGAGTGGATGTCTGTCCCGGCGAGTACATCGTGACGTCTCTGAGCGTGTGGCATTAAGTCATGACAAGGACGTTGTTTAACCCAGTCAGCACGCACTATTTCATTAATATGCATGACAGCTTCGAAGAATGTAGCTGTTATAGTTTTTAGACGGCAGAGAGACGCCAGGTTGACAAAACAAGTGGAAGATTAAGGATTGTTTAGAGACGCAGGTCTTCAGTGTTGCTTTTATAAATGTGCTTCAACAAAGGTTTTGCTTTCAATTCCCTGCTATGAGAGCGCAGCTGGACCCATGCGACGCACGCCAGAAATGCGTTTGTAAGAAACATTTTTACCCGAGAGCTTTTTGCATCTGGAAATGGTGAAATCCGGATTTGCCGCTCGTCACCTTTTAAAAAATACACAGCTCCAGTTGGTGTTCATTGTCCTGTTACCTGATTGGTAAGTAGGCGACCAGTGGTGTTTGTTTGTTTATTAAGATGGCAAAGCTAGTTGGTTTCGTCAGCAGTACTCTTTCAGTGTTTAAAGACAGAGCTCAGTCAAATGATTAGAACTGTTGCTGAGTTTACAGCACACTAATATCACTATTATATATTAGTGATACACATCAATATTATAGACTGAAAGATCTGTGTAAAGTCTAAACATCTTAATCAAACGATTACTGTCGTGTAGATTTTTCGCCGCATTTAGTGACAGATTAGTGTATACACACACAGGGCTTTCTGGCGCTACCTACCGAGTGCATCTAGTTACCGAGAAATGCGGAGGATTTTTTTTTTCCCTGAAATACGTTGTGCGTTTCAAATACTCCATTAAATCTGCACTCCTTCAGCAGTTACTCACATTTAATATTTTGTTTGTCACGGGGGACATGCAGGAAATGTTCCTGAATAAACGTGAAAGTGCCAAACTGCAGTTAAAGTCGACGAATTAATAATTTGACAAATAATTGGATGACTGACGTCCATGTAAACACAGTCACTGTCTTTCTCCCCCTGCGTCTGTGTGTTTGTTTGAAAATCAGCACATGCACAAATGGAAACTCCCATTTGTATGCAAAACCTTCCCTCTTTCCCTCCCCTGACTCTCCCACCTAAACAGAGCTGGACACACCCACTTTCCTGAGCTTTTCCAAACTAGAGGTGTGAAAACACCCAGCTGAGACTGGGGGGTTTCGTGGCCCTTTAAGCAATATTTGTTTTCGATTGTTTACAGAACACTGTTATACAACGATTTGCCATACTAGTTAAAGATGCAGTAGGTGATCTGCCAAAATGCTAAACGGTTAGCATAATATCTTTGAAAACACAGTCCCTCCCCTGCCATCCAAAGCCACTCCTCTTGAAACACGAACGTGCACTGTAAAGATAACAATAGACAACCAACTAGATCAGGGCTATCTGAACCCGGCCCCCGAGGCAATTTGTTCCGGCCCTCCAATTAGTGTGACCAAGACATAAGAAATGAATTTAGTTCAGTCGAAAAACGGCCACTATAGTTATGAAGTGACGTGCATCTGTTCAATACAGTACGGGCTGCAGTTGAAGGCTTCGCAGAACGTGAGTCACATCACATTAAGAGAGTGGAGCGGGCAGCCGAACAACATTTGGATATGTTTGTAGAAAAGGCCTTTTGTACACAGCACTGATATCGTTGTTAGGGATGCAACGATTTGCAGATTTCACTATTAACTGCTCTTTAATTAATCACGGTTAATTAATCGTAAAGGCTTCTCAACGCCGCATTTCTGCTGCGTGGAACGAAACCGTTGCAATTAAACAAAGTTATGCCACCTGTGCGCTAGTTTAAAGTTCCGAGCTTGTACACCGAGGCCAATACGCACGCACACTGAATTAACTATAGCGGCGGGTCGTTCACATACCATTTTTATGTGCTCAAGTTTGTTATTTCTAATGTAAGAATCGATGCCAATATGCAACGCGCTCGCGGCTTTCCGGGCGCACGCAGTAGACAACATCTCAAGCTGTAGCAGTGAGAGCTGTGCGTGCCTTTCAGTGCAATGTAAACAAACAATGTGTTAGACGAATTATTATTAAAATGATTATGTATGAACGCAGATGATAACAACAGTTAATCGAAATACCTAATATAAAGCTTAAATTTACATTAGACGTGATGACCGTGAAACCATGATTGTTCTTCAGACTATAATCGTACAACCAAAATCTGTAATTGTTGCATCCATTATGGTTACACAGTTCAAAACGTGTCTGAATATAGAATCCTACTTAAACAAGGCACTGCTTTTGTTGCGCTTTGAAAAAAACATTTATTTTATGAAATAAAACAGCCTATTGTACAATGCAGTGATGTTATGTTGTTTCAAAATACAACATATTAACATTTTAATGTAGAAAAAGCCAACGTGGGTGTCTTTAAGGAGCAAAAATACAGCATATGGGCTCTTGTAAGCAGTTGTGTCCTCACTCTTACTGCAAGTCATACCTCTTCGGCCCTTCGTTTGGGATGTTTTTCATGAACTGGCCCCCATGACAAACTAATTAAATAGCCCTGCACTTGATCATGTCATTCGCTACTTAGAAAACTTTGCAGTACTTTTATAATACTACAATTTCCAACGACAAACACATCAAGCATGTTTTCAGTTGTGTAGCAAGCAAAAGTTGTCATAATGTGAAATATTTCATGTATGCAAGGATCGCTGGTCTCACTCTCTCACGTGCTTTGTCCTAAAGCGACTACTGTATGCTTAGTGCTTGGCCTGAGGTGTGCAGGAATTACACTTATTACTAAACCATACTTGCATGTTATTTCAGAGTGAATATTCAAAGTAGCATAGTAAACAATATCGGGAGCGCGTCACAGGCTGTCCTTGTTCAAATATTAACCAATGTGAATATAAAACTTCAGCTCAGTAAAGCAGGCTAGGGGGAATAGCGCTGTTCACTGATGTTTTGTTGTTGAACTAAATAAATCTACACATCTATTATATAAGCTGTAAAAGGACCTTATGACACTGAAAATAGTCACATCAATTTTTCGCCAGAAGATTTCAGTGGCTGAACAACACTACTGTGCATATAACCTATTCATAATAACCCAATCTACATCTGCTTTGCGTGACTAAAATTGTTTTAAAACAGAACATCACCTATCTAATAGAAATACTTCAGCCATGGTGTCGTTCTTCCTCCAGCGAGCAAAACTAACTCTAAAGTTGATTCATATTTTAAAAAGTTTTAATTTAGCGTTTGTTCACACGAGACAGTCCCAGCGGTAAAAACGAGCAAAACGGCAGACCTGCGTGAACCGTTGCGCAGATGTACAAATCTATGTGTGTTGACAGACAGTTTGGGCCACTTATCAGAATTATTGGGAATTATCGGCCAGTCAATATTTGATTGGATGAACATTTTTTAGTTTTATGCCTCATCCAGAATATAAAAATACATATATATATATATATATATATACACACATTTAGATAATTTACTTTAATCATTACTATTGGAATGGGAAGTAGAGGTTTGCATTCCCTTGGCGGTTCCACAGATTCCTTGCGGCACGGGAATAAATTTCCAAATAAATCACAGTAGCGGTCGGTAACTCTGGTGTAATTTTGGGAGCGGGCGGTCTAACAATACTTTAAATTTAGCAGAAACGTTCGGGTGCGGCATAAAACCGTGCGGAAGCGGGACTAAAAATTCAGTCCCACGCAGATCTTTAATGTGAAGAGACTTTCAACCAGCACAACCACAAATGTTTCTGAAGACAATCACCTACTGCACCTTTAAGCCATTAGATGTCACTTTAAGCTAAATACTAGTGTCTTCAATAATATCTAGTCAAATATTATGTGCTGTCATCATGGCAAAAAGAAATTAGTTATTAAAACTATTGTTTAGAAATGTGTTTAAAAAAAAATCTTCTCTCCGTTATACAGAAATTGGGGAAAAATATGCAGGGGGGCTAAAAAATTCAGACTTTGACTATATATATGTTCATAGCGGGACACCTTGCTTATACATGCAGCTGCCATCTAAAGCAATGTCTATATATACATATAGAGTCTCATTAGCGGATGATTGGGAACGCTCGGTTTGACATTAGAGTGTTGCTAAGGTAACGGTGCTGCTGAGAACATTGTGGCAAGCACATACAAACGATGAGCACAGCACATAAACTTTGTAAAAACAACTACACACACTTATGTAGGAAAAATGTTTTATTTGACACTGTTCAGTATTCTCATTTTTTCTTCCATACGTCTCCTAATAAAAGAAGGAAAAGCTGAACGTAATGCAAATATATAAAGTTATACTATAACTAATGTAAGTTGCAGCATTAGATGTTAGTATGTTAACATTAATTTCAAAGATGAGCACACAGAGTGACTGTTAAATTGTGACTGGGTGGTTCTCAGCGTAAATGAATACACCCCTCACAGGTCTCTTTTAAATGAATATTTTCTGTTGGAGGCTTTATGTAATTATGTTTGTGCATATACATTAGACTTGTCGGCACCAAAACTGGAGCTAATAAAACAAAACAACAAAACGTAAGATCAGTCCAAAAATAAGTACACCCAAATTAATATGTTAGTGGAAAATATTGAATAAAATTTTAATAAACATGAAAAACCAATAAAATGTTAACAACTAACTATAAAATAACAATTAAAATTATATTTAAATTAAAATGTTACATTTTCTATCTATAATTAATAATATGAGGTGACCAAAGTCATTTTAATGAATAATAACAGTTTAATAAAATTGTTTTAGCAAATTATTATTATTTATATTGACTGAGGAAATGATTTAAAGTATGAATTTTCTAAAGAGGATGTACTCCTTTATTTATTAAGAAATGAATGCGTTATTTAGCAAGGAAGCACTATGATTAAATGATAGTCAAATTATTATTATTATTATTATTATTATTATTATTATTATTACAGAACAATAAGCTTCTAATAAATGCTATTCTTTCTAATGATCAAAAAAAAACTACAAAATATCCAAAGCACAAACATGAGGAATCCTGTGATACTGAAGAAGACTAGACTGTGATAATAGTCGAAAACTTTACTATTACTTTATTCTAGTATGTAGTGTTGGAGAAATTTACTTTTGAAAGTATTACATTACAACATTGAGTTACTCCCCAAGAAAGTAACTTGTGTTACTTAGTTACTTTTATGGCAAATAATGCTTTGTTACTTTTGCTTTACTTTTGCATTGGCTGACTGAGGCTTGAACTCTTTTAAGCTTTTTTTTTTTTTTTTAAATGGAGGAGTTCTGCAATTAACAACACATTGTATAACCTACACCATTATTTACCTTTAAAATTCTTTTAGGATAATATTATTTGAGAACTTCCTGTCGTATGTACAGATTATTGAAAGTTTAAAGCAATGTGTTTGCTACTTTTGTACTATTTGTCTTAAGTAAAATCACTGTCCATTGAGACAATTGCCTTTTCCTTTTCTTCGATGCGTTCATAATGAACACATTCTCTCATTGACTAATTTTAATTCAGCAATTTGTTTTTTAAAAGTTAATTAATTAAACTAAAAAGTAACTTGCATTACAGTTTCAAAAAAGTAACTCAAATATTATCTTTTTAAAAGTTATGCGTTACTTTACTCATTATGCCTCATTCAGACCAACAGCGTGTTTGTAGCTGCCTGTCGCTCTGGGTTGCGACCTGCTTCAAACGCAGGTCTGTGTAGGTATATCTCAATAAACTTAGGAACTCCATAAACTTGACAATGGTCACCTCAGGTACACCTTATGTGCTTTGTTCATTGTTAAATGCTAATAATGTGAGTTTGAAAAGCCATTTTACTAGACATTTATTGCCATACTACTGAAAGCAGCAGCAGATAGTTCACCTCAGATCTTGAAAATAAAATAAACCCTTTTTTAAATTGAACTTTAGAACTGTGACTCAAAACCAACAAATGTCAGAGATTCAAAATCTATTTATTAATTATAAAGAGGTGTGTTATGCATTAATTAGATTATAAACCTTACCATTTCATTGGAGTGCAGTGAGTGCACTATTCTGTACTTTTGAATGGCTGTATTTGAATTTTTCTGTCGTGTTTCGTCTGATGCAAACAGCCAAATTGCTTATCACTGCAAATCTCATCAAGTAGCGTGTTGTTAGGACATGCGGTTACATTGTAATAATGTTTGCGTTTGTAATATTTGCTAAATGATAACCACCTGAAGTGGAACTCTGAATCAGCTTCTCATTTCGAAGGCTGCTACTGTCCACCAGAGGTCGCATTTTAGTCTCGGACTCTCTTTTTTTATAATAATTTTTAGGGGTTTTCACCTTTATTGATAGGACAGTGGAGATTGACAGACAGGAAAGTGTGGGGAGCAGAGATTGGTGAAGGATTGGCAAAGGACCTTCGAATCGAACTCAGGTCGCCGCTATGTGTCGACGCACTAATCACTAGGCTATTGGCGCCGACAGTCTCTGACTCATTTAAGAGCCTTCCTGACTGAATGCTGTATGAAAATATGCCGTTTTCCACCAAGGCAACCTGGGGTGCTGAAAGATAATTGGCTAAACTGGCATTAGGCAGGTTTGTTTGGCATTGACCTAAACAAAGGCAGACGTTCCGGCACGGAAAGCACATTTTCAAAGCAGAATATCTGACTTCAGCATTGTTTTTCAAATAAACAAGAATATTATTAATACGTTAATACATATATTAATTACATATATACATATTATTCAAACATATTATGGTATTTTTTTAATGCTTTACAAGAGTCAAAAACTTGCGTACAGCACCTTTAAAAAAAATAAAAACTGCTTTCATTCTAGCCGAAACAAAACAGAAGCAACACTAAGGCTAGAACTAAATCGAAACAAGACTTTCTCAAGAAAAAGAAAAATATATTATAGGAAATACTGTGAACTCTGTTAAACATCATACGGGAAATATTTTAAAATAAAAAAAATTGACTTCAATTTTATATGCTCTTTATTTTCCTCATTTTTACACTGTTCATTATTTCGCCGCCATCATCAGGAGAGAAGAAGTTTGTGTGTACGGAATGTTCGAAGAGATTCATGCGCAGCGATCATCTAGCCAAGCACATAAAGACGCACCAGAACAAAAAGGGCGGAGGCGTGGTTTCCAGCGGGGGCGTGTCCTCGGACGGCATCATCACAGCGGGCGGCACCACACTCATCCTCACCAACATCCAGCCGGGCAGCATGCAAGGTCTGGCCACCGTCAACGCCACCGTCAACACCTCCTCCAGTCCACAGGAGCCTCTAAACGCCACCGAAATCCCTCTGCAGTTAGTCTCCGTGTCCACCGGGGACGCCGTCGAGTGAATTCGAAACCAAACATTCCCGTACGACATCACATCCTGTCCTTCCACAACCTCGTTTTCGATTCCACGCTCATGCATATATATGCATATATATACCTTGCTTTTTATACCTTTTTGCATATTTACCCTCCTTTACGTGAATGCATATATACATACACACACACATATATATAAATATAAATATATATTTTACAAATATAGAATTATTGGGGGTTTTTGTTCATCTTTTTACGGGGGAAGCATTATTTCTTGATTTCACATACAACACTGAAATGCCTTATATTGTATTATAAGCTGTCGTGTACAAAAAAATAACCTCCAGTTTTTCATGGGTGTCGAGCATCTGTTTCAGTGTATTTGTTGGAAAGGGGTTTAATCGTGTTTTTTGTAAAGATGTGCAGCGCTGGCGACAAAACGGGTGGATGATGAAGAAACGGTTTAGCTAAAAGTGGAAACTCTCATTTATTTCTCTCTGAAAATGCCAATTGGATTAATTACGTCTTTAATCTCATTATTTTGACGCTTTTTGAATTTATACATCACAATTCTGACTTTTTATACCTCATAATTCAGTCAATACTGAAAAATATTGACTCATAATTGCGTAAAAGGTTGGAACTCTGCGACCATGTTGTATTTAGTTCTGTTTTAAAGGGTTAGTTCACTCAAATTGCATTTACTTCATTATTTACTCTCCCTATCATGTGGTTTTGAAGCTTTATGAGTTTTCTTTCTATTCTGTTGAATAGAAAAGAAGATTTAAAAAATCTTTTTTTTACTTCTCTGGTATTTTTTTTGTTCCTCTGTCCACCTCAATGGCTTCCTTTTTCAGCATTTATAAGAGTGTCTTGTTTTTATTGAGCAAAAGAAAGAAATTCATAAAGATTTATAACCACCCGAGTGAGAATTTTTAAATTTTTGGGTGAACGATCCCTTTAATATCTTGCAAGTCCTTAATTGTGAGGAAATTCTTTTATTATTGTTGTTGTTATTATTATTGTTATTTGGAAAAAAAAAAAACGATCCAAATCGGTCTATCCTGACGAATACTGATGGAAAACATTGACTTTCATAGTATTTTTTTTGTTCCTCTATGGACGTCAAGGGCTGCTTTTTTCTCAACATTCTTCAGAATATCTTTAATATAAAGTTTATATCCACTTGAGTTAGTAAATGTTTATTTTGGGGTGAACTATCGCTTTAATGTCTCGCAAGATTGACCTATGAATTGTGAGGTAACTGCTTTTTTTATTGTTTACTAATGTTTTATTTTTTATTTGCATAAAAATCTATACTGCGAGATAAAAGCTTCCGATTCTGTCCAATCGAACGATTCGTTCGTTAAGATGTTCAATCGTGAGCGTTTTAAATCTATGTTGTGCGACATGTATCAGGGGAAAAATGAACTGTGAGCTAAAAATTGCATTATTTTACTTTCTTTGGTTTAAATGAACTTCCATGATTGTACCAGTGCAGTTCTTTAATATATACTCGCAATTATTCAGTGTATAATGACTATTTAACTTCTGTCAAACTCAGGAAAAAGAGTCAGTATGACTTCATTGTGTGAGGAACAGACTCAAATTTAAGTAGGTATTCAGTAAAGATCCTCATGTCTTCCTTGCCATATAACCTATTTTTTTTGTTTAACTACACGCGAGTCTAATGCCAGGAACGTTGACTTTGCATTTTTGAATGTAGTCTCTTTGTAGAGCTTCGATTGGATAGAATGTTAAATATATATCTATTCTTCACGAGCTTCGATTGGACGAAATATTAAATATGTCTGATCTTCATGAGCTTCAATTGGATGAATTATTAAATATGTCTGTTCCTCACGAGCTTCGATTGGGCCAATATTAAATCTATCTGTTTCTCGTGAGCTTTGATTAGACATAATAATATTAAATATGTCTGTTCTTCACGAGCTTTGACTGGATGCAATATTAAATCTATCTCTTCCTTGCGAGCTTCAATTGGACATAATATTAAATATGAAATATATCAGTTCCCCACAAGCTTCGATTCGACGAAATTTTAAATATATCGGTTCCTTGCGAGTTTCAATTGGACACAAAATTAAATGTATCGGTTTCTTGCAAGCTTTGATTGGCCAGAATATTATATATATATTATATATATATATATATATATATATATATATATATATATATATATATATATCGGTTCCTCGCGAGCTTTGATTAGAAGAAATATTAAATATATCTGTTTCTCGCGAGCTTTGATTGGAAGAAATATTAAATGTATCGGTTCTGCAAGAGCTTCAATTGGAAGAAATGTAAAATGTATTGGTTCCTCGCGAGCTTCAATTGGAAGAAATATTAAATATTTCGGTTCCTCGTGAGCTTCGATTGGAAGAAATATTCAATATATCGGTTCTTCATGAGCTTTAATTGGTAGAAATATTAAATATATCGGTTTCTCAAGAGCTTCAATTGGAAGAAATATTAAATGTATCGGTTCCTCGTGAGCTTTGATTGGTAGAAATATTAAATATATCAGTTCCTCGCGAGTTTCAATTGGAAGAAATATTAAATATATCGGTTCCTCGCGAGCTTCAATTGGAAGAAATAAAAATATTGGTTCCTCGTGAGCTTTAATTGGTAGAAATATTAAATATAACAGTTCCTCACGAGCTTCAATTGGAAGAAATATTAAATATATCGGTTCCTTATGTGCTTTGATTGGTAGAAATATTATATATATTGGTTGTTCATGAGCTTCGATTGGTAGAAATATTAAATATATCGGTTCCTCGTGAGCTTCGATTGAAGAAATATTAAATGTATCGGTTCTTCACAAGCTTTGATTGGTAGAAATATTAAATTTATCGGTTCCTCGCAAGCTTCAGTTGGATGAAATCTTAAATATATCGGTTCCTCACGAGATTTGATTGGTAGAAATATTAAATATATCGGTTTCTCAAGAGCTTCAATTGGAAGAAATATTAAATGTATCGGTTCCTCGTTAGCTTCGATTGGTATAAATGTTAAATATATCAGTTCCTCGCGAGTTTCGATTGGAAGAAATATAAAAAAAATTAGCAGTTTCTTGCGAGCTTTGGTTGGAATAAATATTAAATATATCGGTTCCTCATGAGCTTCGATTGGAAGACATATTAAATATATCTGTTACTCGCGAGCTTCCATTGGAAGACATATTAAATGTATCGGTTCCTCGCGAGCTTCCATTGGACAAAATATTTAAAATATCTGTTCCTCACAAGCTTTTGTTAGGTTGAATAAAATAAATATGTCTGTTCCTCACACAGTCAATGAAAATGTAGCAATTTATGGGGACAATTCACCAAAAAAAGTCAACTTAATATTTATTCACGCTCAAGAGTTTCGAACACAAAACAAGATATTGTGAAGAATGTTGAAGAAAACAACCGTTGACATCTATAGAACAAAGAAAGAAATCCTATGGAAGTCAATGGCATCATTTTGTGTTCGACAGAAGAAAAACTCAAACTGGTCGGTAACAATTGACAAAAATCTCTTTAAATTGGATCTATTTTCATCAGGCACTAAGTAATGGCAGAGTTTCCACTTAAGGATAACCAGTTTCTTTTATTGGACGTGATATTGTGCGTTCTCCACGCGAGGACGGGTATGTGAACGTAAAAAATCTGTGCAGTGAAGCTGCTGCCGTGCTGTTGGCAGTCATGAAGGTGTCTTTAAATGTCTGCGTTGCGTTTGTAGTAGTTTTATTTGGTGTAGGTGAAGACCCAGAAGATGGAGGGGCGTAACAGTGATGGGGAACTATGAAACAATCATGTAATTAAAAGCATTTTATGTAACAGAACTTCATCAACTTGATCAAATCTTTCAATAGGAACTTGTGGCGAATGAAGTCTTTTTTTGAGCGAGATGATATTTATATACGTTGTAATCTGGATTTTGTGGCGTCCACGATAGCTTTTCTAAGGATCAGCTCCCTTCGGCTTTTACTTTTTTACAGAACTGGACTGTAGAATCATCAAGAATCGTTTATATGAGACGAAGCGGTTTGTAGTTTGCCAAATTGAATTTGATATAAATGCATATATAAAAAAAACAACAAAAAATGATTGATTTTTTTTTCGTCCGATGCTTTGCGTTAATATGTAGAACTGTGTTTCAGGACCAAACGAGCAGCTCCGAGTGTCTCATTATATATGTTCAATAACAGCCTACAGAGAGGTGTGAAGCAGTGCATTGTGGGAAATATCTGAGCCCTTTACTGTTTTGTCTCATCACTGCCTGAACTGTGTGATGAAGCAGGTTGTTCAGTTCCTCTCCTTCATACTGCAGTCGTGAGTGTCTGGAGGCGTCAGTCTTCATAGCAGTTTAGTAATACATTTTGAAAGGAATGTTTTTTTTCTTCTAATTGTATTTCATTCTTTTCGTTTTTCCCATGTTTTTTTCTCCTTTTTAAATTTGTTTTTAATTTAAAAATATTCAAAAAAAAATCTCTCAAAATATATGTGTGGCTTTTTTTTTCATATTTTTCCTCAATTATTTTTTAAATGATTTTATATTTGTTATATTTTTACACATATTTCTCCCGATTATTATTTTTTTTACTTTTTTTATGATTTTCTTTGTTTATATTATTTTTTCCCTATTTTTCTCTTGATTTTTATTTTTTTCACAATTTCTCTCTTTTGATTTTTATTTATTTATTATTTTCCCCCATTTTTCTCTTTTGATTTTTTCCCCATTTTTTTTCTTTTTCTTTTTTATTTTTTTTCTCTTTTGATTTTTGTTTATTTATTATTTTTTCTTTAGATTTTTTTCCCCATTTTTTTCTCTTTTGATTTTTATTTATTTATTATGTTTCCCCTTTTTTTCCCTCATTTATTTTCTTTTGATTTTTATTTATTTATTATTTTTTCTCATTTTTTTCTTTTTTGTTTTTATTCAGTTTTTTTTTTTTTCCTAGTTTTTTTTTTCCCCTGATTTTTTTTTCTTTACGTTTTTCTTTATTTAAATAATTTTTTCGTTTTCTATTCTTTAATTTTTTTTGTTTCTTTTGATTTTTATTTATTCATATATATTTTTCCCAGACTTTTTTTCCCTTAGATTTTTATTCATATATATTTACCCCCATTTTTTTCTTCTTTAAATTTGTATTTATTTAAATAATTTTTCCCACATATTTCCCCCAACTTTTTTTTCTTTAGATATTTATGTAGTTTTTTTCCTAGATTTATTCTCCCGAGATAATAAAAAATGTGTCTGTGTGTGTGTGTGTATAAACATACATACATACATACATATTTTTGTTATAAAGTTTTTTCCAATAATCCTATTTTATTTTTATTATTTTTCCTATTTGCCCCAAATTTTTATTTTTACATTTATATTTTAATTTGTTTTATATATATATATATATATAATTTTTTTCCCCTGATTTATTTGATTTTTTTACCCACAGCAGGTCATCAGGGACGTCGCACTCGCTCCTACTCTTTCAGTCCGTGTACAAGTGTGGCTTTGTTTCTGTGTGCTACTGTACGATTATTCTCCACTTGTCTGGTTTTATTCCTTCAGCTAATCATCATTATCGTGTCTCTTTATCTACCGAGTTTGACTACCATTGCCAATTTATTTTTGTGTGTGTGTATGTTGGGGATTTTAAAGTCTCCCGTAGCCAAGTTTAAACCAACTTCACATGAGTTTGATTGAGAAGGTCCAGAGGGGTTAACGGCAGATAATCAAACACTATTTTATGTTTGTTCTTTGTGTTTTTCGGAGTTGATAAAGGGTGGTTGTTCTGTCACAGTGATCCAGAAATGCATTTTTAAAGCAAGTCTCTTTCTTAGTTTTGTGAAGTCTGATTTTGTTCATTATAAATAGCATCTTAACATGTCACTTTTATATTTTTATTTTTTGGTCTCTTTTTTTTTCTGTTGTTGTTTTTGTCAGGAAAGCTTCGGACTATATTGTACAATGCCCACTTTTGAGGGCAGCTGTTTATTTCACACTAAAATGACTAAACATGATCTTCTGCTGGTCACTTGTCTTATTCTCACAGATCACTAATGCACACGTCTGCATACGGAAAGAAACCTGACTTTTAGAGTAATACCTGGCTACCTTTTCTCCTCTCAGATATTCATTCATTCGTTTTCTTGTCGGCTTAGTCCCTTTATTAATCCGGGGTCGCCACAGCGGAATGAACCGCCAACTTATCCAGCATATGTTTTACACAGCGGATTCCCTTCCAGCCGCAACCCATCACTGGGAAACATCCATACACACTTTGGACTTTTGGGTGAAACCGGAGCACCCGGAAGAAACCCACGCAACCACGGGGAGAACATGCAAACTACACACAGAAATGCCAACAGACCCAGCCGAGGCTCGAACCAGCGACCTTCTTGCTGTAAGGCGAACGTGCTACCCACTACGCCACCGTGGCGCCCTCCTCACAGATATGGCCACCAATAATAATGATTATGATGATGATGATAATAATAATGTAATTTGAAGTTTTTGTTTTTAAGTTGGGCGCCACGGTGGCGTAGTGAGTAGCACGTTCGCCTCACAGCAAGAAGGTCGCTGGTTCGAGCCCCGGCTGGGTCAGTTGGCATTTCTGTGTGGAGTTTGCATGTTCTCCCCGTGTTCGCGTGGGTTTCCTCCGGGTGCTCCGGTTACACCCACAGTCCAAAGACATGTGGTGTAGGTGAATTGGGTAAGCTAAATTGTCCATAGTGTATGTGTGTGAATGAGAATGTATGGATGTGTTTCCCAGAGATGGGTTGTGGCTGGAAGGGCATCCGCTGCGCAAAACATGTGCTGGATGAGTTGGCGGTTCATTCCGCTGTGGCGACCCCGGATTAATAAAGGGACTAAGCCGAAAAGAAAATGAATGAATGTTTTTAAGTTGAACCTTTTTTTTAAAAAATAAAAACAAAAATAATAATAATAATTGTAAGTATTAAAAGTTATTTTGCACTTTGTTTATCAAATAATTGTAAAAAAAAAAAAGTGCATCGTGATTCTTACCACAGCCATATCCTCCTATAGCCCAAGACTGCTTATTCACTGAAGCTAAGTAAGGCTGCGCCCGGTCAGTATGGGAGACCACATGTGGAAACTAGGTTGCTGTTGGAAGTGGTGTTAGTGAGGCCAGCAGGGGGCGCTCAACATGTGGTATGCCCCAGTATAGTGAAGGGGACGCTATACTGTCAGTGAGCGCCGTCTTTCAGATGAGATGGCAAACTGAGGTCCTGACTCTGGTCATTAAAAAAACCCATGGTGCTTCTCATAAAGTGTAAGGGTGTAACCCCAATTTCCTGGCCAAATTACCCATCATGGCCTCCTAATCATCCCAACTCTCAGAAACTGCTCTTTGACTGTCTTTCTACAGTGTGGTTAGCACACTGGCGCCGTGGTCCTGTGGCTGCTGTCGCCCCTATTTTGAAGACAATAATTAAAAGAAACAAATGTTCTTTTGCACTTTGTTCATCTACATCAGGGATCACCAAACTTGTTCCTGGAGGTCCGGTGTCCTGGAGATTTTAGCTCCAACCCTAATCAAACACACCTGAACAAGCTAATCAAGCTCTCACTAGGTATACTTGAAACATCCAGGCAGGTGTTTTGAGACAAGTTGGAGCAAAACCCTGCAGGACACCGGACCTCCAGGACCGAGATTGGTGATCCCTGATCTACATAAAGGGCATCAATCAAAAATGTTAAGCAGCACAACCCTTTTCAGCAATGAGGAAATTAGAAATGTTCCATCAAATCAGCAGTCCAGCGGGATTTACATAAAACTAATAAATAAATACATTTATAAAAAACATTTTCTTTTAAATATCACCACCAATAATTACGTGATGGTGACGTTAGAATGAGATTTGATGCCATTTTTTAAATTAAAAAGTGATTTTGCGAGAGTGAAATACGTTGACAAATTTTTAAAAAATGTTATTTTATATTTTGTTCAGGAAAGAATCCTAAATAGTTTCCTTTCCAGCTTAGTCCCTTATTAATCTGGGGTCGCCGCAGCGGATTGAACCACCAACTATTCCAGCATATGTTTTACGCAGTGGATGCCCTTCCAGCTGCAACCCACTACTGGGAGACACCGATATGCTCACATTCTCTCTCTCTCTCTCTCTCACACACACACACACTACGGCCAATTTAGTTAATTCAGTGCACCTACACTACGTTGGGGTCAGTTTTATGTTTATTTTTTTCGTGTTTTTATTTATTTTTTTGTTAAAGAAAATGATTCTGTTCATCAGGCTGGCATTTATTAAATTTTTAAAAATTCAATTGTTTATTATTTCTTAAAATTTTAAATAGCCGCTTTCTTATTATATGTAGTTTCAAATTAAACGATTACTCCAATCATTGCTTTTATTACTATTACCATTAATAATAATAATAATAATTAACATTAGAGTGATTTCTGAAGGATCATGTGACGCTGAAGACTGGAGAAATGAAGTTGAAAACTCCTCATTAAAATCACTGGAATAAATGATTAAGTTAAATTGTAAACTACTTTTGAACAGATATTTCATAGTGAGGGGAAATCAATATATGCAAGGAAAACAAATTAGTTTACAAATTAAGTTGTGTGCAATAAATAGAAATGACAAAGGAAAAAAGTACTGAACACATGAAGGACGGAAGGTGTAGAAGGTCATGGAAAGCTCAGACAGCAGCTGAAATCTCTTGGCAGTTCTTCCGAAACCATCTGCCCTTCCTCAGTGTAAATGAATATCAGCTGCTTCAGTCTAACATCTACATCGGCAGATGATGGGGTGGACATTTCAGCAGGACAATGATCCAAAACACAGCCAAGGAGACTCTCAGAAAATCAAGCTGTGGAATGGCCCAGCCAATCACCTGATTCGAACCCAATAGAGAATACAGAATAAAGCTCAGATTTGATAGACGAGACTCACAAAACCATCAAGATTTTGACACTATTGAATAAAGCTCACACCTGAGCACTGCATGAAGCTTCATTCTCCATATGAGAGGCGTCTTTAAGCTGCCGTCACCAACTAATCGCCTTTTATATGAAGTATTAAACACATTTCAGTAGTTCAGCACTTTCTCCTTGTGTCGCTACATTGTTATTACACACAACTCATTCGTTTTGATTCATTTTTATATGTGTATTGTTTGGGCTTTTACCAAAATCTGCTTCAATTCCATGTCAACAGCTCCTTTAGAAATTATTCCCAAGAAAAAAAACATTACGTTTCCCCGCTCTATTTGGCCAAAGCTCTGCTCATGACGTGGATTTTTTTCTTTTTATAGTGTGCATGTAACCTATATAATCAAGCTGTATGTGTTTACTCTGCTTGTAGACTGATTTACCATAAGAATCATTTAAGGTGTTATGCAGAGTCAGTAGTGATGGCCTGAATGAACAGAAAGAATGTCACAAAGAATGCATGAGAACAAAACAACATCTGCTGAAACAGTTAAATGTAGAAGGTATATAATTAACAGGTTAAGGCCGGGGGTGAAACTAGTTTAGATCTTGTGTGACAAATGTATAACAATGTGGAAAAAACAGCTACAAAAAGAGTACATAAACAGGCCAAAGCATCAGTGAGATAGAATTTTCAGACAGAGATGCTACTGAGGGTCTCCTGAAACGTCTCCTTTGTTGTCGACAATAAAGTACTCTTCTGAACTCAAAACCAGTAGACTTGGCTGATTCGTGAAGAGAGAAAAGAAGCCCACACTCACTGGATATATTTAAAGAAGAATTATAATACGAACCTCTTCTTAACCCCTGAGTGTGTGTGAAGTCCAGTAGATGTCACTGCAGCAGCAGGTCCAGACCAGGACATCTCTCAGTCTCTCTGATACACTCCTCATCTGGAATGCGCGCGTTGACAGTCGGTGTTAAAATATGTATCAACCGAGCCGTCGTGAAGAGCGTCGCCCCGCCGTTTCACCCCCTGTAAATTGCATATGAAATGTGTTGTTTATTTTTGAACTTGCTGGAGTGTGAACAGAGTTCCCCCTTTCATGTGTTTTTCATTTTCAATTTAGGAGCACACTTACGGCAATTTCCTCTGGATGGGGCTTATGTATTAAAAGCCCACCGCGTGGCGTGTTTTAACTGTTCTCTGCTGTTGTTCTTGCACTCAGAAGTGTGTGTGGAAATTGATTCAGCTTTTTCTTCTTCGTTATTGCCATAAATTGTTTATTATTTTGTCCATTTGTTGTCAATTTGTTTGTTTATATCATGATTTTACTTGTAGAGTGAGTAGCACGATCGCCTCACAGCAAGAAGGTCACTGGTTTGAGCCTCGGCTGGGTCAGTTGGCATTTCTGTGTGGAGTTTGCATGTTCTCCCGGTGTTGGTGTGGGTTTCCTCCGGGTGCTCCGGTTTCCCCAACAAGTCCAAAGACATGTGATATAGGTGAATTGGGTAGGCTAAATTGTCCGTAGTGTATGAGTGTGAATGAGTGTGTATGGATGTTTCCCAGAGATGGGTTGCAGCTGGAAGGGCATCCGCTGTGTAAAACACATGCTGGATAAATTGGCGGTTCATTCCGCTGTGGCGACCCCAGATTAATAAAGGGACTAAGCCGAAAAGAAAATTAATGTGTGAGTGTGAATGTGTGTATGGATGTTTCCCAGTGATGGGTT
>CAIGQQ010037715.1:2643336-2655400 GCA_903798035.1 Danio albolineatus
AACCCCATATAAAGATACAAATACTATAGTAATTCATAGTAAATACTATAGTGTTTTTTAACTGAAACCCCACATAACGATAAAAATACTATAGTAATTCATAGTAAATACTGTAGTGTTTTTAAACTGAAACCCCATATACAGATAAAAATACTATAGTAATTCATAGTAAATACTGTAGTGTTTTTAAACTGAAACCCCATATACAGATAAAAATACTATAGTAATTCATAGTAAATATAGTGTTTTTACACTGAAACCCCACATAACGATAAAAATACTATAGTAATTCACAGCAAATACTAGTGTACTATAGTAAAGTACTTAAATTAATCTGTTGTGGTGATTCTATAGCTGCTACGGTAATACAACAACTATATAGCACATCCCACATGATTGAATACTACAGTAATGTATAGTAAATATGACCCATACTACAGTAAAGTGTATTAAACTGTATACATCACAGTATTTCCAACACTTTAATGAATGCTGCAGCATACTTCACTGTTAACTGGCTGATACACTCTAATAAATACTGTAGTACACTCAGTTTTGACTACAGTAAACTGTGGTGAATTGTAATGCATATCCTAAAGTGCAGTATTGGGTCATTTGGTGTTATTACAATAGTTGTTGTGTTGTCATAGCAACACTAGATTTACCACAACAGATGAATTAGCGTACTTTAGAGTGATCGACAAACACTATAGCTGATATTTATTTACTACGGTATCTGGACGGTATGTGGAGTATAGCTGCAGGCCGCCACACATAATCCACTTCAAATCTTTAATCAACCGAGTCAAAGTGAAAAAGGCACACATGCTCCTGAATCGAGCCGCAGATTGGCAGAAAGCAGTCTATTAGCGTTCGTATGGCGCCGTCCGTTGCTTGCCACCTTTCATTTGCATAATTTAATGAATTCAATTCATTGTAATGCAATACAGAGAGCGCGCCGAACATGAAATGACAGTTTGAGTTAATGAAATGTGTTAACGGTATCATCATTTACTTGTATGTTAATTAGTCCAATTAATTTCCAGCGCACGGTAATCTGAATATTGTAATAGCGGCGCGTGAAGTCAGGTGCGCGGAGCGGGGCAGATTGAAACGGGCCCCCGAATCATCACCTTTCCCCAAGCCGTTTCCCAGAATCCTCCAGCAGCCCTGGCCTTCATGGAGAAGTCAAAATTATTAGGTTTATTTTGGCTTTTATAAATATTTCCCACATGATGCTTAAAGAGCCCCTATTCTACATTAAAAGGGTCATATTTTGGTTTTGGGGGTCTCCCTCAGCAGGCTAATATGCATGCATGGTCAAAAACACTTTCATTTATTTGTACCTCATTATCCCAGCGACTTCTATATGAATCGTTCAGCGATTCATTTGTTCCAAAACCCCTCCTTAGCGCGATGCTAAACTGCGCTGATTGGACCGATGACCCAGTCTGTTGCGATTGGTCGACATCATTCAGCGCGAGAGAATGCCCACCACAGCTTATCAATATTGAAGTAGTCATAGTGTGTGCGTGAGCATATCTGCCAACACTCGTTTTTATCGGGAGTCACCCGTATTTCAGACACCTCACCCCCGAAACTAACCCCCGATCTCTCAGCATATCACTCTATTCTTAACTATAAGTAAAAACAGCAACACACATGCAGTATTAGTGCACACTGCAGCAAAAGCTGAACCATTATGAAACAGGACCGCCGCACGTGTGTAGGAGAGCTGATGTAGCCATAGCAACAACAAACAGCAGAGGAACACGAGCTCACAAACGCATTTTAATCCGTAAACAAAGCGGCACGCGTCGCGTTTACAACGTGCTTTTAGACACAATATGAGAATACAAGTTAACCAGATACACTACAAGCGGTTACAAGTTACTAAACACAATTAAATACATCATTTACAAGCTGGAGAAAACAATGAGGTGACCGTTTTAATCACACGCACTCACACTTGCTGGATAGCAGGCCAGATTCACCCTCCCGCTGGGTTTTTGAAAATGATCTTCATCAGTGTGTAATACAGCTCTAAATGAAGTGAAATGTCCAGCTGAGGCTTAAATCTGAAAGTGCACAGTGTTTAAAACTATTGATTCATCTATAAAAGAGTCGACTCATAGTTCCTCAAACGAATCGCCGTGCTTACGAGTCTTTAGCCGTTTCAGCATGACGTGAACACGAAACATAAGCCCTGCCCATCTGTGCGGCGCAGAGCGGGGAAGATTTGAAACCCCCAACCCCGCCCACAAAACAACAGCGGCGAGCAAAGGTTGCCAGATTGGGCGGGTTTGAATTTGATTGTGCAGGTAAAAACCTTTTGGAGAGGGTTTGGACTGGAATCAGTCAGCTATATCTGGCAACACAGAGAAGAGCACTGTAGCAGACATGTGCTCAGCTGGATATTATTGGAAGTGTGCAGATAAACCAGAGATGAGACTGTGAAGAGTCAGTGGTTGAGGTTTATTTCTGCAGAAATGCCTCAGCATTATAGCCCAGCCGTGTGCTGTGTTCCCTCTGAGGAGCTTCTGAAATCTACACGCTTACGGAGGATTAGTCGACCGTTTGTTAAAGGAAGGATCAGAAAAGACTATTGATGTATGCAGGGGTGGACTGGCCATAGGGAGCACCGGGGCATTTCCCGGTGGCCTGACGGTGAATTTGGCCTGCTATCCAACAAGTGTGAGTGCGTGTGATTAAAACGGTCACCTCATTGTTTTCTCTAGCTTGTAAATTATGCATTTAATTGTGTTTTGTAACTTGTAACCGCTTGTAGTGTATCTGGTTAACTTGTATTCTCATATCGCGTCTAAAAGCACGTTGTTGTTGTTTTTTTTAATTAACCATTTTAAGGTCAGTATTATTAGCCTTCTTAAGTAATATTTTTTATCGATTGTCTAAAGAACAAATCACTGTTATACAATGATTTGCCTAATTACCTTAACTTCAACCTATTTACGCCTTTCAATGTCACTTTAAGCTGAATACTAGTGTCTTGAAAAATATCTAGTCAAATATTATTAATCAAAGATAAAATAAACCAGTTATTAGAAAACGAGTTATTAAAACTATTATTTTTTACTAGTAAGGTAGCAGTGCTTAGTCAGTAAGGAGTTTATATAGATTTTCAATAAGGTTTACATCAGGGCTTTGGGCTGCCATTTCATTATTTTATTTCACTATGTTTCCAACTTTAAGAAACTGCTTTACATGTTTTACATTGATTCTGCCATATCTGTATAAAAGCTTGTGCACACCGGGACAACAATTTAGCAACATTTAACACCTCATGACGAAACAAAGAGTGTGTAACGTGAGTGTGGACACTAATGTACAAAACACCAGGAATAAAAGTGCCAGTTTTTACGGAAAAAAAAAAGATGTCTTTGATATTTCAGGAAACTGATGGGAGTGGGGTCTAGTACTAGTAACGTTGCTATCGCTGGCATTCAAATCCCACATATACAGTTGCAGCCAAAAATTATTCGGCCTCCTGATTTTTTTTTTGTTTTCTTTCAAATATTTCCAAAATTATGTTAAACAGAGCAAAGAGTTTTTCACAGTATTTCCTATATTTTTTTCTTCTGGAGAAAGTCTTATTTGTTTTATTTTTAGCTAGAATAAAAGCAGTTTTTAATTAAAATAAAACCATTTTAAGGTCAGTATTAATAGCCCCCTTAAGTAATATTTTTTATTGATTGTCTACAGAACAAACCACTGTTACACAATGATTTGCCTAATTACTATAACTTTAAGCCTTTCAATGTCACTTTAAGCTGAATACTAGTCAGCTTAACTTGAAAATTACTTGATCAGATACTTGAAAAATATCAAATAATCAAATATAATTAATCAAAAATCGAAGAAATCTGTTATTAGAAATGAGTTATTAAAACTATTAGTTTTGACTAATAAGGTGGCAGCACTCAGTTAACTTAGTCAGTAAGGATATTATGTAGATTTTCAATAAGGTTTACTTCAGGGCTTTGGGCTGCCATTTCATTATTTTAATGTTTCCAACTTTAAGGAACTGCTTTACATGTTTTACATTGATTCTGTCATATCTGTATAAAGGCTTGTGCATAGCGGGACAATAATTTAGCAACATTTAACACCTAATGACGAAACAAACAGTGTGTAAAGTGAGTGTGGACACTGATGCACAAAACACCAGGAATAAAAGTGCCAGTTTTTAAGGGAAAAAAAAAATGTCTTTGAAATTTAAGAAAACTGATGGGAGGGGGGTCTACTACTAGTAATGCTGCTATCACCGTCATTTAAATCCCACATATACAGTTGCAGTCAAAATTATTTCAAATATTTTCCAAATGATGTTAAACAGAGCAAGGAATTTTTCGCAGTATTTCCTATATATATTTTTCTTCTGGAGAAAGTCTTATTTGTTTTATTTCAGCTAGAATTGAAGCAGTTTTTTTATTAAAATAAACTCATTTTAAGGTCAGTATTATTAGCGCCCTTAAGTAATATTTTTTATCGATTGTCTATCGAACAAACCACTGTTATTCAATGATTTGCCTAATTACTATAACTTCAAGCCTTTCAATGTCACTTTAAGCTGAATACTAGTCAGCTTAACTGGAAAATTACTTGATCAGATACTTGAAATATATCAAATATAATTAATCAAAGATTGAAAAAAACTCTGTTATTAGAAATGAGTTATTAAAACTATTAGTTTTGACTAATAAGGTGGCAGCACTCAGTTACCTTAGTCAGTAAGGATTTTATGTAGATTTTCAATAAGGTTTACATCAGGGCTTTGGGCTGCCATTTCATTATTTTAATGTTTCCAACTTTAAGGAACTGCTTTACATGTTTTACATTGATTCTGCCATATCTGTGAAAAGTCTGTGCACACTGGGACAACAATTTAGCAACATTTAACACCGCATGACGAAACAAAGAGTGTGTAACACGAGTCTGGACACTAATGTACAAAACACCAGGAATAAAAGTGCCAGTTTTTAAGGGAAAAAGAATTATGTCTTTGAAATTCCAGGAAACTGATGGGAGGGGGGTCTAGTACTAGTAACGTTGCTATCGCTGTCATTAAAATCCAACATATACAGTTGCAGTCAAAATTATTCGGCCTCCTGATTTTTTTTTTTGTTTTCTTTCAAATATTTCCCAAATTATGTTAAACAGAGCAAGGAATTTTTCAAAATATTTTTTCTTCCGGAGAAAGTCTTATTTGTTTTATTTCAGCTACAATAAAAGCAGTTTTAATATTTTTAATAAATCATTTTAAGGTCTACATTATAAGTCCCCTTATATAATATTTGTTTTCGATAGGCTTACAAAAAAAAACATCATTATGCAACTATTTGCCTAATTACCATAAATTTAACCTAGATATCCTTTTAAAATGCACTTTAAGCTGAATACTAGTATCCTGAAAAAGATCTAGATAAATATTATTAATTAAAATAAATCAGGTATTAGAGATGAGTTAAAACTGTTTAGAAATGCTTTTAAAAAAATCTTTATGTAAAACTGAAATATCCAGAGGGGGCTAATAATTCTGACGTCAACTCTATGCGAGTTTTGTTAGGACGACTTCTTTCTGACCTTGTGTGCCGTCCGGCTCCTCTGATAGAGGGAAAGACGAGTGTAAAGTGATATTTTCCTGTGAAAGCAGCGTCGGCGAAGCGAGCCGATCGATGGGAGGCCCGAGCGCGGACCCCCGGCCACGCTGCGTCTCTGATAAGTGAAATCGCTGTAGTGTGGATGGGCCACTTTCTGCTGGACTGCACTGATAAAAGCCTCCACGTTTTCCCTCAGGATCTGGATAGGGAGGGACACTCAAGGGAAATTCAGTATGTAGCTCTCTCTCTCTTTTTCTCTGTTATTGTTTTTCAGTTGTGTTTTGTTATTGCCATGTGTGAACCTCAACCACTGAACTACACTGAAAAATAATACTTCCGCTGCTTGTTCAAACGACTTACATACAAGACCAAATCAGAAAAAGTTGAGACATTTTGGAAAACGCAAATAAAAGAAGAAGTGATTTCTAAATTGACTTTGACTTGTATTCTATTGCAGACAATACAACAAACACTATATTATGTGCTGTTCTTCTTGTTTTTTTAAATAAACACATACTCCAATTTTGGTTTTTGCTACACATTTCAAAAAACATTGTAACAGTTTAGCACTTTGTAATGATGCCATTCCTTTTCACAACACTTTAAAGACGTTTAGGGACTGTAGACACCAAGTGATGAAGTGTTTCAGGTCTAATTTTGTCCCATTCTTCCTGCAAACAAGTCTTGAGGACAACATGCAGGTCTTCATAGTTACATTTTGCACTTCAAAATGCGCCACACATTCTCTATTGAAGACAGGTCGGGACTGCAGGCAGGCCAGTCAAGTACCTGTATCCTCTTTGTAATGTGTGCAGAATGGAGTTTTGCATTGTCTTTTTGAAACATACATGATCATCGCTGGAGGAGAAGGCAGCATATTGTGTTTCAAAATCTCTGTGTACTTTTCAGCATTAACGGTGCATCACTGAAGTGCAGGTTATCTTTGCCAAGGGCACTGACACCACCCCATACCATGACAGACACTGGATTTTGGGCTTGTTGCTGGTTCCAGTCTGGATAATCCATTTCTTGTTTGGTCCGAGGCACACAACATCCATTTCTCCCAAAAAATACTTTAGATACTGATTAACCTGACCACAGTACACATGTCCACTGTCCATCCCAGAAGCCTCCAAGCCCAGAGAAGTTGACAGCGCTTCTGAACACTGTTAACATAGGGCTTCCTTTTGGCCCAGTACAGTTTTCACTGGCATTCGTGGATGTAACTGTATTGTGGTACTTCACAAAGGTTTGCCAAAGTAGTCCTGAGCTCACGTGGGGATATCGCTTATAGATGAATGAGGATTCTTGATGCAGCGCCACCTGAGGGATCGGAGATCACAACTGTTCAGCTTAGGCTTGAGCCTTTCTCCTTTACGCCCTGAAATTCCTCCAGCCCGGCTCGTCCCTGTCTAAAATGCTAGAAACCAAGCCTGAACCCACCGAGTTCCTTCAGATTCAGGCAAAGATCTTCAGCTCTACTAGGCCTATACCCTTAATTCACTATTATAGTGCACTTGAAGGAGTAAATGAAAGCAAGTGAGTGACTTTGGGATGCTGTTTTGTTTGTGTTTTGCTGGTTTATCAATTCCACTCAGAAATTAATTTTTCGCAAACACTCACAGTGGTTTGTTCAGCAGATAATCGAAAATATATACTGTTAAAGGGGATAATAATATTCACCTTAAAATGGTTTAAAAAAAATTTAAAACAGCTTTTATTCTAGCCGAAATAAAACTAACAAGACTTTCTCCAGAAGAAAAAATATTAGAGGAAATACTGTGAAAAATTCCTGAATCTGTTCAACATCATTGATGATGATGATGATGATGATGTTATCCATTCAGTCGTATCCGACTCTTGGCGATTTTATGGGCTAGCTCTCTCCATGCTGTCCGATCTTGTACCAAATCCGTCAGTTGCTGTAGGCTCAATCCTGTGTCAGCTTTGATGGTATCCAGCCAACGCATTCTCTGGCGGCCTCTTGCCACTGACCATTCCCAGCATTAGATCTTTCTCCAACGTACTCGATCGCATTACGTGACTGAAATACGTAAGTCTGAGTCTGGTGATTTTGCCTTCCAGCGACATATCCGGGTTGATACGTTCGTTACCCTCGCTGTCCATGGAATACGAAGCAGCCGCCGCCAGCACCACAGCTCGGAAGAGTCGACTTTTCATCTATCTTGCTTTTCTTAAACTTTCGCAGCCATACATGGTTATGGGGAATACGATGACGCGAACCAATCTGCATTTGGCTGACATGTTGATGTCTTTACTTTTCCATATTTTGCTCATGTTCAGCATCGCACTTCTACCCAAGGTTATTCGGCGCTTTATTTCAAGGCTGCAGTATCCATCGACGAAATCCTGCACGCATTCGATCTCTTCGTTGTCGTTATCTCAACATCGTTATCTTGATGTTGCCATTACCCGCCATTGTCATAATCTTGGTAGGGCTGTCAAAATTAGCGCGTTAACGCGCGCCGATTAATTTGAAATATTGAACGCGTTAAAAAAATTAATGCATTTAACGCAGTGGCAGTTTTTTCTTATTTCCTGTTGTGGTCGACGTGTGTTCAGGGCCGGCGCGTCCACAGAGGCGACCTAGGTAGCCGACAAGGGCGGCAGAATAGTGAGCGAACCCCCCGGTGCTCACTTTAATCCGCGACACCTACCCCCTCCCTCGGCGAGTATAAAAGCCTCGAGGTGCGTGTGCACTCAGCGGAGGCGCGCGATG
Organism: Danio albolineatus; assembly: GCA_903798035.1. Taxonomy (NCBI): domain Eukaryota; kingdom Metazoa; phylum Chordata; class Actinopteri; order Cypriniformes; family Danionidae; genus Danio; species Danio albolineatus. The sequence goes on from CAIGQQ010037715.1 coordinate 2,651,695, forward strand.
CGGCACCAGGCGAAAGTATAAATCCAGCTTAATCCGCAACACCTACCCCCTTCCTCCCGGTCCTCACGTTCATCCGCGAACCGGTCACTTTCTTTTTCACTTTCGGGTTGAGGACGGCGTGATCCCCGTTCGCCTAGAGCAAATTTGATAAAACGCGACCGTGCACGTTGATGACTCTGAAGGGAGTCGCTTATACCGTGTGAGCTCGCTGTACTGCCCGCGTTGTCTGTGTGTGTGTTTGTAAGAGAGAGTGTTTGTGTATGTGTGGATATCCTAACAACAAGATTAAACATCGCCTAACATCGCAGACAGTCGCTCAAAGCAGTTTAGAATTTAATGTTTAGAGATGGCGTGACCAAAGTCCATGTAAGAAGTCTAGCCTATAGTCTTTGGTACGTGACTTTGATGTACCCCTTGGTGCTTCTTGCGTCCTTGTCACAGCACCAGTGGCACAGAAATGAAGCACCGAAATTCTGATTCGGTGATTCTGCTTGTGAGAGACTTTTCTCACTCTTAGGTCACATTTCAACAGACTGGACTGTCTTAGCAACTACCAAAATGCTAAGGAGGACTAAGCAAAATTGTTTCTACTTTATAATTAATGTTCTCAACTCGCGAAACAACTTTACAATGAATACAATTGTTTGTATTCAATACTTTATTATTATTATTTTCCAATTTCCATATTTGCAATGCCTGTATTTTGGATTTTTTTGTAATTCACTTAGAATCCAACATGGAAATAATTAAGTTTGTTATTGGCATTGATTGTTTTAAAATTCAAATGGCACTTACATGCCTGTGTTTTTATTTCTGTAATAAATACGGCTTTTTGTGATTAATCATGATTAATCACAAACAAAAGTGTGATTAATTAGGTAATTTTTTTAATCAATTGACAGCCCTAAATCTTGGTCTTTTTGATGTTTAGGAAGAGGCCGAATATTTGTGCTTTTCTCTTTGATCCGACTCATCAGATGCCACAGACCGTCTACCGCTTCAGAAAGAAGAGTTGTGTCGTCCGCATACCGAAGGTTATCAACATCATTAGGGAAATATTAAAAAATTCACAGGAGGCTGAATAGGAGGCCTAACCCCAACTCTAACCCTCCACCATTCCATAGTGAACCCTAATTCAAACGCCCAGGTCACATTTACACAGAACGGACACACAAAAACATCAACCCCATTGATAAATCACGATGTCACGGAGACGAGCGACTCCCGATGTTTCCCTGACCCTTCGACATCAGCAAGTGTCACCGGCGGCTGTAGATGCGGCAGCTGGGTTAGGTTGTAGCGCCCACCGAGACGTCTTCCAGCACGCATTTTGTGAGGTAGGCAGAAATGTAGGAGGCTGTCTCAGATTGAGACATTCTCCCACTGTGAGTAAATAGTGACTGGGCCAATTTCATCAGACACAGAAATGCTCCCGGTGACAGCGCCTGCATTGTTTTTCCCCCCCAACTGCATGCTGCGAAATTCTATTTTCAGTTTTTCTTGCCGCAGTAATTATCTGCATTGTTGGCGAGTATAAAGAGAATAAAGGGCATGAATGTTTCCCGGTCAATCGGATTCTGTCAGTTCGGGCTGAATTGGGTACACACACACACACATGCGCGGCGCTTGCCAGATCGTAATAACGAAGCTGTTTGCATGGAACGATTTTCCCCTACGCAGCTCATCAGCGACAAGAGAGAGTCTGTCAGCGCGCTCACAGACTGACACGGCTTCCGCATCTGTGTCTGTTATTAGCCCGTCTCTTAAGACAAGCTCAATTATCTGACACTGCCCGTAATTTTCACCCCCCTCTCTCTCCGGCACAATGTAAAGTTCCTCTGCTTTATTTCTCAAGCTGTTCATTTGGAGGAGAAAAACAAGGAGAGAGACGAGAGTGGGCGGAGGAGAAGACTTGACGAGATAAACTGAGGGAGGTGGAGGGGGGGAAACAAGATGAGTCAAAAACTAATTTGATGCTTACTTTACAAGAATAAAGAGTTTCGGAAGACGCTTCATCAAATATATGAGGAGGATATCGGAATGATGATAACATGATTGATGTCTATCAGATAAAACAATGACTTTACGCTCTGATTTCCAGTGGTGGGAAGAGCACTGAAAATTCATACTCAAGTAAAAGTACCATTGCTAACAATGTAGTGCAAATGTAGCGTGAGTAGAGAAAAAGTATCTGTCGTAAGTATTACTCAAAGTATGAGTAAAAAGTAGACCTTTTAAAAGTACTCAAGAGTAGTTAGTACACTGTAAAAAATCCAACTTACAAATTGTTAACTCAGTTTAAAATTGTAAGTTAAGTGGACATATTTTTAAGCTCAGAGCTGAATTTACTCATAAAAATGATTCAACTGCATATTTGAAACTGTCTATCCTCAGAAAATAAAACGTTAACTTAAAATTTAAAGCAACCGGCTGCAAAGAAATGTTGATTTTATTAAGCTTCAGTGTCTGAAGCTGTGCCAAATGATTCCGTAAAGTATTATTTATTTAAACCTGCCTTTTCTATCAACTTAAAAAATTAATTTGGCACAACTTCAACCACTGAAGCTTAATAACTCAAAATTTCTCTGCAGCCGGTTGCTTTACTTTTTATTTTTTACAGTGTAGTGAGTATTACGCTGTAAAAGCTGATGAGTTTACATGTAGTTTGTGGATGTGTGTAAACGTAACATTCTGTAGTGCATTTAGTTATCGTTCAGCAGACACACAACGTCATGTGAAGTTTATTTATGAACTAATTTCGAGAGGAACACGTGCTTATGATTGATCACAGCTGGTGCTGCATTATTCAATTTATGATTCACCAATCAGACGATTCCTAAGCCACTATATATACCTTAAGCTCCATATCACAGCCATCTTCATTTTGACGAATCCCCCCTTCCACCCCTACTCCTCCTCCTTTCCTAGATGGGTGGCATGGTGGCCCAGTGGTTAGCACTGTTGCCTCACAGCAAGAACGTCACTGGTTCGAGTCCTTACTAAGCCAGCTGACGTCTCTGTGCGGAGTTAACACGTTCTCCCCTTGCTCACGTGGGTTTCCCCCGGGTTCCCCGGTTTCCTCCCACCATCCTAAAACATGCAACATAAGTGACATAACATAACTGACTAATCCAAATCAGCACCATAGACATGCTCCTAGTAAGTAGTTATCTCTTAAGAGCAATCACTATCTCTTTATCAGCTACTACAGCAGGGGTGTTCTCCAGATCTAACTGAGCTCAAACTCCCCTCTTGCCTTGCAAACTGGAGGGAGCCCTGAGCTCGAGGATCTCATGAGCTCAGGGCTCTCTCCCGGGACAGCATGCCAAACACGCTTTATAATCAATCATCAGCTAAACTCTTGAAAAGACGTTGATATAAGGTTAGATTGAGGTCGTAATGTCAGGTGACCAAAATTCAAATGACAACGTTTTTTTGATGTCCCATAACGTCATCACATGATGTTAATATTTGGTTGATTTTAGGTTGTGTTAGAAAGTGACCAAAATCCAACGTCAAGCCAACGTCTTAAACCAACATCATATTGACATCAAATACTGATATTTATTCGTCAGGTATGGCAACCAACGTAATGTAACGTCCACACAATGTTGATATTTGGTTGATTTTAGGTCGTTAGAAAGTGACCAAAATCCAACGTCGAGCCAACGTCTTAAACCAACATCATATTGACGTCAAATACTGA
>CAIGQQ010037715.1:2686691-2702808 GCA_903798035.1 Danio albolineatus
ATGATGATGATGGTCCAGGATCAACAATAGTGAATTTACACTGTATTTAAATGATGATGATGATCCAGGATCAACATTAGTGAATTTACACTGTATTTAAATGATGATGATGGTCCAGGATCTATCAGGATGTATTTATGTGTGCATATTTGTGTGAATGAGTGTGTGTGTGCAGGTATGTGTGATTGTGTGTGTTTGTGTCCACGAGTGTGTGCATGCATGTCTGTGTGTGTATGTGTGTATTTAAGTATGAGTGTGTGTACCTGTTTGCGTCCACTAGTGTGTGCATGTGTGTATGTGTGTGTGATGCAGAGATGTCTGGTGTCAGTAACTGCAGATTGAGCCATATATGTGTGTGTGTGTGTTGGCTCAGGTTCTCCTCTTTCACCTGTGTGTGTGTGTGTGTGTGTGTGTGTGTGTGTATTCCTCCAGATGCAGAGCTGTCTTGCGTCAGTGACTGCAGATTGAGCCGGTGTGAGGACTCGTCCAGCAGATTGGGTTTAACAGGCCAGATGGTTTGTAATTGTCTGATCAATTCAGTGTTTGTGAGCTTTTATGCCTTTCCTTATTATTTGTTTTGCCACTTACAATTTAACCATGCACAATCCACCGTCCCTCACAGGGAAAACACAACACACTGTCCATATGTCCACACACACACACACAAGTACATCCATCCATATGCAGATTTTAGTGTCTCCCGGAGGAGCCAATCACTGCTCCCGACAACATTCAACATAACTCATTCATTTTCCTTCCGCTTAGTCCTTTATTCATTAGGGGTCGCCCCAGTGGAATGAACCGGCAACTATTCTAGCATATGTTTTACACAGCGGACGCCCTTCCAGCCGCAACCCAGTAGTGGGAAACACCCGTACAGACTCATAAACACACACACTTATACACTGCGGACAATTTATTTCATCCAATTCACCTATAGCGCATGTGTTTGGACTTGTGGGGGAAACCGGAGCACCCGGAGGAAACCCACGCCTACATGGGGAAAACATGCAAACTCCACACAGAAATATTGGCCCAGCCGGGACTCAAATCAGCAATCTTCTTGCTATGAGGCCACAGTGCTAACCACTAAGCCACCATGCTGCCTAAAAAGAAATCGTTTTTATATTAACAAACTCCTTTTCACACTGCTTTTAAATTTATTTCGTTGTTGTTAAAGGGCCACGAAACACCAAAACACATGTTTTGAGCTGTTGGCAGTCATATATGTGTCCCGCGCTGCTATAAACACTATTAGGACACATACGATTGACTAAAGAGTGAAAATTGGTTGTTTTTGCGTTATTTCGAGCAAATTCGTTTATCCGGTTTGAAACGAATTTTTGAAGCTGCGTCACGCCGATGAGATCTATGCATGTGTTCCAGCGAGCACAGTGGACGCCTGTCCCGGCGAGTACATCCTGACGTCTCTGAGCGTGCGGCATTAATTCATGACATAGCCTTTGTTCAAGCCAATCAGCGCGCTCTATTGTGTATGCGAACTAATTAATATGCACGAGAGCTTCGAAGACTGTGTGTACGTGTTGCAGTGTCCAGACGGCAGGGACGTCACGTTGTGCTTCCAAAACAACTGGAAGAAGAAGAATTGTTTGGAGACACAGGTCGCCAGTGTTGTGTTTATGTGCTGCAAGGAAGGATTAGTTTACATTTTCGCTATGAGAGCGCAGCTGGACTCCCACGCGCGTGCAGCAGACATGCGTTTTTCACCCGAGAGCTTTCCGCATCTGGAAATGGTGAAATCGGGATTTGCCGCTCGTCTTCTTTTAAAATAGACGCCGCTCCAGTTTATGTTTATTGTCCTGGTCTACAGATTTGGCAAGCGATCGGTGCTCTTTGTTTGTTTATTCAGATGGTGAAGTTAGTTTGTAGTTAGTTAGTAGTTCGTAGAGTTCGTAACTCTGTCAGTGTTTAAAGACAGACCTTTGTCAAAATGATGAACTGTTACTGAGTTTACAGCACGTTAATATCCATACAATATTAAAGACTGAAAGATCCGCTGTACATTCTGCTCTCCGAGTGTAAACACTGCCGTCAAACAATTGCTTTCGTGTAGAATTTTATTTTTTCACCCGAGTGCTTTCCGCATCTGGAAATGGTTAATCGGGTTTTGCCGCTCGTCTCCTTTTAAAACAGACGCCGCTCCAGTTTATGTGGATTGTCCTGGTCTACAGATTTGGCAAGCGATCAGTGCTCTTTGTTTGTTTATTCAGATGGTGAAGTTAGTTCGTAGTTAGTTAGCAGCTCGTAGAGTTCGTAACTCTTTCAGTGTTTAAAGACAGACCTTTGTCAAAATTATTAACTGTTACTGAGTTTACAGTACATTAGTATCCGTACAATATTAAAGACTGAAAGATCCGCTGTAAATTCTGCTCTCCGAGTGTAAACACTGCAGTCGAACAATTACTTTCGTGTGGAATTTTCGCCGCATTTTTTGACAGGATAGTCTGCGGAGGTTTTTTATTTCTCTCTTACGCCGCGCGGTATCAAACACTCCATTAAAACATCACTCTTCATAGTTTCTCACACCTCGTTTGTCACGGGGGACATGCAGGAAATGTTCCTGGATAAAAGTATAAGTGCCAAACTGCCGTTAAAGTCGACAAATTAATAATTTGGCTAATAATTAGATGACTGATGTCGATGTAAACACAGTCACTATCTTTCTCCCCTGCGTCTGTGTGTGTGTGTGTTGCTTGTTTGAAAATGAGCGTGTGCACAAATGGAAACTCCCATCTTTATGCAAAACCTTTCCTCATTCCCTCCCCTGACACTCCCACCTAAACAGAGCTGGACACACCCACTTTCCTGAGCTTTTCCAGACTGTAGGTGTGAAAACACCCAGCTGAGCCAGAGGGGTTTCGTGGCCCTTTAATATGATGCATATTGATTGTTCAAACAGATAGATTTGTATGTTTTTATCTAATAATCATCAGAAATACAGAAAAACATTTAAAGAGGATCAAAATAAGTGTTCAATAGTTTTCGGTTTTTCATCAATCCACTTTAAAAAGTGCTGAATGTAAGTTTCTGACTCTACTAAAGCCTAAAAACACCATAGTATGTTTGCAGATATTTAGGAAACATGCTGAGTGAACATTCTTGTTTATCTGAAAAACAATGCTGAAGTCAGATATTCTGCTTTGAAAATGTGTTTTCCGTGCCAGAACGTCTGTCTTTGTTTTGGTCATTTAACCCGCCCACTGCCAGTTTAGCCAACTATATTTCAGCACCCTGGGTTGCCTTGGTGGAAAACAGCATATTTCATTCATTCAGTCAGAACGGTTCTCGAACTGTGCATCTGTGCGAAATGTAACCTCCGGCAGAGGCAGATTCAGAGCTCCACATGAGGTTATTAATTAGCAAATGATATAAATATTATGAATGTCAGCATTAGGTCGAACAACACACTACCTAATGAGATTTGCAGTGATAAGCAATTTGGCTGTTTGCACCAGAAGAAACATGATAGAAACATTCAAATACAGCCATTCGGAAGCACAGAATAGTGCACTCACCGCACTCCATGGCAGGGGTTAATCTAATTAATCCATATTAAACCTCTTTAACATTATTAAATGTACAGGCTGAATCATTCAATATGTGTTGGTTTGCACTGAGTCACAGTTCTAAAGTTAAATTTCAGATGGTTTATTGTATTTTCCAGATCTGAGGTGAACTATCTGCTGCTGCTTTCAGTATATGACAATAAATGTCGTGTAAAATGGCATTCAAACTCACATTATTAGCATTTGGCACTGAATAAAGCACATGAGGTGTACCTGAGCTGATCAGCTGATCCTGTTGATCCTGTGAGAAAATAGAAGCCATTTCTAATATATCAATTGGAGGTGTTGGTTTGGAAAAAAACTCCTTTTAAAATGGAAAATGGTCCCTCTATCGCGTGCCGTTGCTTTTAGTTAGAACACGGTTTAAATAAGCCTTAAAGCAGCCTCGACAGTCAGGCACACTGCTGTTGATGATGTCAATTTGGCAACCTGCTCTTGTGTGTGTTTTGAACCCTGCGTGCAATACCTAGTTCAACCACTGGGTGTCAGACTTACATACTGCGCTGTTAAATTCAGTCCTTATCAATTGCTTGCAACCACTTGCCTTAAAGGGGTGGTCCACTACGATATCATATTTTAAACTTTAGTTGGTGTGTAATGTAGCTGAACATAAACAACATCAAGTTCAATGCAAAGGGAGACGTTGGCTATTACAGTGTTAGCTTAGCAAAGCCTACAGGGCATGAAGTGGACTAAAAAAAAATACATCAGGGTTAATGATGTCATAAACCCTTCAGGTTACACACATACACCCCTCGCAACAAAGGGGCATGGCCAGAGGCGCTGTAATGTTATAACAGAGACGGGATGTGATGTGATGTGACGTGGAGCTGGTCTGCGAATCACAGCACATTATGTTAGCTGACCAATCAGAGTCTCTTGAGGGCGGGCTTTTGGAGGAACTAGGAAATATGACAGTCGTCTTCATGTTAGCTGAGTAGCTGTATATAATCAAAGTAAGATATATGAAAAAATTGTGTGATTTTATACAAGTCAAGCATGACACACATTGCCTTGCATCGTATAAACACAACAATACACTCTGGACCATACCTGCCAACCCTCCCGCCGAACCACCAGTGGCCGCCCCTTGCTCTTAAATGTGAGTCTGTTCTGTGCTTTCATTTTATTTAAGCATGAAACACTTTGAAATAAGTATAAAAACAGAGGGATTCCCTTTCCTTTTCATTACAGGTGCCGTCGCTCCTCCTATGCAATCCTCAAAACAGTCATAAAGCGGTGCGTGACTGTCAGCAGACGCGCTCCATAGTGATAAATAGACGCTGTTTCCCAAAAGGACTCTGTACATGCAATTTGAAGCATAGCAAAAGTCGGGGTTTCGGGTGCATGTTTGAACAGACATATACTCATAATTAATCATAATAATATCTAAAAATGTCGATCTTGATGGGGTTTTTTTTCCCAAACACACCAAATTTAGTCCTAAATGAGCATAAAACGTTAAGAAAGCAATCGAATGCTTTCATTATAGCGTTAGATGTGTGCATTTTTAAAGTGACAGCTCTGTTATTTAATGTAATCAAACTAAAAACTAAATAAATGAGATTCATTCGTTGCTCTTTATTCAGAATGTGTGAGTTAAGAAAAAGATTATTGAGATTAGATAACTTGATTCTATTTATTAATAATAGCTAATTGTAATGAGCTAAACTGTTTGCTAATGTACACTATTAAATTTTCTTTCGGAAATAATAATATTAAAAAATATTACTGACTGTTTAACTGTTCATTTACAATAAAACATCTCCAGAAGAACATATTTAATATGGGGATTTTAATTTTATTTTTTTTATTGGGGGGTGTTATCCATTATTATGGTGGGCGTATCCCTTATTTTCACATCCCAATGTTGACAGGTACACTCTGGACCACCCCTTTAAAAACATTGAGTAAATCCAATGAATAATTTTTTTCAGCGTACCAAATTTCTGGCAAATGTGGTACTTTTATATTTATTTTTAGGAAAATTCTAAAAGGAAAGAGTGTATTTAAGCAGGAAAAATGCAGAACACAATTACAGTACCCACGTCTTGGCGCTCTCTACCTTTCCCTCCACTTTCAGTGATGTTTTATTAAGTCGCCATTTTCTTTCTCTCTCTCTCTCTGTGTGTGTGTTTCCTGCAGTAATAACATGCCCCGCAGTCCTGCTCTTCTGTGAATTGTACTTCTTGGACATCTAGGTACAGTTGACAAGTTAATACGAACTCCACGCACAGGTATTCATTTCCAGTGACGCTATCATATGATTGCTTTGCATTTTATGTTAAAATAGTCTTCGTCTGTCTCTGAACAGACTGAAATGCAATTTTGCCAGCATAACACGCGTGACATTTGATGGACCTTCACAATGAGAGTGTGCTGGATCTTTATTAGCCGCTCTAAAAGCACTCGAGTGGAGACGCTCAACCTGAGCCTAAATCAATTAACCCTCATCTACAAAAGAATGAAAACCTCTTCTACATGTTCGAGATACATTCTTGGACTTTTTAAAGCTTGACTGGGTTAATTAGGTTAAAGTTAGGGTAATTAAGCAAGTCATTGTATAGCAGTGGTTTGTTCTGATATTGATCTTAAAATGGTCTCTAAAACATTAAGAACTGCTTTTATTCTAGCCGAAATAAAAAATAAGACTTTCTCCAGAAGAAAAAATATCATAGGAAATACTGTGAAAAAGTCAACTCGCGACTAAACTATCATAGTACGATGCTTTATGCTATTCAGGAGCAATGTGCAGCCACTGACAGGTAAAATTTCTCTCCCTTTCAAATTTAAATGCCAAAGGATTTTAGATTTTAGGCTATTTTATATAAATGTAATAAAATAACTTCATAAACATCATAAAATAATAAAATAATCAGCAAATGAAAAAAATAAATGACAAAAAAGTTTTTAAAAATTATCTCTAAAAATTATCATAATTGCAAGATTAAAACGAGTAGATTTTTTAAAATAAGGCAAATGCGTTTATTAACCATTACTAATGGTGTACATTGTACAATGACAACTCACGGCTGAACTATCATAGTACGATGCATCGCTTGGGAAATGAACAATGTAGTGACGAGTGTTTCCCAAAACCCGTAGTTTCTCTGTCGCAGATCCGTCGCTTGAACAACGTTAGTTATAACGTAAAACGCCCATAGTGATGCTCTAAATGGGGTGGAGTAACTATTTATTTAGAGAAGAACCCCTTAATTTCTTTGTGCAAATGATATTGTTTTACACGCACATGCATTTTAAAGTAATCCAATATTACTTTTGGTAAAAACATGCACTCGCTTTCTATATTAACTGAAATATATGTTAACGGCACATATAGAGCCTGTGTTTCCTTTACCAATAATATTGAGAGCATTACATAGTCTATTCTAAAACATAAAATCACTTACAAAAGCTAACACGTATTCTAATCTTATATATAAATCATATAAATAAATAAATAAATAATGAGGCGATTTATTAAGAAATTAAATGTAATATTTATTATTTATAAGGAAATGAAAAAAAAATCCTACTGTAATAATAATAATAAAAAAATAAATAATAATAATAATAATAATAATAATAATAATAATAATGATGATGATGATGATGATGATTATTATGATTATTATGATTATTATTATTAAGTAGGATGTCGTTTTGTTTATTGTTTATTTTTTTGAAAAGTCTACTTTTACAATTTGACACATGCAAACCACTGCAGAAATGTCCTACCCAGCAGGCCCATGTCATATACAGTAGGCTACATTTCTTAAGTAACCTACTTTAAACTAAAACCATTAACGTATGCAGTGTTTTTTGTTTTCACAAGCTTTGGAGCAATGACTGTAAAAAATATACAAGCTTTGGAGACACAACATAAATTCCGGTCGGCTGTGTTCAAAATTACATCAGTTTTTCAAAGTGCACTGTGAAGGGAGCTCAATTAAACATGAAGATCGCTAAAATTGAACTGTAAAAATACTTTGATTATTTGATTAAATTACAGAGATGAATTTAATGCTTTTTTTTAAAAATCATTCCAAGTTTAAATGTTAGAATGTTATAAACGAATAGGGCATAGGGGGGATAACTGGGAATAGAACACAGCCAGGAACAATCTTTCTAACTACAGATCCAGAGGTGTAGTTGCAAGTGCCCAAGTTTACGACGCAGTTTGCGAATATTCGTTGGAACGACGGATTTGGGAGACATCAAATCAATGAACTATGTTTGTAACAACGCAACTTGCGACCTTGGTTGGCTAACGATGGTTTTCAGAAACGCACCCCTGATCTATACATAAAGGCAAGGCAAGGCAAGGCAAGTTTATTTCTATAGCACATTTCATACACAGTGGCAATTCAAAGTGCTTTACATAAACAGGAATAAAATTGAAGTATAAGAAAATAAAAACAAATAATAAAAAACAGATAAAAACAGATTAAAATGAGTTAAGACAAGTTATAAAAGAATGAAAAAGAAAAGAAAGACACAATAGTGCGATCTGTCGGACGTAGCACAGTGCTCATTCAGTAAAGGTAATTGTAAGCAGCTTTAATAAAGGTAATTGCAAGCAGCTTTCACATTAAATATGGACATCTGTCAATCATATGTGTGTGGAAAACATGCTTTCAGCTCTGCCTTTTTTCAGAAGTAGCTTTTTATTTAAAGAGAAATTACCTTTATGTCATAAATCTATAGTATTTCAATGTACAATGGAAATCAAAATCTGAATTACATTACTACCACAATATTCCATAAAATTATGGTATCATTCCAGGTCTTTCTGGCAATTTTCCTTCTGCGTTCATAACATGGGCTCGCTAGGCCTATTTTATGGGGGGGCTGTAGCCCTCCTATATTTCTACTCAGCCCCCCTCAAACTTTTCCGATTAGCTCATAAACTGTAGACCAAGTTATCGTCTCTGTCCCCTTTAAATTTGATATGAAGATTGCGGTAGAATTTGGCTCCTCCCTGGTTTTTCATTTGATCAGTGAGCCACATCTGTGCAGAGCGAGAGAACAAGGTGTGTGTTTATCCATAAATTGTTATACAATATGCTTATTTGCAGTTCTTTGCTATGGATACACTTGTATCACTCGTACCCCAATGTCATACAGAAGCAATGGGGTTTCCAATATACTGTTTCCTCAGTGCTCACACCTTAATCACAGCTGTCTCCTCCTGCGAAAACGTAACTCTTAACGAACATGTCACTATTATACCATTATTACCTACCATTATAAAACACATTATTGTGCATGTGGCAGTATCTAAACCACAGTTATGCACAGAAAGGATTGAACACAGTGACAGAACCACTGAGAAAGCCTACTCATTTGAGTCACTGACAGAGATAGAAAGATCAAGTGTTTTCTAGTATTAAAAAACACTTCTTATTTATTATAATTCAGATCGTTAAATATGTAAATTAGCCTGTAAGTTTAAAATATATATATTTATATGTATTTCATTTAATTAGAAAAGTGGCAGTTTATTTATTTAATACAAAAAAATGTACTTGAATATAGCAAGTGGTTTTTACTACAGTGAACAGGTGGGTTGAGCCTATTTGGCTTATTCAGAACTCAAATTGTCTATTTAAAACAGTGGAATACTATACAACCCTACCATATTAAACAAACATTTTTAAGTGTATTACAATTAAATACTCTCTCTCTCTCTATACATATATATATATATATATATATATGTATAAAATATATATAAATATATATTTATATATATATATAAATAAATATATATATATATATTTATTTATTTTTATTTTTTTTCTTAACCTTATAAGGAGCTGAGCCCCCCTAAAATGAAAATCCTAAAATCGCCCCTGGTTCACACAGAGCAGCATTCTGGCAAATTACCGGTAACTTCTCTTTCCCGGAAAATTGCCGGTATAATTAAGACAATAAAACTGAAACCTGGTTTTAGAGCACAATAATTCATTAGTATGGTTGAGCCTCTTTTTTGCGGCCGATAGAGCTTCAGTTCATCCTGGGAATGACAGATACAAGTCCTGCACAGTAGCCAAAGGGATTTTGAGGCAGAATAGAGGCCAGGACACTGTGTGATGCTGGGAAAACATTTCCTATCTCGCTCCTTCAAAACACCCCAAAGTGACTCAATAATGTTTAGTTCTGGTGACTGTGCAGGCCATGGAAGATGTTCAACTTCACTTTCATGTTCACCAAACCACTCTATCAGCAGTCTTGCTGTGTGGTGCATTATCATCCTGATACACGGTGCCAATACAGTACATTAGGGTTATATATATATATATATATATTTTCTCATAAGGAGCTGAGCCCCCCTAAAATGAAAATCCTAAAATCGCCCCTGGTTCACACAGAGCAGCATTCTGGCAAATAACCAGTAACTTCTCTTTACCGGAAAATTGCCGGATTGAATTTACCGGTAATTTTCAAAAAGGGCCTGTTCACACATGATGCCTTTACGGAAAATTTCCAGTAATTATCCGGAAAGGTTTGCATGTGTGAAAGGGGCTACTGGTACTAACATCTACAAAAATAATTTTGACTTCCCTGGAACTTTAAATGAGAGTCGATTCACGATTCAGGATCAATTTTGGATTCCTAAAACTTTGTAACTGAACCAATTCTGCTCTTGTACAGTATGTAATCAATGCAATTTTGCTAGAACACAACCTGTGCTCTTACCTACAGTGTGTACATGTAAAACTTCCACAAAATGTGCTTTAACGGCTCAGTTTCCACTCTCGGCAGCCAATCAGCGGTGTGAGTTTGCTCATGTTCGACACCCTGCGGTCGCTTGGCTTGATTCCTGCACCATGTGAAGTGGATAAAGAGTTTTTCACGGAGCGAAAGGGTTAACCCTTCACTTGGAGCCCAGCTACTGGCTTTGTCACTCCGTTCTTTATGTGGATAATTAAGTCACTTTAAAGCGATCTTTTGTTTCTTTTCTTAGGTGTGTAATGAGGGAGATCGCTTCGATACGCGCCCAATCAGAAACAGCTAATCTGACCATATTGTTTGACAAGTGTGTTCCTCACTGCTCTCTGCCACAGGAGATGTAATCTGAAACAATTATGCCAATTCCTCAGAACAGTATGGTGCGGGTAAGTAGCTTGTTTTCCACCTTCGTCAGGTTACATTCAATGGCCTCTCGAACGCCATCGTCTAGAATGGGGAGTCTCAAGAGTTCGAGGGTAGTTAGCCGAAGTTTACGAACTGAGAAGCAACTTCTTGGCTGCCGCTGGTTTGCGCTGGATCAGATTGTGTTTTATTGGGGACCTTAAAGGGACAGTTCACCCAAAAATGAAATTATTTACTCTGCCTCAAGTGGATCCAAACTTTTACGAGTTACTTCCTTCTGTTGAACACAAAGCAGATGTTTTGGAGAAAACTGGAAACCACTGACTTCCATAGGAGGAAAAACAAATACATGGGTTGGACATTGAAACTGAAGCACCTGGTTTTAGTCCGCAATAATTCATTAATATGATGTAGAGCCTCCTTTTGCGCCCAATACAGCATCAGTTCATCCTGGGAATGACAGATACAAGTCCTGCACAGTGGCCAGAGGGATTTTGAGGCAGAATAGTGGCCAGGATACTACGTGATGCTGGTAAAGGACAACATTTCCAGACTCGCTCCTTCAAAACACCCCAAAGGTACACAATAATGTTTAGGTCTGGTGACTGTGCAGGCCATGGGAGATGTTCAACTTCGCTTTCATGTTCATCAAACCCCTCTATCAGCAGTCTTGCTGTGTGTATTGGTGCATTATCATTCTGATACACGGCGCCACCTTAAGAATACAATTTTTGGGTGCACATGCTCCTCCAGAATGGTTTGGTAGTCCTTGACAGTGACCCAGCGCCAATCTAGCACAAGTATTGTGTTTATAGGGAATGCCATGAT
Organism: Danio albolineatus; assembly: GCA_903798035.1. Classification (NCBI taxonomy): domain Eukaryota; kingdom Metazoa; phylum Chordata; class Actinopteri; order Cypriniformes; family Danionidae; genus Danio; species Danio albolineatus. The sequence goes on from CAIGQQ010037715.1 coordinate 2,698,205, forward strand.
ATTGCTGCCCAAACCATCACTGATCCACCGCTATGCTTCACTCTGGGCATGCAACATTCTGGGTGTTATGCTTCGTTGGGGCTTCTCCACACCATAACTCTCCCAGGTGAGGGAAAGACAGTAAAGCTAAACTCATCAGAGAACAAACAACCTACAACACTAAATTAGCCAGAGTTTCAGCTTCACTGTCCAACCCCTGTACTTTCATGGTTTAGATTTGTTTTCTCCTGTGGTTTTCATCCAAATTTCACAAACCTTTTCAATAAATGGCAAGAAGGTGTCTGCACACAGTGTGGTGATTAGCTCAGAAGCACGTCATTATTGGCTATCTTAAAACTCAATGTTAATTTATACCCAATTGAGTCCAACAAACATTCATTCATTCATTTTCCTTCGGCTTAGTCTCTTATTTATCAGGGGTTGCCACAGCGGAATGAACCGCCAACTATTCCGGCATATGTTTTAAGCAGTAGATGGCCATCCAGCTGCACTGAAAAAAATTATTCAAAGATGATTCCTTGGATTTACTAAATATTTTTACGTTAAGTGGTTGTAAACAATTTTATTTGGGCGGAATTTAAACAAACAGAGATGAATATTATTAAATTTAATTTGTTTGTTTAAATTCAACACAAATAAATTGTTTACACCAGTTTTGCAGACATAATTTTTTCCAGTGTGCGATCTTCTTGCTGTGAGGCCAAAGTGTTAACCACTGAGCCACCGTGCCACCTCTTACCACCTTTATCTGTTTACTCATTTCTCAAAACGTAAATTTTTGGGTAAACTAGAATCAGTCAGCTACATCTGGCAACACAGAGAAGAGCACTGTAGCAGACATGTGCTCAGCTGGATATTATCGGAAGTGTGCAGATGAACCAGAGATGAGACTGTGAAGAGTCAGTGGTTGAGGTTTATCTCTGCAGAAATGCCTCAGCATTATAGCCCAGCCTTGTGCTGTGTTCCTCTGAGGAGCTTCTGAAATCTACACGCTTACAACGGGGGATTCGTCTACCTTTTGTTAAAGGACGGATCAGAAAAGACTCTTGATGTATGCAGGGGCGGACTGGCCATAGGGAGCACCGGGACATTTCCCGGTGGCCTGACGGTGAATCTGTCCTGCTATCCAACAAGTGTGAGTGCGTGTGATTAAAACGGTCGCCTCATTGTTTTCTCCAGCTTGTAAATGATGTATTTAATTGTGTTTTGTAACTTGTAACCGCTTGTAGTGTATCTGGTTAACTTGTATTCTCATATCGCGTCTAAAAGCACGTTGTAAACGCGACACGTGCCGCTTTGTTTACGGATTAAAATGCGTTTGTGAGCTGCATTTCACTGCTGTTTGTCCTTGCTATGGCTACATCAGCTCTCCTACACACGTGTGGCGGTCCTGTTTCATAATGGTTCAGCTTTTGCCGCTGTGTGCATTAATACTGCATGTGTGTCGCTATTTTTACTTATAGTTAAGAATAGAGTGATATGCTGAGAGATCGGAGGGTTAGTTTCGGGGGTGAGGTGTCTGAAATACGGGCGACTCCCGATAAAAACAAGTATTAGCAGATATGCTCACGCACACACTATGACTACTTCAATATTAATAAGCCATGGTGGGAATTTTTTCGTGCTGAATGATGTCGACCAAACGCAACAGACTGGGTCATCGGTCCAATCAGCACAGATTAGCATCGCGCTAAAAAGGGGTTTTGGAACAAATGAATCGCTGAACAATTCATATAGGAGTCGCTGGGATAATGAGGTACAAATAAATGCAGATTATAAGACCATAAAAGTGTTTTTTGACCATGCATGGATATTAGCCTGTTGTTGGAGACCCCCAAAACCAAAATATGACCCTTTTTAATGTATAATAGGGGCTTTTAAGTAATAATACAGCAATGGGATTAGGTGCCAACTCATCTACTGATGCAGATCAATATTTTTGGCTGTGAGCTACATAAAACTACATTAAACCTAATCAGGATCTTCTCTGGCACATAATCTTTCCAACAAGTGTGCGCTTTCTGCTTTATCTGTTCTGCTCCCCCATCTGTACATGTATTGACTCTCCAGCTGTCTCCGCTGGTAAAGCGTGATAATAAAGTGTGTTTCTTCGTCTGATGTTTGCTCTTCGCACCGCTAAACCACCAGTAGCGGCATCCAGGGATTCTGTGTGATGTTTAGTGCCACATATCACATTATTTCAGCATGACTGAACGCGCTGAAGCAGGAGACCCCTTACCACCCACAATTAAAACTCTTTTCTCTGGAAAGTGATTATAAATATAGTCTTCAGCTCATGGGAGTGCTCACTATTCACATCACTCTTCACAATAACACGATTCAGAAAGCCTTTGTTTTTTCAATTTAAACCAAAATGTATGGAAGTCCTAAGAGGCCATGGATTCAAATATTTTTTCTCTCTTGTTATGTCGTGATCACGACTTAATTTTCTCGTGATCTCGACATAACAAAAAGTTACATTCGCCTCACAGCAAGAAGGTCGCTGGTTCGAGCCTCGGCTGGGTCAGTTGGCATTTCAGTGTGGAGTTTGCGTGTTCTCCCCATGTTCGCGTGGGTTTCCTTCGGGTGCTCCGGTTTCCCCCACAAGTCCAAAGACATGTGGTACAGGTGAATTGGTTAGGCTAAATTGTCCGTTGTGTATGCATGTGAATGTGTATGGATGTTTCCCAGAGATGGGTTGCAGCTGGAAGGGCATCCGCTGTGTTAAGCAAATGCTGGATAAGTTGGCGGTTCATTCCACTGTGGCGACCCCAGATTAATAAAGGGACTAAGCCGAAAAGAAAATGAATGAATAAATGAATAAATATTTAGTGGTTTTTATTTTAGCATTTTTTTTGACCATAACGGTAAAACACGAACGCGGTTATGAATGCATTAAAACATATGCTTGTTTGTTGTAAATATTTGTAATAATGACAAACAATGCTAATTTGTGCATCCATTGGTTTCGAGTGTGGTCCTGAAAAATCTCTGTTTGAAGGGGTATCTAGCCCTTCCCTTTAGCCCTACGCCTTCAAGCTAAAGACAATTGGGACACCCCTACCCCTTTACGTGAAGACCTAAGAGGTAGAATTGGAATAAGGCCTTATATTTTCCACCATCATCTGTTTTCTTATCGTAAATCCGGAAATTCCCTGCCATCTTTCAGCTCTTGTGAAGCAGAGCTTTCTGTAACTGCAGACGAGTCTTTTATCAAACGACACTCAGACATCAATCAAATGTGACGGATGATATCTAACACAGTTAGCACAGTTAGTGGACCCAAGGTTGAAGAAAGCCGTGGCCTACCAGCGTCAGATTTAGCTCCCTGTTGAGCTCTTAAACTTTATCACTCCTGGTATTTGTCCTCAATGGCAAATTAACAGTGCGGTTATGAATGCATTAAAACATATGCTTGTTTGTTGTAAATATTTGTAATAATGACAAACAATGCTAGTTTTTGCATCTCCTTCGGTGTGCTGCCATGCTGCATCCCTTGGTTTCGAGTGTGGTCCTGAAAAATCTCTGTTTGAAGGGGTATCTAGCCCTTCCCTTTAGCCCTACGCCTTCAAGCTAAAGAGAATTGGGACACCCCTACCCCCTCACGTGAAGAGCTAAGGGGTAGAATTGGAATTAGGCCTTATATTTCAACCATCATCTGCTTTCTCATCCTAAATCCCGAAATTCTGCGCCATACAAAATCTTTCAGCACTTGTGAAGAATGTTGTGGGACTGCTATACAGTTATTATTAGGAATTATATAAATTTAGCGGTTTTTATTTTAGCGTTTTTTGTTTTTTTTAACCATGATGGTAAAACACGAGCGCGGTTATGAATGTATTAAAACATATGCTTGTTTGTTGTAAATATTTGTAATAATGACAAACAATGCTAATTTGTGCATCTCCTTCGGTGTGCTGCCATGTCGCACCCCTTGGTTTCAAGTGTGGTCCTGAAAAATCTCTGTTTGAAGGGGTATTTAGCCCTTCCCTTTAGCCCTACGCCTTCAAGCTAAAGAGAATTGGGAAACCCCTACCCCTTTATGTGAAGAGCTAAGAGGTAGAATGGGCCTTATATTTCCACCATCATCTGTTTTCTTATCCTAAATCCCGAAATTCTCTGCCATACAAAATCTTTCAGCACTTGTGAAGAATGTTGTGGGACTGCTATACAGTTATTATTATGAATTATATAAATTTAGCGGTTTTTATTTTAGCGTTTTTTTTTTAACCATGACGGTAAAACACGAGCGCGGTTATGAGTGTAATAAAACATATGCTTGTTTGTTGTAAATATTTGTAATAATGACAAACAATGCTAATTTGTGCGTCTCCTTCGGTGTGCTGCCATGCTACATCCCTTGGTTTCGAGTGTGGTCCTGAAAAATCTCTGTTTAAAGGGGTATCTAGCCCTTCCCTTTAGCCCGACGCCTTCAAGCTAAAGAGAATTGGGACACCCCTACCCCCTCACGTGAAGAGCTAAGGAGTAGAATTGGAATTAGGCCTTATATTTCCACCATCATCTGCTTTCTCATCCTAAATCCCGAAATTCTCCACCATACACAATCTTTCAGCACTTGTGAAGAATGTTGTGGGACTGCTATA
>CAIGQQ010037715.1:2714744-2735432 GCA_903798035.1 Danio albolineatus
ATATTATTATGGTGGGCATATCCCTTATTTTCACATCCCAATGTTGACAGGTATGGGTTAGTGTAAGTTGACATGTACTTGCAAAGTTTCTTACAGTCAGTTAAATGTCTGTTGAATGTCAGTATCAGCAGATATTAAGCAGGCAGTCTACTAATACTCAAATGAACCGTTAAAATAAAGTGTTACCGATGTTTCTGTAAAGCAAAGAAAATACACACACATGTAACTCTAAAATCTATATCACACGTTTGTCTGTGATGTACTCAGGTTACGATCATGCTGCAAAAGCAACATATTCTAGTTAGGCCTGTCACAATGTCTATTTTTTGTTGTTCGATATATTGCACCAAAATATATTGCTATAAACGATATTATTGTCATTTTAAGCCACTCATTATATAATGCCAGAATGGCAATATAATAGCATCATAACGCAAGTACACTCTTCAAAAGAACACATCATATTTTGTTCTTAAGAATATTTAATTTAATTTAGTCCTTTTAATAATTTAATGATCAGGCATTGGAATCAGAATGTGAAAACGCAGATCTAAAACTAATAATAATAACTGTTAACAAAAAAACAAAACAAAAAAAGCAAGGTAAGAAGTAACAGAGTCTGCGATATCTGCTCCCAGATCTATTTTCAGTTGTCAGGCACCCAAATCAAAATATACTTCAGTCATTTATGGTAAATACTACAGTGTTTTTAAGCATACTGACACTGACACCTCCAATAGAGATAGAGAGGTTGTTCAATCAGCTAAAATGTTGCAAGAATTGTTTTTTACGTACGGGTGATTTATATTGCATCACCAAAAATAATTGAGGTCGTGTTCATGTATTGTGCGATAAGTCGATATATTGATTATTGTGACAGGCCTAACTCTAGTGTACAATATAATACAATAATATACACAGTACCTGACAAAAGTCTTGTCGTGGATCCCAGTTGTGAGAGCAACAAATAATAACTATATTTCTAGTTGATCATTTGGAAAAGGTAGATCTTTCGGTTGAATCATCTGTTGAACTGCATCCCAATCATCACAAATACTGCAGAAGACCTACTGGAACCCGCATGGACCCAAGATTCTCACAGAAATCAGTCAAGTTTGGTTATGGAAAACTCATGGTTTGGGGTTACATTCAGTATTGGGTGTGCGAGAGATCTGACAGTCCTGAGGTATCAAGACATTTGTGCTGCCCATTACACCAGTACACCACCTCTATCAGCCTGAAACATTGCGTGAAAATCCCAGTAGATCTGCAGTTTCTGACATACTCAGACCAGCCCGTCTGGCTCCAACATCCATGCCACGTTCAAAGTCACTTAAATCAGGGGTTTTCAAACTTTTTAATCTCAGGGAGCCCCAAATATGATGATTCCTTGCATGGGGACCCCTTTGCCTAAAGTTTAAAGGCACTTATGTTTTTCAAGTATAAATATGTAAACTAAAACTCCGTATAACGTAAAGACATTATAATTTACCATTTTGCATGTCTGTGAAATGTGTTGTTTTTAAAACTATTTATTTTATTAATTGGCAACTCACTAGAGCCAAAAATGATTCTAACAATTATTTAATATTTCATAAAAAAATAAAAAAATAAAAACAATGAGATATTTACAATAACTGAACAAGATAGCTTTTTTTAAACAAGGCACTGGTAGATGAAAAGTTAAACCTGGACATTTGTAGTTTCTGTAGGTTTTTTTTTCCCATGTCTTGTATTTATGGAAAACTACTAAATATTTACATTAAACTGGGTACCTTTTCTAATTAAGGCATTATAAATAATTAATTAAAGCTAATCTAATTAATAATAATACTAATAATACTAATAATAATAATAATAATAATAATAATAATAATAATAATAATAATATTAATAATAATAATAATAATAATAATAATAATAATAATAATAATAATAATAATAATAATAATAATTCCTTACATTTATATAGCGCTTTTCTGGGCACTCAAAGCGCTTTACACAATCGGGGGGATCTCCTCATCCACCACCAGTGTGCAGCATCCACCTGGATGACGCGACGGCAGAACTGCACACCACACACCAGCTGATTGGTGGAGAGGAGACAGAGTGATGAAGCCAATTATGATATGGGGATGGTTAGGGGGCCATGATGGACAGAGGCCAGTGGGCAGATTTGGCCAGGATGCTGGGGTTAAACCCCTACTCTTTCTCGAAGAACATCCTGGGATTTTTAATGCCCACAGAGAATCAGGACCTCGGTTTAACGTCTCATCTGAAAGACGGCGCTCACAATATATAAAGCCTTATAATATGACAAGTGAAACCTAAAGAACAGCGTTTGCATTACAAACTCAATCAAATCAGTTTGAATCATTCACTGATTCCAAACTCCTGATGGGACGGATGAGCTTGGTGGCTTCTACACAGTTTGTCATAACGTGGCTTTATTTTAGTGAGAGCCACATGCATGTCGCTTTCAACCACCAAATGGGCTCTGTGCTTTGACTGAAGTACTTTCACTGCTAAAACTATACATAGATTTGGTCATTAATAATTTTAGGATTGAAAAAAAAATATATATCTTAAATAGTTTTTTTCTGCCAAGTTTTCGCAGACCCCCAAGTGCTCTCTTGCGGACCCCAGTTTGAAAACCCCTGACTTAAATCACCTTTCCTCCCCATTCTGATTCTCGAACTGCAGCAGATCGCCTTGACCGTGTCTACATGCCTAAATGCATTGAGTTTTTGCCATGTGATTGGCTGATTAGAACGTTAACGAGCAGTTGGACGGGTGTACCTAATAAAGTGGCCGGTTAGTGTATGACCCCTTTCAAAAAGTGCATAAACAGGCCTCGACGAAACATCATGGAGACAAAAGTGAAGTTATCGTATCCTCACAAATCTTTCCTCTTTTAGTACCAATACTTCTATCCCCTTTTCATTTCGCCATGTTTGAATGCTGCGCAAAGAAGAGCTCCTGTACTTTCTTTGGGCAGTTTCACAGATGTGAAGGAATCTGACATGGAGGTAAAACAGAAACACGCTGGTCTTTCTGTGGGGGCACTGTAAATAATCGTCCACTACGACGCATCATATCAGATAAAACAATTGATTCTCGCATCTCAAAGACCATTGTTGTATATGAATCACCATGAAGCCCAACATCAAAAGGATGGCGCTATAATTGGGTTGCCATTGTGTGGTCTGAACCGGTATTATACGATCAGGTTATGTTGCAAGCGTTTGATTTCAAATGATTAGCTCCACAACTCACACCATATAGGCTCTTTTAAAGGGGACCTATTATTCAAAATTCACTTTACACGGTGTTTGTATGCTAATGCTCGGCCACAGCATGCAAACAAACTTTAATGCTAGTCTTTAATGGTAAAAATACACCCACTTATTTTCATATATATAAACAATCAGCATAAATCAGAAGCAGATTTCTTGATTTCCTCCAACTGTGACGCCACAAGCCCCGCCCACGCCTGCTGACCAACTGTCCTGTTAGAGCGCAGATCAGTCACAATCAGTCTTCGGCTCGTCTTTTGTAGTGTGATTCAGAAGCACGGACAGCAGTACTTTATATTAAGCTGGGGTCGTTTTAATAGACGGATCTACGTATATATGAAATAGCTATTTAGTGTAAACAGGGTTTCGCTCCCAACAGTTTATGTTAACATAACTGACTGTGTTCATGTGAACTTTGATTTAGTGCATTTGACTGCTTACAAGCAGTAGCAAGCGTCCATTATGCTTCAAATTGTGCAAAATAAGGTTGTAAATAAAAAATATGCCACAATTCCCATTTATTGGGGAGGAAGAAATTGTTTTGCTTGCATTATGTGTCAATTATCAGGCAATTAAAAATATATTTTTTCTCAAAACTGACATTATAAGCCATATTCATTCTTATGTGCTTTAATGTGCATTAAACCAATCAAGTCCCTCTACATGGAGTTTGTAAAAATCAGAACGTTTCATTAGCAAGGAAGGAGATCTCAGACTATCTAGTGAACAAACCGGATTCACCAAAGCTGTGAAGAAGGATGAAAATTATTTATTATTATTATTAAAAGAATAATATTTTACATTTTAATCCTTTAATATTCATACAAAAAGACATTTATGTGCTGCTGCGCATCCCTGTGTGTGTAATAAGCATTGTGTATGCTCGTTTTGGGCCTTTAAATAAATAAAAAAACATGTGCCACTGACTTTAGATCAGCTAAAGTCGCAGAACACGCAAACAAATCGCGGTTTTCATTTGCAAATAGACGATGGACATTTTGAGTTAACTCGCTTCATTCGAGCATAAAATTTGCTTCGGTCGCCATCAAATTCACGGATTTGTGTCATGGACAGTGTTCGTCTGCCCGGTGAATGCTAAATGGCTAACACTGATGTTATTGAAAGAATAGTGGTGCTTATGTGCTTTTGGAAAGCTAAAAACAGTGTGTATATTCGTTTGGCCACTAGATGGAGGTTTTCAGGGGTGCTTCAGGCTTAAGCCTGGTTTATACTTCTGCGTCGAGTGATCGGCGTGCCCCACAGAGCACGCAATGCGCATTGTCATGCATTTATACTTCTGTGCGCTGTTTGTGTTGCTCTGCAATAACACTTCCGAAACACTAGCTGGCAGTAGGTGTTCATGTTTCTCTGTGTCGAGTTTCTTCGCTGGTGTTTTGTTTTGTCTAAACGCTACCTTAACGTACAAGTGGCTCAAACTCGCTCATTTTGAGGCAGGAACCGGCAGACGTACAACAACTTTAATCACAAGATAAACATAAAACAACAGTTTCCATCTGGAGCTCCTTCAAGAGACTCGACACTTGTAAACACTCGCTCCATCGGGATCGCGCGGCTCTAACCTCCACCCACACTTGTCAGCATGACCAAGCCGACCAATCACAGAGCTTGCGTTATGCGTCGTTTCGACGTGTAGTTAATTTTTTTAAGAGGAGCGCATCAGCGATGGCAAGGGCTATGCGACCACGCATAGGCTGCACCGGAGCACACGCGTGAGCTTGATGCAGAAGTATAAATCAGCCTTTAGCCGAGCCCAGTTTGATGGACTGTTGTCCGGTGTCGACAAGATGAATTCCTCTCGGGACAACAACAACAGGCACTACGTCATAATCACGCCCCTACAAGAGCAAGTTCCTGATTAGTTGCGAATGTCAGCTCGCGGTGCGAATGTCAGCTCAAGGTTAGGTTTTCCAACTTGAGCGTTTCGTCAAATCCACAAAATGCTAAACTCTCGCGAGTCACGTCATTCGCACCGCAGGATGTCTATTCGCCTATTTGCAGTGATTTAGTATTCAATGCGCTTTAACACATCTCATTTTCAGACCTGCACACCCATGGGTGCACAACTGAGTACATGTGCATTTGTTATTTAAATAAAGAAAGCAGTACTGTATATTAAACTGTTATCTATCTATTCATGTTATCTATATATTCATAAATTCATTCATTTTCAACCCAGCACTGGAAAACACCCATACACTCTCACATTCACACACACACTCATGCACGATGGCCAATTTAGTTTATTCAATTCACCTACAAGTAGGACTGTCACCATATCTAGTTTTTGTTGTTTGATATACTGCACCGAAATATATCACGATAAATGATATTATTGTCATTTTAAGACCATTTTAGGCTACTCATTATATAATGCCAGAATGGCTATATAATAGCGTCATTACTCAAGTACACTCTTCAAAAAAACACATATTTTGTTCTTAAGAATATTTTAATTTAATTTAGTCATTTTAATAATTTAATGATTTAATTGAATGATAAAAACGCATATCCAAAACAAATAATAAATAAATGTTAACAAAAAAAATGCAAGGTTAAAAAGTTACAGAGGCTGCGATATCTCTCATATCTGCGACACCTCCAATAGAGATAGAGAAGTTGTGCAATCAGCTAAAATGTCACAAGAATTGTTTTTTACGTTTGGGCGATATATATTGCATCACCAAAAATTATTGAGGTCATGTCCATGTATTGTGCGATAAGTCGATATATTGATTATTGTGACAGGCCTACCTACAAGCGCATGTGTTTGGACTCTGGGGGAAACCGGAGCACCCGGAGGAAACCCACACCAACACGGGGAAAACATGCAAACACAGAAATGCCAACTGACCCAGCCGGGACTCGAACAAGCGACCTTCTTGCTGTGAGGTGACAGTGCTAACCACTGAGCCACCATGCCGCCCAGATCAGCTTACTGTCATTCATTCATTCATTTATTTTCTTGTCGGCTTAGTCCCTTTTAGTAATCCGGGGTCACCACCGCGGAATGAACCGCCAGCTTATCCAGCAGTTGTTTTTACGCAGTAGATGCCCTTCCAGCTGCAACCCATCTCTGGGAAACATCCATACATTCGTATTCACACATATACATTATGGACAATTTTGTTTACCCAATTCACCTGTACCGCATATTTTTGGACTGTGGGGGAAACCGGAGCACCCGGAGGAAACCCACGCAACCACGGGGAGAACATGCAAACTCCACACAGAAATGCCAACTGACCCAGCCGAGGCTCGAACTAGCGACCTTCTTGCTGTGAGGGGACAGCACTACCTACTGCGCCACCGTAAAATCTATTTTATCAAGCAATTACGTATCTTCTCTCTCACGTTCTCTTGGGTTAACCTGTGGCAGATTTGTTTGAACAGGTAATTGAGTGCAGGTTTCTCGGCCTGAGAGAAACGCAGGATCGTCAGAGAGCGCAGGTAGAGCCGGGGCGGCGGGTGGAGAGGGGCTTCAGTTTTAATCGCACCTCCTCGCTCTAAACTTTACCCCACACTCTCCTCATCACGCTGAAGTGCCGGCGAGGGGGGGGGGGGGGGGGGGGGGGGGGGGGGGGGGGGGGGGGGGGGGGGCGAGCGCAGGTCAGCCGTGCTGTGAATAGACCTCATCAGCGAGGCCAGAGATCAAATCCTCACATTACTCGGAGCACAGTCACCTCTACGACCCCGCCAATATCGCACGCCTAACGCAATTATTTGCAATCAGCAAATGTGCGATTCATTATAAAAGATTTCTTACCCCGATATAATTTGCTATTGTTCGGCGGGGGAAAAAGCCACACAAAGGGCCTTTTTAAGTGTTATTGTAGAGAGCGGAGCCCTTTGTTTAAGACACTTTCATATTGCGGCAGTTAAAGTCTGATTAAAGTCTGAAACGGAGAGATGAAAATGAGCCCGTGTAATGTAGCGAGTCTTGCTGGGAAGGAAATGGCTGGTGTTCTCGTACACACACACACACACACTCTCTCTATTGAACTTGATTTGTAAATAGACTTTTGGGCCGAAAAATCCTACAATTTCAGTGTCACTTTTCCCCCACCGCTATATTTTTCTCCTGATTGTAGGCGAGAGAACCGCCGGGATATAATCAGACGCCGTGTTTACCGGAAAGTTTGTCTTCTCTAAACTGCGACTTGGGATTATATTTAAGAGCGTAAATATCAAAATCTCCCCGACTGTTGTTTCCAAACCTGTAATATTACGCTTTCTCTTCTCAAGAGAAGCCTTTTATTTAAGTGTTTCCTTAAAACGTTCCTTGATATTTGTCTGTACGCTGGAGTCACACGCGGTTCGTCCTTAGCATTTGCTTTGGCATTTGAAATCAGTCCAAAGTAACAAGCGGTTCAAAGCGACACAAACTTCCTGCGCAAATTGAATGATTCGCGTCCGTCGTGAGGACGGATTAATGGTGGATTTGATGCTGTACGATTAGCAGAGGTTATTGTTGTGCGTTTAAGTTTGAAATTCCGTCGCTTTAGTTTCGCTTGTGCGGCTCATTAACTAGGAACAAATATCTTCCTCATTTGCATATTTCTCAACCTCTATCCATAGGGTTTTCTTTTTTTTTTCGCTTCGAACCTGCACAGACTATCTCCTGCATATCTCTGCCTTCCAGACTGTAATGCAATTATGCGCACTTTTCAAGAAAGCGCTTAATGCGAAGCAATTAAGACTGTTTAAAAAAAGAAAACGTGTTCGTTTCGAGTTGTGAGGGAACTGCTGTTTCCCGGTCTCATCATATATGGTTAGCATATGATGGCAAATTAATGCTCTGCTGTTTTTACTGCTTGTAACTTTTGATTTGAGAACTTGGGCTCACTGGGAAAAATAAATCTACATTTTTGCAAAGCAGACAAGACCTACGGTAGTAATTAGACGTACACTGGCGTTGATGGAGAAGCTTAAACATCCACTTTCCATGATATTTTTAAATGTGAAACAGCATTTACCTACAATTTATTTCTGAACTGCTGCGATTATTACAACAATCCTGCTTTTTTTTCCCCTCCAGCATTCGTGTTGTTGTATTTTGGTTCAACTACTTTTGAAAAAAACAATACGCCCAAATAAAAATGTATGTAGCTTTTGAATCCTGAGGTCTGTTTACACAAATGTGGTCTTGTTTGAAACTAGACACTTGAGTGTTTGTTACTTAAGACACATATAACCCAAAAGTTGGACAGCAATATAGTAAAATATGGTTAAATATACAAAAACAGCACTCGCAACTTTGTTTAATAGATTTCACTTATGAAAATTCATTCATTCATTCATTTTCTTGTCGGCTTAGTCCCTTTATTAATCCGGGGTCGCCACAGCAGAATGAACCGCCAACTTATCCAGCATTTGTTTTACGCAGCGGATGCCCTTCCAGCCACAACCCATCTCTGGGAAACACATCCATACATTCTCATTCACACACATACACTACGGACAATTTAGCTTACCCAATTCACCTGTACCGCATGTCTTTGGACTGTGGGGGAAACCGGAGCACCCTGAGGAAACCCACGCAACCACGGGGAGAACATGCAAACTCCACACAGAAATGCCAACTGGCCCAGCCGGGGATCGAACCAGCGACCTTCTTGCTGTGAGGCGAACGTGCTAACCACTAGGCCACCGTGGCGCCCATTACTTTATATACTGAACATTATTTCTGTTTAGTAACAAGACTTTTGTCTAAGCAAAGTCAGACCTTACTGTCCTCATTAAATTATTAATAAATCAAGGCATGATCATATTTTTTTTTAGTAAAATAAGCGTAATTAGAGGCCTTTTCCTTTCATATAAGCCACTTATGATACCAACCGATCAACTAGATGTTATTATTTGTTGTTCCTAAAACTTTTGTCAGGTAGTGTATACATTTTTATAAATCACTTGATTTTTTTTATTTCAGCCAAACTTAAAATTAATTAAATAAATTTGGTGGAAAAAATGCTCACTAATTAACACTTTTATAAGAGGGCTAATCATTTTGTCTTCAATTCTATATGAAAGCAACAATATACTTTAATAAAAAGTTATAAAGACTTAACATAAAAAAATGAAATAAAATTACTAAATCAGAGATGCCCAGAGCCCGCGGGCCAAAGTTGGCCCATTGTAACCTTTGATTTGGTCCGCCATCCCTTCTGAAAAGAGAAGCTGAATGATGGGAAGGAAGTTGGGGCGAATGCCTTTTAATTTAACGTAACCCTTTGTTTCCTTGTTTTATTGCTGAGCTACAAAAAAGCAGACTGAATTGAAATGATTCAATTAAATACTGTAAATGAATCAGACTTTTAAAATGTAAATACTATCAGCAAACTGCACAAGACATCTGCGAATAAATCAAAGTAAGCTCGACTAGTGTATTCAGCATTTAGCGTGTGTTGAATTGTAATAATTGGAATTGTTTATGTTTTACAGTAATAAGTTTATTATAAAACGTTAAAAATGATACATGCATTAGTCAGTATGGTTTAAAGCAATGTTTTGTAGTTATTTTTAAACATTACTGAATAAATTAGAAAATTACCCATGGCAAACTTAATATATACAGTAAAGTATAAAGTGTACAGTACATATTCAGCAAACAGCCCTCTTTCAAATTAGCTTTTTTGCTCTTTATAGAAAAAAGTTAGTGCACCCCTGGACTAAATGCTGTTCCCAATAAAAGTAGCCAACAAGAGCATAAGAGACTTCATTGTTCCCACATATATGAGTGTTTGTTTTCACATCATCATTAATATTTGCTTAATTTTACACCAAAAGAGAGTGATTTGCACATGTACCCTGTGTAAATCCGGGCTGTTGGTTTGGTTGATGTTGCTGGTGTCGGCAGTAATCCATCACAGTAAACAGCAGAAGAGCAGAGATGACTCGAATTAGCAGACTCTTCAGACCTGTGTGAGAGAGAGATTTTTATTTTTCAGCTGTCTTTCATTCATTCCATCATTTTCTTTTAGGCTTAGTCCCTTTATTGATCAGAGGTCGCCACGGCTGAATGAACCACCCAGCTGTCCAAAAATATGACTCACCTAAAATTTAAGTTAAATAAGCTCACTTAAATTTAATAAAGTTAAAAACAAAAGGGTGTCACGGTGGTGCAGTGAGTAGCGCGATCGCCTCACAGCAAGAAGGTCCATGGTTTAAGCCTCGGCTGGGTCAGTTGGCATTTCTGTGTGGAGTTTGTGTGTTCTCCTCGTGTTCACATGGGTTTCAACGGTAGTAGAGGTTGGCACAGTGAACCGCCAACTGTTCCATTTTACACAGCGGATGCCCTTCCATCCTAACCCAGTACTGGGAAACACCCATACACACACAGTGGACGTGCAGCGGTCTCCAGTCTCCGGCAGCTAGACTACAGCTCTGCACAAGACGTTTGGCCAGAAGAGGAATGGTTGTGCCCAACTGAGTCTGATTTCTCTTGAGGTTTTTCCCTTCACTTTCGTCAATTGGTGAAGTTTTGGTCCTCCACTGTGGCCACTGGCTTGCTTGGTTTGGGACTTGTGGAGCTGCGCATCGATGGATTTGCTCCTCAATGTTTGAACTTTCAGCAGTGAACATTAAACCACACTGAACTGAACTAAACTGAACTTCAACACTGAAAACTGGACTGACACTGTTTCAATTTCCAAGAACTTCTATGTTCAGCTGCTTTGACACAATAAATATTGTAAAATCCCCATAGAATAGAGCTGAAGATCTTTGCCCGAACACGAAGAAACCTGATGAGTTCGGGGTTTTAATTTCTATCATTTTAGACAGGGTCGGGCCGCTCTCGGGCTTACGCTCCGGCTTGCGTGGTAAACGAACAAATGTAATGTGATGCATTTCCATTAGCGCGAGAAAGTAATCAAACTGTTTGTTACAACATCAAAACCCATCCTTGCAAAGGTGAAACAAATGATGACGGAGCTAATTTTGTGGAGTGGGAAAACGTACATCAAGCTGACAGGGAAAATAACCAGGTCACTCGCTATATTTAAACCACTGTCATGGAAAATGAAATGGATGTTCTTGGCTGGTGGAAGATGAACAAACAATCCTACCCAGAACTTGTAAAATTAGCCAGATCAGCAGTATGCATCCCGGCCAGTAGCAGCAGCAGTGAAAGGGTGTCTAGTGTTTAGCAGGACCGCTAAAGCCATCTACAATGGATTCAATAATGTTCCTCCACAAAAACACGTAGCCTAATCTTGGTGAGTAAAGGATATTCAAATTATAGCTAAATATTAAATCAATCAAAAATGCATCATGTAATCAGAGTATACAGGCTCATGTTGGCATTATTCTTTTAATATTCAGCTTCACCGTCGCCTTAAGGCTGGATTTTGAAAAGAAGTGGCAAAACAAAACCCGCAGAGCCTTTATCTTAATTTTGTAATTGCCAAATACCCGTCATTATTTGTGAAGTTTATTTATAATTTGGAGAGGATCACGTGCTGATGATTGATCAGAATGCTGGTCCAGCATTATTCAGTTTATGATTCACCAATCAGAC
Organism: Danio albolineatus; assembly: GCA_903798035.1. Lineage (NCBI taxonomy): Eukaryota > Metazoa > Chordata > Actinopteri > Cypriniformes > Danionidae > Danio > Danio albolineatus. The sequence continues at coordinate 2,726,577 of CAIGQQ010037715.1, forward strand.
GATTCCTAAGCCACTATAAATACCCTAAGCTCCATATCACAGCCATCTTCGTTTTGAAGAATCCCCCCTTCCACCCCTACTCCTTCTTTCCTAGATGGGTGGCACGGTGGCCCAGTGGTTAGCACTGTTGCCTCACAGCAACAACGTCACTGGTTCTAGTCCGTAGCAAGCCAGCTGACTTTTCTGTGCGGAGTTTACACGTTCACCCCTTTCTCACCACGGTTTCCCCCGGGCTCCCCGGTTTCCTCCCACCGTCCAAAAACATGCAACTTAAGTTAATTGACTAATCCAAATCAGCACCATAGACATGCTACTAGTGAGTAGCTATCTCTTAAAAGCGATCACTATCTGTTCATCAGCTACTACAGCACTGGAGTTCTCGAGATCTACCTGAGCTCAAACTCCCCTCTCGCCCTGCAAACGGGAGGGAGCCCCGGGCTCGAGGATCTCATGAGCTCAGGGCTCTCTCCCGGGACAGCATGCCAAACAAGCTTTATAATCAATCATCAGCTAAGTGTGATCTCCTGAAATTTTTTTGAATATAATTTGCTAGGAAAGACTCGTTATTATTGATGTGTTGGTCAATTTAACGGCTAAGTGTATGTGTCTAGGCCTATTTAGAGTCCTGAGATGTTACGATGTTACAGGGGTCTAATTTTATTTCTTTGTTCCAACTTCTAAGTGGCCTATACAGTACGTTTGTTATGAATAAATTATGATAAAACACATATAAACCCCTCATTCGTGAAAAGGGCAAAAGAGCTGTGTGCATGTGCACATTTGAGTAATGTTGGACTGTAAACAGGTTAGGGCTTTCAAAAAGCTGTCAATCAAAATGTACTTGTCGGGCTTGCGCCAAATTCTATCAGACTCGGGTCCTGTCGGGCCTAACTTTTATGGCCCGATTACAGCTCTACTATAGAAATAAAGATGAATTGAATTGAACAAAAGCCTTAAAAAGGTAAATCTTTCCAAACTAAAGTTTCTTTTATTCCATTATTGATATTTTCATCATGTCTGCGCGCATGAAGTGAAGTTAAATCCACACAGCGCTGCAGAAGACGGTGTCATGCAGATACCTGAAGCTAAAATGGCTGTGTGTGTGCGTGTGCTCCAGCAGACAAAGAAGCCCAGAGTGTTTGTGCATGTGTGTGTGTGAGGGCCCGCTGGTGTGTGTGGGAGGGGACCGCCTGTCAAGAGAGCTCATGGAAAGATAACAATAAATGTCTAATAATGACAGTTAATGAGCTTGATTAAGTTGATTTGTTATGGAAAAAAAAAGTGAGGGCAGAGGAGAGGCATGTAGGCACCGTAATAAGAGATCCATTTTAATAGATACAAATTCAGTGGGGTTTTGAAACACAATGGGGCTGCATGGAAAATTAGCTGCAAGTACAAAGGGACACTAGATTAATTCTGTCGCCGACATATTTCCCGTAATTGCAGCAGCCATCGCGAGTCTGAGTTCACCTGCCGCTTATGACTGTAAGATTCATATTATTTTATTCGCTTTTTTTTCCCAGAGAGAGTGACATGGGGGGCTAGAAACATAGCCAACGAGTTTATGCGTTCGACGTTAATCTTTTTATGGGAAGTTGTAGTTCTGTGACATTCGAAGCGATGTCACATCGTGCTGTGTAATTACGTTCGTTTTTTTTTTTTCTAATTCACAGGGACTATTGTATACCTGTTCGTTTTACGTTTTCCAGAGCCACGTGAATGAAACCTTCACAATGTAAACAAGTTTCTTTCATGGCGCTTCCTGCCATCTCCCCAAAGTTTCATTGAAACGGGGTTGAATTTTGATAGGTTCCCGTCTACCTTTTGGGAGGATTAATTAGGAGAAACCTGTTGAGAGACATTTCCAATGAGGGTTGAAGATGGAGCGTATTCATCATATTCCCCTACAGCTCCATGTGTGTGTGTGTGTGTGTGTGTGTGTGTTTCTTGTCTCCAGAGGGACTGGTTTAATTGAATACATTAAAGGGCAGGAGAGCTGCAGGCCTTATTTATTTGCTTGCCGTCTCAGACTTGTTTAAATGAGACCCACTGCTGCTCTGCTCCTCTGGGTGATGCTCTCTTGGTAAACACACGCGCTGTTTAGCTGCCATCAGTGTCGTGTTCCTGTTATCCGAAATGTTATTTACAAATGTTGCACCCTTGAGCGCCAAACGGCACTCAATGTCAGCCAGTGAAATAATCAAAGCCGCCCTAACCGGCTGGAGATCTGTGCCGTTTTACAGCAGCCACAGTAAGAATGAGAGATTGTAGTTTGTGCGCTCACAGCCCAAAAACAGTTTCAGACACACTTTATCTTAAGTGTCTTTATTATCTGGAATACTTGATTCTGATTGGTTCGTCTTGACATTCTACGGTATGTTATTTCCAGATAACAACCTCTGAAACTAATAACGCAGGGTATTTCAAATCATGTTGACTGTCAGTGAATATATTTACATCCACTCTGCAGTTATTGACTTGTCACTCTGCAGTTATTGACTATTTGGCGCCATCTTGTGACTGAATAATACACAGGTTAGTGTATGCTCCATTCAGCTGTTTTAGTTTATGTCAGCTTTGCCTTTAATTAAAGTATTAATCAACTATTAAGGCTCAAATCAATGTTTTGTGTCTAATTTTGAATGTTTTGTGGCAAGAATTCTTGTAATAAGTGAGATAAACTGCATCCAAGATGGTTGTTTTCACAGAATAAAGCCCTTCAGTCACAACATGGCTGTCTACTTGATTCTGATTGGTCTGTTGTGACAAACCACAGTATGTTATTCCCAGACAACAACCTCTGAAGGTAATAACACAGGGTATTCAAATCATATTGAACATTAGTGTATACATTTACATCTATATTTAATACATGCTTGTCTGTCATGCTGCTGTTTTTGACTGTTTGGCCCCATCTTGTGACTGAATAATACACAGGTTAGTGTATACTCCATTCAGCTATTTCAGTTTCTTTGCTTTATTTACAGAAATAATCAATTATTATGGCTCAGATCAATGTTTTGTGCCTAATTTTGTACATTTTTTGGCAAGTAGTCATGTAATTAACAGGATAAAGTACATCCAGGATGGTTGTATTCGCAGAATAGAGCCCTTCAGTCTTATACAACTGTTTTACACGGCTGTCTGGAATACTTGATTCTAATTGGTCAGAGTCGCAACATTCCACAGTGTGTTATTCACATATAAACTAATAACACAGGCACATGCGGGTATTTAATATCATCTTGACTGTCAGTAAATATGTTTACATCTATATTTAATATATGCCAGACTTGTTTTGACACCATTTTGAGATTGAATAATACGCAGGTTAGTGTATCCTCCATTCAGCCGTTTTAGTTTCTGTCAGCTTTGTCTATAATTAAAGTATTAATCAACTATAAAGGCTCAGATCAATGTTTTGTTTCTAATTTTGATTATTTTGTGGCAAGAATTCTTGTAATGAGTGGGATAAACTACATCCAGGATGGTTGTTTTCACAGAATAAAGCCCTTCAGTCACAACTGTTTTACATGGCTGTCTACTTGATTCTGATTGGTCGGTTGTGACAAACCACAGTATGTTATTACCAGATAACAATCTCTGAAGGTAATAACACAGGGTGTTTTAAATAATCTTGACTGTCAGTGAATATATTTATATCTATATTTAATATATAGTTGTGTGTCACTCTGCAGTTTTTTATCTTGTCACTGAATTATACGAAGGTTAATGTATACATTCGGTCGTTTTAGCTTCTGTCAGCTTTGCCTTTAAAGTTTAATCTATTATTATGGCTCAGATCAATGTTTTGTGGCTAATTTTGTACATTTTGTGGGAAGCAGCAGTGTAATTAGCGGGATAAAGAACATCTAAGGTTGCTGTTTCCACAGAACAAAGCCCTTCAATCTTATACAACTGTATTACACGGCTGAATGGAATACTTGAATTTGATTGGTCGGTCGCAACATTCCACAGCGTTGTTCTGAATATATTTACATCTATAAGTAATAAATAGTTGTCTGTCACGCCGCTGTTTTTGACTGTTTGGCACCATTTTGTGTCTAAATAATACACAGGTTAGTGTATACTCCATTCAGCCATTTCAGTTGCGTTGCTTTATTTACAGAATTAATCAATTATTATGGCTCAGATCAATGTTTTGTGTCTAATTTTGTACTTTTGTGGCAAGTAGTCGCGTAATAAGCAGGATAAAGTACATCCAGGCTGGTTGTATTTGCAGAATAAAGCCCTTCAGTCTTACATGGCTGTCTGGAATACTTGATTCTGATTGGTCGGAATAGCAACATTCCACAGTGTGTTATTCCCAGATAAACTAATAACACAGGCACATGCGGGTATTTCATATCATCTTGACTGTCAGTGAATATGTTTACATCTATATTTAATATATGCCAGACTTGTTTTGGTGCCATTTTGTAATAGAATAATGCGCAGGTTAGTGTATGCTCCATTCAGCCATTTTAGTTTCTGTCAGCTTTGCCTTTAATAAAAGTATTAATCAACTATTAAGGCTCAGATCAATGTTTTGTGTCTAATTTTGAATGTTTTGTGGCAAGAATTCTTGTATTAAGTGGGATAAACTACATCCAGGATGGTTGTTTTCACAGAATAAAGCCCTTCAGTCACAACATGGCTGTCTACTTGATTCTGATTGGTCTGTTGTGACAAACCACAGTATGTTATTCCCAGATAACAACCTCTGAAGGTAATAACACAGGGTATTTCAAATCATATTGAACATTAGTGTATACATTTACATCTATATTTAATACATGCTTGTCTGTCAAGCTGCTGTTTTTGACTGTTTGGCCCCATCTTGTGACTGAATAATACACAGGTTAGTGTTTACTCCATTTGGTCATTTAAGTTTCTGTCAGCTTTGCCTTTAATTAAAGTATTAATCAATTTTTATGGCTCAGATTAATTTTTTTTGTCTAATGTTGTATATTTTGTGGCAAGTCGCCATCTAATAAGCAGGATAAAGTACATCCAGGATGGTTGTATTCACAGAATAAAGCCCTTCAGTCTTATACAACTGTTTTACATGGCTGTCTGGAATACTTGATTCTGATTGGTCGGAGTCGCAACATTCCACAGTGTGTTATTCCCAGATAAACTAATAACACAGGCACATGCGGGTATTTCATATCATTTTGACTGTCAGTGAATATGTTTACATCTATGTTTCAAATATGCCAGACTTGTTTTGGTGCCATTTTGTGATTGAATAATGTGCAGGTTAGTATATGCTCCATTCAGCCGTTTAAGTTTCTGTCAGCTTTGCCTTTAATTAAAGAATTAATCAACTATTAAGGCGCAACGTTTTGTGTCTAATTTTGTATGTTTTGTGGCAAGAATTCTTGTAATAAGTGGGATAAACTACATGTGTTATTCCCAGAAAAAAAAAATAACACAGGCACATCTGGCTATTTCAAATCATCTTGGCTGTCAGTGAACATGTCTTCCCCTTCCCCATGGCCCTTACAACCGAGGGTTAAGGGGAAGGGCTTCAGAACTTCCCCCTAAGAATTGGGACAGCACTTCAACACCTGCACACGTCATCATATGTCATCGCGATCTCTTGCTTCATATGAGATCAGACGATCACGACTGCTGGAGTTATTCCAGTTGTGTTATTTTTGGTGTTTATCTTCAGGAAATCACTGAAGGCGTATATTATGTTATCATAACGATCTAATGTGGCAATAAGATCGGAACTGTACTGTGTATTTACTCCGTGGCCATATTCATCTATGTAAACACACGAAAACAACATTAACATTATAGCAGACACTGTAAAAAGCTCATTCCCAGACACTAGACATTACTGACAGGGTTTTCCAGTGTCATCGTGTGTCAGAATGTTGTGGGACGGCTGTACATGAGTTATGATTATGGATTACAGATCGCGAAATTTAGCAGGGTTTTTTTGTGTTTTTTTTTTTAAAAAGCATGACGGTAAAACACGAACGCAGTTATGAATATATTAAAACATATGTTTTTTTTGTCGTAAAAATTCGTAATAATGACAAAAAAATACAAATTTGTGGATCTCCTTACTTCCGGGTTCAGCTATCCTGCCGTTGTGGCAAGTGTATTCTGGGAAATTTTCTTACCCCTCCGTTTTAAGTGTGGTCCTGAAAAATCTTAATTCGAAGGGGTGTATACCCCTTGCCCTTAGCCCTACGCCTTCAAGCTAAAGAGAATTGGAACACCACTACCCCTTGACGTGAATGCGCAAAATGAGGGGTAGGGCTAAGGGGAATGGCTAAGGGGTAGAATTAGGATTGGGCCTTTGTTAAAGATATTTTATGTATGATTTTTTTTTGTTCGAAAATAAATCAAATCAGACACGCATATGTTTAATACATTCATTACTACACCTGTGTTTTACCGTCATGGTTTACAAAAAAAAAAAAAGCTAAAATAAAAACCGCTAAATTTGGCGGAAATCTATAATCCCTAATAACTACTGTATAGTAGTTCCTCAACATTCTGAAAATCGATGACACACGAATACCCTGTAAGAAAAATGTAGTTGCTGGGAATGAGCTTTTTACAGTGTCTGCTATAATGTTAATGTTGTTTTCGTGTGTTTATGTGTAAATGCACAGTACAGTTACGATCTTATCGCCGCATTAGATCGCTATGATAACATAATATACACATTCAGTAATTTCCTGAAGATAAACACCAAAAAATAACACAACTGGAATAACTCCAGTAGTCGCGATCGTCTGATCTCATATGAAGTACAAGTTCCGATGACATACGATGACGTGTGCAGGTGTTGTAGTGCTGTCCCATTTCTTAGGGGTAAATTTTAAAGCCCTTCCCCTTCACACTCGGTCAACAAAAATAGGGGAACAAAAATAGAATTGGGATTGGGCCAAAATGTGGTAGGAAACTTCTGAAAGCACAATAAAACGGCCTTTAATTTCATTGACGTTTTATGTACAGCTAATTTACGTTTAAGCACACCTTAATACAATTAAGAACTATTCTCTTTTACAAGGCATGTAAACTATTCCTTTAGCCAAACTTATGTTTTGTTTTCTTCCTCTTTCTTTTTTTTTTACAAGAGAGTAAAGTGTCAGCGATTACTGATGTATCTGTTTATTCGCTTATTGTTAACGACAAAAAAATAAAGTCTTCAAGGGCTAATTAAAAGTGGTAAAACGGAAAGTTTTGCAGGAAAGTGGAGCGGTGTGGAATGGCTGATTTGTGTTTTATCGCGAGGTCATAATTCACCGCTGTCCTCCTACGGTCCGCCACATTTATCACCCCTCAACACAAAACACAGCCAAGCAAACGCGTGCATATAAACACCCTCATCCGCCATCTATCTCGGAGCTGCAAATTAATGCACGCCACAGCACGTTATGCCTCATTTTTGTCATTTTCTAGTCCACTGAATGTGTTGTACTTTTGTGGAACGGCAGACTCTTTTGACAGGTGATTCACACGTTTGAGGGCCTGATTCTGAGGGTTTTGTGTGGGCTGTTGAAACGAAGCTAATCATGCCTTTATTTCTAGAGAAGGTGAGCGAGGAACGGCTTGTTCTTTACCTTTCGGTGGGTCCCAAATATCATCTCTATCTCTAATCACAGGCATTGACTTTCTGTCGAACATCTAAATGTAAAGCAGAACTTGATTTTTTTGTCCATCAGGGATTGATTGGCTTGTGAAAAGTGGGCGTTCCATACCATAAGACCTGTGGGTCTCTGAGGGTTCGCGCGCTGATTGTGGAGTGGAAAATTGGTCCCGGGCATTTCATTGTATCCCAGCGGTATAATGCTATTTTTATTTTCCAATTCTTAATGGGTGTTATTGGCGTAACCTTCATTATATTAACACTCACTCTCTTTTAGTGTATTAGCGCACTAACTTTCAATCAACACTACATTACTTGCAATTTATTTGGTTATTGGTAGGCCCAAGTGGAATTTCCCATGTGGAGTTATGAGCCCATGATTCCGTCTATGTATGAATGTAAAGAAATGTAATGACAAAAAGCCAAGACAACAAATATTTTTACTCATTTTAATAAGTTACTCAGGTTTCAACTACATTTTTTAAGTTAGATAAAGTTTAACTTAATATTTTGGTATCACTTTATTTTGATGGTCCCTTCAACGCATTTTGTTGAATTTAAGTAACATTGCATCTACATGCCAACTAATTCGCAATAATTTATAGGTAGACTGTTGGGGGTAGGGTTAGTGTAAGTTGAGATGTACTTGCAAAGTTTCTTATAGTCAGTTAAATGTCTGTTGACGGAGCAGTATCAGCAGATATCATGTAGACAGTCTACTAATTCTCAGATGAGAAGTAATTGGCATGTAGTTACAATGCAACTTTTAGTCAACAATGTGCAATAGGGACCATCAAAATAAAGTGTTACCAATATTTTTAGTCAGTTTGATTCATGCAAGTTGAGAGGACTAGAAAAGTTTAATTTGATTCAACTAAAAAAACTAAAGCAGCAAAACAAATTTACAGCGTAAATATATATTAATTCAGTTTTTGTATAAATTTCAGTATTATTATTGAATAATATGCAAAGGTTTATATGGTTTATGTACAATATGAGTTTGTAAAGTAGTATTGTATGTCTTTTAGTAGATATATACACTGTATATAAAAAAGTTGACTCAACTTAAAGTTGTAAGCCAACTTACTGCATAACTTTTGAGTTGACTCAACTTTTAACCCAAGTCAACTTTTATTACAGCTCATATTATAATAGATCTATTTATATGCACATGTAAAAACACAGACAGAGGGATGGATGGATGGATGGATGGATGGATGGATGGATGGATGGATGGA
>CAIGQQ010037715.1:2764482-2777740 GCA_903798035.1 Danio albolineatus
TAAATTGGAGCCAATATTAATAGCAATCACAAGTTGTTTCCAAAAAAAGAAAATAAATTGGCCCTGAAAAGACGAAATAATGTAATTGATCTGAAAAAGGAAGGGAGATTGTTCCAGTCGGAAGGAGCTTTGTATTGAAGGGACCTGCGGCCGCTTTCTGTTACAACTCTAGAAACAAAAAAAAAATTCTGATACATGTGACGAAGCGAATATGATGAGGTAAATGGAACAAAAAACTGCTTTAAATAAGTGGGGAAACTAAAATAAACACATTTAAAAAGAAACAAATACCAATGATACTGTCTGCAGAACCAAGGGTTTCATATAATATGCAATGATGGGTTCTATAGGGACATCTTAAAATCTACACAAAGAATTGAAGACAGTATTTAAAGGTTTTAAATTAATATCAGCGGTGTTGTGATAAATAATATCAGCATAATCAATTATAGGAAGAATTAATTGAGAGATAATTTTTTTTCTTACTTTAAATGAAAAACAATTAATAGAACGATAAAGACAACCTAAACACCGATATGACTTTTTAATTGTAAAATCAATATGGGGTTTAAAGGACAGATGAGCATCGAGCCAAAGACCTAGATATTTAAATTCATCTACATTAGACAACTTCATTGAATCTAATATTTATGTCAACCGAATGAAACCGCTGAGATTTTTTAAAAAACACCATACTACAGGACTTCTTTTTATTAAGTATAAGTTTGTTACACATATACATATACATATACACATATACATATACACACATATATACAGTTTAATTATTCGCCCCCCTTTGATTTTTTTCCCCTTCTTTTTTAAAATATTTCCCAAATTATGTTTGACGGAGCAGGAAAAATTTTCACAGTATTTCTGATAATATTTTTTCTTCTGGAGAAAGTCTCATTTGTTTTATTTCGGCTAGAGTAAAAGCAGTTTTACATTTTTAAAGACCATTTTAAGGTCAATATTATTACCCCCTTTAAGCTATATATTTTTCAATAGTCTACAGAACAAACCATCATTATATAATAACTTGCCTAATTACCGTAACCTGCCTAGTTAACCTAATTAACCTAGTTAAGCCTTTAAAAGTCACTTTAAGCTGTATAGAAGTGTCTTCAAAAATATCTAGTCAAATATTATTTACTGTCATCATGGGAAAGATAAAATAAATCAGTGATTAGAGATGAGTTATTAAAACTATTATGTTTAGAAATGTGTTGAAAAGAATCTCTCCGTTACACAGAAATTGGGGAGAAAAATAAACAGGGAGGCTAATAATTCTGACATTTATATCAGAAGTTTGTGGTCATGATGATTTTTAATTGTTTTAAAATAAGCTTGTCCTGCTTACTAAGGCTGCATTTAATAAAAACACAGTACAAATTGTAAAATGTTATTGCACTATAAAATAACTGTTCAAAAGGAGTTTATTATTTAACTTAATCATTTATTAAAGTGATTAAAAAATTTCAGCTTCATTACTTCATTACTTCAGAAATCACTCTTATATTAATTATTATTTTTAATATTATAATTATTATATATAGTCCCTTTATTAATCCGGGGTCGCCACAGTGGAATGAACCACCAACTTATCCAGCATTTGTTTTACGCAGCGGATGCCCTTCCAACCACAACCCATCTCTGGGAAACACCCATACATTCTCATTCACACACATACACTACGGACAATTTAGCTTACCCAATTCACCTGTACCGCATGTCTTTGGACTGTGGGGGAAATCGGAGCACCCGGAGGAAACCCACGCAACCACGGGGAGAACATGCAAACTCCACACAGAAATGCCAACTGACCCAGCCGAGACTCAAACCAGCGACCTTCTTGCTGTGAGGCGAACGTGCTACTCACTACGCCACCGTGGCGCCCTAGGCCTACATTATTATTAATATTAAAAACGTCATTGTGGTTCTCAAACTGTGGTACGTGTACCAGTAGTGGTACGCAGGCTTCTTTCTAGTGGTACGCGGAGGAATCGCTGAATAATTCAAGTTAAAAAAAGAAACAAGCTTTTAAAGCAGATCTAATTGAAATATTGAAATCCAGTTCATATTTTTAAAGTACAAATTAATGTTTAGATTTTAAAGACAAATAAATTTTATATATACATGCAACGTATATTTCAAAAAGAGTTTATATTGGACCTATATTTATGAGGTCCAAGGAACTTGATGAATAAGCTACTTTATGATAATACTGTCTAGATTTCTTTTGACTTTTAAAGAACAGTGCCTTTTTTATTAACTTTAAAAGCACATTTTAATTTTAACGTTGATGTTTTATTTTTATTTTTTACCTTTAAGCACAGCACAGTGTTCGAACTACAGTATTCAGAATGTAAAAAGTGGACAATAATAAATATTCATAATAATAAGAATCCATCTGCCACGTTTGTGTACTGTGCAGAGATGTAGCTGCTTAATCAGGCCGACAATGCTACTGTATTTTATTACCGGTCAGTAAGGTGGTACTTGGAGAGACAATTTTTTTCTGAGGTGGTACTTGGAAAATAAAGTTTGAGAACCACTGATGTCGGCTATAGTCAGTCAGTGTAGAGCTAAAGGAGCATAAGGTGCATCGTAATATATTTAATGCACTAAAATACCCTGTTCCCTTTAATAAATGGGAAATATACCAATATCTTATTAGAGTCAGTTTTCTCCTATAAAGCAACTAGAAATCTAATTTCGCCCCTTCTTTTCCTCCTGCTCTTTCAATCAATGTTTAACTGCGGGAGACTGTGTGAGCAATTTGCTCTTCGGGTCTCTCTTCTCACCAGGCAAACAGAAGCACACGGATCTGAACAATGAGCAGTGAAAGGGGCCCATAATAAATACTCAATATTCTACATAATTATTAATCATGGATACAACAGCAGTTACGACCACTCCTGCCTGAGCCGGTCTGTGCTGCGGTGTTTATGGGGCCATCATCACATATAATCACGCGGGCTCCGTGATGCCCACTGACCCTGCAGCGCGGGAAACAGGTAAGAAAAGCGCGCGCTTTCTCTCTCTCTCTCTCTTATTCTCTCTCGCACGCGCCGTCTCTCGCGCGCTCATTTAGCGCTACGCTGCTTTTCATAATTAGCGCCGCGAGGCCTCATTAAGTTCGCTCTAATGAATAAATATTGTATTTCATAGCCTGATTACCAGATCAGCTCGACGCTCGAGCGTCGTAAACAATTATTTCCCTAAATATTCATCACCCTAAAGTGGATGATCATTGGTATTTAATACCAGTATTTTCGAGTGCATCTTTATTATGCAAATAAATACTTTTGAAGCGTTTGTTTCCTGCAGATCCAAAAAAGATTCACTCTCAGAATTAAAAATGGAGCGTTCTGGGAAAAACAGGCATGAAACCTCAAATTAGTGCGCAGAGAGACCAGCAAGACATGTTACTCACCTGTTAAATACACACAGCTACTGTACAACAATGGACAAAACGTACACAAACATGGGAAACTTGGTGAACTCCGTCTGACCTGAAAGTTTTTTTCCAAGAATTTCAAGTGAATTCATTCATCCCACCGGCCACAATGTAAATAAAATAATATTTAAAAAAACATGTAAAAAACACTAGGGATGGGCGATACCAATATTTTTGCTTCCGATCCGATGCCAAGTATTTCAAGACAAGTATCGTCGATACCGATACCAATACTTTAATTAAATATTTTATAGTGATTAAAAAAATGGTTATCACCTTTATTATAATTATTATTATAATATATTTATTATTATAATATTATAATAATTATCATCATCACCATTATTATATTATTATTATTATTATTATTATTCAATTAAACACAAAACACATGATTCCTTTTTACATTTATTTAAATAACAGAACTTATATATGAACGCCATATATGACGAAAAATAATAGACTGCAGAAACCTTGTGTAATTAAAAAAGTAGATCTCTCCTAGTTATTATGTGTACCTAAACTTTGTATTTTATTTGATAAACTATTTAAAACTATTTAAACTAAACTACTTAGTCTTAACTTGAGTGGTCTACAGTCTATTATTCTGAACCCTGTGAGAGTTTAGAGTAGGATTCCCCCTCAGCTTTGGCATTTTAATATTACAAAGAATCATATATAATGATTCCCCCTCAGCATATTATAATTATAGTGTTTGCATCTGTGTGTTCATGAACATATATCAGGTAAAACTTAATATGAACTGGCTGTCTGTATTGAACTCGACTCCACTTTTTGTAAAATAATTCCCTCTGGTTAGCTGGACAATGACCGGATTCCTTAAAGGATTCTGCCAAAGTTTTACAACCTGTGCTGGGTGTGTGTGTGGTGTCTGTACTAACGCTGACCCATTAGCGGAGATACAGCGGAAGGATATTATAGTTCCCATTCGTGTTCCTATTTAAGTAAATATTCATATAATATGTGGCGCTATAATTATTGAGATATTTTACTCAGTAAGAAAACCCCCAGAAAAGATCGATACTTTTACTTAAGGATCGATCCTTTTGATACATTCCCAGTATCGAAAATATCCATACTTCAGGATCGATCCGCCCATCCCTAAAAAACACAACAAAACACAAATATATTTATCAAATTGACATCTAAAATGGCGTCTATTAATATGGCGTCTGCCCGAAATTATTTCGGACATGTTTTTGACACCAGTGTTGATGTCCTTTTGACACTGTAGGGAAACAAAATCCAGTGTAAATTTACAATTCGTAATTGAAGCTATCAGCTACATAAAACCTTCATTATACTTTTTGTCTTTATTTTGATGGACAAAAGGGCATTGATGTGTGGATGTCAAATAAATGTCAAAGGTTTAGCATCAAATCATTTAGTTGCTGTTGTTGTTTTTTGGACATTTTATTAGTGCCATTTTGACATCAAGTTGCCTGCTGGGATTTTTGATGACCAGGTACATGGTTGTTGCTAGATCGGATACGGTTGTGGCCGGAAGTTAACGAGAATTATTTATATTGTTTATTAAATTTTCCATTTATTGTATTTTATTATCGTCTACCCCCACCCCAACCCTAAACCCAACCGCCACAGTAATGTAAAACAGTAGTTATACCGAGTATTATTTAGGTTATCTATTAAATTACCCAATCAATTGTATTCTATTATCACCTACCCCCACCACAACACTAAACCCAACCATAACATTAACGTAAAACAGTAGTTATACAGAGTATTATTTAGGTTATCTATTAAATTACCCAATCAATTGTATTTTACTATCGTCTACCCCCACCCCAACCCTAAACCCAACCATAACAGTAATGTAAAAACAGTAGTTATACCAAGTATTAATTATGTTATCTATTAAATAACCCAATCAATTGTATTTTATTATCGTCTACCTCCACCCCAACCCTAAACCCAACCGCCACAGTACTGTAAAATTTTTAACTGTTGTTATACAGTGTCAAAAAAAATGTTGCTATATTAATGTGCATGTCGCACTTCCGGCCGGTGGCATATCCGTTCTAGACTTTACCACAATGCATTGTAAGCTAGTTGCATCATAAACATACCCAGTCAACGTCCTTTGATGTCATTATTGGACATCATATTAATGTTGTCCTTAGACACTGGGGACCTAAATCTAACCTAATATTAATGTCTAATGATGCTGTATGTCTGCTGGGTTAATTTAGTTAACAAAAATGTTTTTTTGACATTTAGTTTTCATGTATTTGCGAATTATAATTTTATTTCAGTTTTTCAGTGATTGTTATTTTCAGTTAATGTTATTTTAACGTTATCGTTAGCTTCAGTTAGTTTTAGTTTTTTCTATTTATTGTGTATTTTTAAATTTAATTTAGTTAACAAAAATGTTTTTTTTTTGACATTTAGTTTTCGTTTACTAAAATGATCTTGGCATCGTGAACACTTTGGGTAAGAAATCATTTTCTTAGCTTCAAATAGTTTCAACCCACAACAGTAATTGGTTGGTATACCATGCAGGGTAAAACCACACTGTAAGAAATATCCATAAATTATAATTTTTCTGTATCTTGTTATTATTTTCTTATGATTAATTATGCTTTTGAATTGGATTATTAGTCCTTTATCTTTCTTTCAACAACTTTAAACCTTGAAAATTCGCAATTTCAATGCTATCTCGCACCAATTCGCAACGATTTTGTGGCTAATTCGTATGAATTTTAACGATCACATTTGTATATTTTAGTAAGATTTGCTCAGCCCCTCATGACGTTTGGGTTTCGGGGCGAGGTTTACTGCCCTACCTCCTTTAAAAATCACACATTTTCATCCTACAAAAATAATATCAATTCATACAAATTCGCCACTAAACTGACGTAACGTAAAAGCCTGGCAGTTTCGATTTTCGAATTCTAAAAACGATAATCATATTTGCGAATTATAATTTTATTTAACTTTTTCAGTGATTGTTATTTTCAGTTTTTCTTATTTTAACGTTATTGTTAGCTTTAATTAGATTTAGTTTTTTGTGTAAGAAATATCTATAAATTAAAAATTTTCTGTATTTTGTTATTATTTTCTTATGATTAATTATGTTTTTGAATTGGATTATTGGTCCTTTATCTTTCTTTCAACAACTTTAAACCTTGAAAATTCGCAATTTCAATGCTATCTCGCACCAATACGTAACGATTTAGTGGCTAATTCGTATGAATTTTTACGATCACATTTGTATATTTTAGTAAGATTTACTCATCCCCTAATGACGTTTGGGTTTTGGGGCGAGGTTTAGTGCCACGCCTCCTTTTAAAAATCACACATTTTCGTACTACAAAAATAATATCAATTCATGCAAATTCACCACTAAACTGACGAAACGTAAAAGCCAATAAAAAAAATTATCATATTTGCGAATTATAACTTTAATGAACTTTTTCAGTGATTAGTTTCAGTTATTATTATTTTAACATTGTTGTTAGCTTCAGTTAGTTTTAGTTTTTACCTTTTTTTAAATTTATTTATTTTTTTTATTAAATTTTGTTATCAAAATTTTTTAACGTTTACTAAAATAATCTTGCCAAAGAATAACAAAAATGGTTAAAAACACTGTCCAAAGCTTCAACTCACAACAGTGATTGGTTAGTATACCATTGGACACCATGGTTGTTCTTCTAATAACTTATAATCTTGAAAAGTTCAAAAAAGTGACTTTTTATTGACATTTTAATAGTTTAAAGTGATATATTGTCAGGGTTGGTGTAAACGACTCTACAAAAACCTTGTAATAAACTGCCAGTAAATTTTCTGTCATTTCACAGACTTATTTCTCTATATACATTATTTCGTACATTATTTCGAATGACTAAAATGTCAATAAAAGTCACTTCGTTGTACTGTAGAGTTGAATTTTCAACATCAAAAGTCGACAGAGCAGAGCTCAACATCCCAAAATGCAATTTACAACCGTAAATAAACACTTGTGAATCACAAAATACAGAAATGTTTATTAATATATATATATATACTGTAGATAGTTTTGACAGTGCATGGTTCTTAGCTCTACATACTCCAAATACTTGAAAGCTGCATTAATACTGGTCTTGTCAGAGATATCAGCAAGGTGATCTGAACAAGAGAAGAAAAAAAAAGGGAAAGAACGAGCGATCGAGCGGAGGAGTTTTAACAGGGAAAAATGATTCACAGGTATAAGATTTCCCATTAGAGTCTGCTAATTATTTCCACACCATTAGTGGCAGAGCTCTCTAATGAGGGACAGGAGCAGACTGCAGTATATCACAGCGTTGGGCTCTCCTCTGCAGGGTTTCAGATGGGATGGGGGGGGGGGGGGGTCGTGGTAATAACCCAACATCCCCCTCCTCGTGCCCTCTTAACCCACAGGGGCACAGAGGGGCAAGAGCTGAGGGCATGTTCAAATAAGCGCAATGTTCCTTTCTGATTGAATCTCTGCCGAAATAGATGTCGAGGCGGACTCTCGCTGCTGTAATGTGTGAAAATCTGTGGTGTCAGATGTAAGAGGAAGCTCTGTGTTAATATGGTAAACACGGGAACTGGAAAAAAACGCAGTGCTCACACACTCAAGGACATATGTTTGCTGCTTGTTCAAGCGGCTTATTTAAAACAAGCTGTATCAACACAATACTTGTTGTATTTTCAGGTGGACGGCTTAATTCGTGTATGTTCAATCCACTTCAGTTTTATACAACTGTTCTGCCCTATCTGATTGGCTGATAGCCGTGTGATATTGTGCAATATCAGCACTCGTACAGCCTCTTCGCTCTTCTGTATTACTCCGCCAACATAGACTGACAGCAGATCAATAAACTCATGACAGTTTGTCAAACATTGCAGCTGTTGGACAGCATAATATACTTTTGATGTAGTTGTTTAGATTGCAACTATGCTGTTTATTTATAAGGAAAGTGCCTGTTTTAAATATTTATAATAAAGGAGATTTAACGGAATCAAGTTAGCAACAATTTAATGAATCATTATTATTATTATTATTATTATTATTATTATTATTATACGGCTGTCTGCAATACGATTGGTCAGTCGTAACATTCTAAGGTATGTTACTCCCAGATTCCAACCACTGAATAACGCAGGCTCATCTTTGGATCATCTTGACAGTCAGCAAACGTTCACATTCTTATTTATATGCTTGTCCCCCACACTGCTGCTTGGTGCCATCTTGTGACAGAATAATGTGGAGGTTAGTGTATACTTCGTTCAGCCATTTTCGTTTCAGTCAGCTTTGCGTTCAATTGAATTAAACTATTATGGCTCGGAACAATGTTGTGCCTAATTACTATGTTTTGTGGCAATTAGCAGATTAATAAGCAGGATAACGCACATCCAGGATGGTTGTTTTCGCAGATTCGCAGTCTTATACAACAGATAAAAGATAAAATTCGGATAAAGATGCTGAATACAAGCAAAGAGCATAGAGTCACCAAGAGGCGACACTCTGTTCCTATTTGGGAAACTTGATGCCGCTAGTGTCATGCCGCAGCGATTTTGGAATGAAAATTCCAATAGAACAGCATGGATAACTAATGTTAGACAGTATGAATCAAAATATTTTTTTAAATATTAAATTCACACACCCCTACTGAAAAACAACATTTTAGACAAGATCTCAAAAAGAAGCAATTTCCAAATGTTGATAAGACTAATCCAATCTGTTTACCTCATGACATGGAAGTAAGGTTAGCAATAGGGATGCTCAAAATGGCGGATAAACCGTTACCCGAAAGGGCACGTTTGTAACCGATTAATGGTATCAGTTAAATTATCCACTTCAGTTTTATACAACAGTTCTGCCCGGTTCTCCAATCTGATTGGCTGATAGCTGTGTGATATTGTGCAATATCAGCACTCGTACAGCCTCTTCGCTCTTCTGTATTACTCCGCCAACAGACTGACAGCAGATCAATAAACTCATGACAGTTTGACAAATATTTCAGCTGTTGGACAACATCATGTACTTTTGAGGCTTTTCAGGCGAGAATGTAGTTGTTTAGATTGCAACTATGCAGTTTATTTATGAGGATAGTGCCTATTTTAAATATTTATAATGCAGTAGATTCAGCGTATCAGAGCAAAGGCGGTTGGCATTTCGCCAAAAGATGGCGATAGAGACCACATAATAAGTGCTTAAGAGAGAAAAACTCAGCATAATTTCAAACCACAGTTGATCAAATCACTATAAAACAGGTGATGCCGAGTTCAGACTGCATGATTAATAAATAATTTAAAAACAGAGCTTATTAAAATAGCATTTTTCTAGGCAAATGTTATATTGTAAGAAATATCAATACCGCAATGTTCAGCAACAATATTGCATATTTTGTCTGCTATATTGTGCAGCCGCCCTAGCATGAAGTGCTTGTTCACATGCTTAATACTGACTGCATGATTTTAGCCCCGATTTTGACTTGCCGACAAATTCAAATCATGCCGCGTGAAATGTGTTTTGACTGAAAATAACATCAGCGATCGCCTACAGCCAATCAGAGAGCAGCATTCACTAGTGTGGGGGTACCTGCAGGCCAGCGGGAGGTTGAGGGAGAAGTTAAAAGCTCATTTTCAGTTTATTTGGACACAAGAAATGGAGGGAAAATGAGTGTAAATTTGGCAGGAGCCCCCGTGTAGGAAATAGACAATCTCTTAATTAAAATACTAGGAATTAAAAAAAGTTTTAAAGAGAACTTAACGCCCCATTCACGCGGAGCGTCAGCGTTAACGCTTCCCATTCACTTTGAACGGGTGGCGTCAGGCATTGCCGAACTACATTGTGGATCCGTCGGTGCCGCTTCCGTGGCGTTGCTCGCTGCAGAAGTTGGGACTTTGGCTGCGTCCGAAACCACCTACTACCTAGTAGGTACTGCATTTGAATTTAAACATACTACTCGGCCGTGTACGTTCTATACAGTATGAATGTGAGAAGTATAAATGGAATTTGGACGTACTACATCCGCCATTTTGTCATGGTCACGTGACCCCGTGTCAGTCTTCAGTCTTCCGTGTCAGGCTTCACTCCCATTCATGAAGTCTCTCGCAGGGCATTACGGGATAGCGCAGCGTGCATGGGATGCGCACTTCAGAATCTAGCCGGAAGTAGTAAGTCATCAGGGTACTTCTCGCATACCGATTTTCTAATTCTCTGAATTCAGACATGCTACTCGGCTCGCATACTGATTTTAGCGTACTGTATAGTATGGAAGTATGCGATTTTGGACGCAGCCTCTCAACTTTTCAAGCGCCGACAGAAGCGTCAGCCAATCAGATTGCTTTATGCAAATACACCAGCTTTGACAGTAACCGATTGTTGACTAATTTCATTGGCTGACGCTGCTATGACGATCACGTCAGCCCCAACTTCAGACACGCCCTCTGTCAAGCGTTGAATGCACCGTTAAGAGAAACTTCAGGCTTTTATCAACAGGATGCCGGCCATCTTTGAAACACCTGTTGCACAGCCTCATTCGTCTGTATGGTGCCACAGGATGCCCACTAACGTCTTTGCATTGACATTAACATGTAAATTACTCATGCTTGACACTTCCGCATCTGGTGTGAACAGCCGACCAAGTCGTTTCTGACAGTCATTTCCCCTTCGATAAAGCACATCATTCGCCCGACCCACAAAAGACAACAGGAGTTAAAAAGTCAAGATTTTATTCCATTTCTACAGCAGTATAAACACGCAGTCATAACAGCGTCTGAAACCGACTGACCGAAAAGAACGAACGCGGTAAAAACATTTAAAAATCAAGTATTGCAGCAAACGTCAACCAATACAGTACAGAGATACACGCTCCAATTTTGGAAGGGAAAAAAACAACACATTTAAAACAATGTAAATTAAAAACCATGTAGGCACTCTCAACGGTCTACACAAACTGAACCTGCAGCAGGTCTGTGAAGCTCTGGAGATCATGAATCAGTTAAAAGGACACTTGAGAACGGCGTCAGTTATGGAGGGAGTCCACAGATGAAGATATGGCTTTATTCACTTTCCTCCAGTTCCTTCTTTAGACTGCAGAGAGAGAGACAAAGATCATCATTACACGTTCATGAACGTACTTTCTACCCATTCACAATGATGATTCACTCAAACGAATCAAGTTAGCAACAATTTAATGAATTATTTTTATTTTTATTATATTATGCTGTCTGCAATACTCGACTCCGATTGGTCAGTTGTAACATTCTAAGGTATGTAAAGGCCCGTGCACACCTAGACGTTTTTGCTGGCGTTTTCAGTCGACGTTCAACACCACGTGACTAAATAAAGGGCGTCCAATGTGATCGTGCACATCAACACGCAAAACGGCAGGTGCAAAAGCGTCATTTATACAAATAAAGAATAAAAAATAAATAAATAAAAAAAACCGCCTCATTCTCATTTTTTGTTTTGACGTGCCAATAGGTCAAAACCTTCTCCACCAATCAGATTGTCACTTTTGTTCACGTGTACGGAGCTGCTGAAGTAAACAGTAAACACCCCTTGGAGGTGCTCAAGCGCAAAACTGTCAATGCGAGCGCACATTGAAGATGCCCACAGGCGATATGAACGTGGAGCTGCTTACTGCACTGGTATCTGAATGAAACGTGCTGTATGATAAAAGGAGACATCGACATGGTTTGAATTGCCAGTGACTTCAACAAACACCACAGAATCACTATTGATTGGTGAATTCTAAGCTCTTTGACAACAAGCGTGTCCACTTTCTTCTTCTACTGTGTTTTCAAGCAGGTGTCAGAAGCTTAAAGTTGTGTAGCGCCACCCTGTGGGTCTTTCTGTTTTCATTAAGCGCCATCTAACGGCAAGAAGTGATTTTGCATGCTTGACGCCAGTTAAAATAAAAAATAATAATTCACTTGGGTTTGAATGCAGAAAAACGTCTCGTAAAACGCTGACGATAAACGCAAACGAAAAGCGTCCCGGTGTGTACGAGCCTTTACTCCCAGATACCAACCACTGAATAACGCAGGCTCATCTTTGGATCATCTTGACAGTCAGCAAACGTTCACATTCTTATTTCTATGCTTGTCGCCCTCACTGCTGCTTGGTGCCATCGTGACTGAATAATGTGGAGGTTAGTGTATACTCCGTTCAGCCATTTTCCTTTCAGTCAGCTTTGCGTTTAATTGAATTAAACTATTATGGCTCGGAACAATGTTGTCTAATTTCTATGTTTTGTGGCAATTAGCAGAATAAGCAGGATAAAGCACATCCAGAATGATTGATTTCGCAGATTCGCAGTCTTATACAACAGATAAAATAGCCAGATTCAGATAAAGATGCTGAATAAATGCAAAGAACAGGAGTCACCAAGAGGCGACACTCTGTTCCTATTTGGGAAACAGCCACTTGATGCCGCTAGTGTCATGCTGCAGCGATTTTTGGAATGAAAATTCCAATAGAACAGCACGGATAACTAATGTTAGACAGTATGAATCAAAATATTGATTTAAAATATAAAATTTTCACACACCCCTAAAGAAAAACAACATTTTAGACAAGTGCTCAATGAGAAACAATTTCCAAAATGTTGACAAGACTGATCTAATCTGTTTAACTCATGACATGTAAGTAAGGTTAGCAATAGGAATGCTCAAAATGGCGGATAAACCGTTACCCGAAAGGGCACGTTTGAAATCGATTAATGGTATCAGTTAAATAAAAAAAATTATAATAAAAAAATAATATAAATAAATATATAATAAAAAAATAATATAAATAAATAT
>CAIGQQ010037715.1:2831437-2874401 GCA_903798035.1 Danio albolineatus
CGATCACCCCCTTCCCTAAACCCAACCGATAGTGTTTTCAAAAGCACCAATTAACCCAATCACCCCCTTCCCTAAACCCAACCGACAGTGTTTTCAAAGGCAATTCAAAAAAGAAAAGCCCTCGTGGCCGCCTAATATTTACCATGTTTTTATATTCTACCACAGTCAGTCTCACCCTATTTACTTGTTTGCTTTATTTTTTGTCTTTCGTTTTTGTCTTATCTGCTTTCTGGAATCGTTCTTCGCCAGACTTGAACCCTGTCATCACCACTGACTCCGTTCTGCATCTCAAAAGTGCCGACGTACGTTGCGAGCCATGGGACAAACTGGTAACAGTGGGAAAGCCGTCCACAGGGAGGTAAGTGGTCAACTGGTAGCACGAAAAGAAACGATGTCATACCGCCCGTAGCGTTTGTTTTAAAGACGAAATGCGGCCATACGTACTTCTGGCTACATAATTCACGATCTCCAGAATTGTAGATTGGGGTACGTTTTCAGATTGAGCCTATGTTGAATATAGTAATAAATTCAATCAATTAATAGTTCATATATATGTAAATTGACCACATGGTAATAACTATTTCTTAGGGTTTTTTTTACATTTAAAGTATCTACTCAAAAATCTGCCACTAATAAGTGGTCAGAAATAACAGCTTGGACCTGGAAAGGGTATTTCATACATCATGACTCATGACTAGGGCCAGACGGAATCTGCGGACATTTTTTGCTATTTCTGCGGAGTATTTTGTTAAAAATCTGTGGATTTATGAGGAATTATTTTAGGAACATCATAACAAAAAAATGTATATATAAAATAAAAAGTATGGCGCCACGGTGGCCGAGTGGTTAGCACGTTCGCCTCACAGCAGGAAGGTCGCTGGTTCGATCCCCGGCTGGGCCAGTTGGCATTTCTGTGTGGAGTTTGCATGTTCTCCCTTTGGTTGCGTGGGTTTCCTCCGGGTGCTCCGGTTTCCCCCACAGTCCAAAGACATGCGGTATAGGTGAATTGGGTAAGCTAAATTGTCCGTAGTGCATGTGTGTGAATGACAATGTATGGATGTGTTTCCCAGAGATGGGTTGTGGCTGGAAGGGCATCCGCTGCGTAAAACAAATCCTGGATAAGTTGGCGGTTCATTCCGCTGTGGCGACCCCGGATAATAAAGGGACTAAGCCGAAAAGAAAATGAATGAATGAATGAATAAAAAGTAATACATTTTAACTTTTATTTAATGTTTACAATGCGAATCTAATTAGATCCACTTTATTTGGTAAACAAAGCAAGTCTCTAGAAAAAAAATCTCTACTAAAAGACAGAAAATATTACTTTACAAACTGTGTTGTAAATAAAACATATGAATATTTTCATATTAATCAATATTTTTACTGAAATTAATTTGAAAACTGAATAAATATAAATGTACACACATTTAAACCAGTAAATAAACAGAATCAATGATGGGCTAAAAATCTAAGGATATCTGCGGAATTCTGCGCGCGCAGATTCCGTGTGGCCCTACTCACGACTTAACAAATAGCAACTACTAAAAACCATAGACTGTAAAAAATATGGACGTAGTATCCGTCACGTCACCCATAGGTTTCTGATGAACCCAAAAGAAGCCACTAGTAGGCGTGGCCAACCGTCGCCATTTTGTTCGCGCGTCATCGCACCAACCGAGGCATACCAAACAAGGGCAAAGAGGCGGAGCGTGGGCGGAGCGTGAGCGGAGCTACGGGACGCATGCTGGCATTAAGCTAAGAGCTTTCTTATGGGAGAAACATCATATTTCATTACCTGCGACTCGTTTGTGTTCTGAACACACGTGCTTGGTTGTACACTATATCAATAAAGTATTTAGTCTGTTGAAAACACTGTTGTAATACATCAAGCCACTCAACATCGTTCTAAAGACGTTTTTCAACAGGAAGAAAGTGCGAATTACATCCAAATACTCCAGATATAGTCTGTGTTAGTAAATGCAAGACTATTGATGAAATCCAGGCAGAACACTGTATGACAACGCTTCAGATGACGATTTTATCGACTACAGCTGATCAATCTGTCAGATTCTGGAGTGCATTAGAGCTCTGAAGAACATTATAAATGATAAAATATCCTAAATAAAGCAATTACATTTATAGAGATGGTATAAGTATATAATTTCACTCACCTGGGAAACGGAGGACACGTGAATGGTTTGTGAGCACAATTAAGCTCACACAGCATGCCATATTATCTGATAATTGCAGGAAATAATTCCAAAAGGTGACTGACTGTTTAAAGCCACATAAAACAACACAAAAATACGACGAATCAGCCGGAATCAGCTGAGGTGACGTGACGGCGACCAGCGCGACTAGCTGTCACTCAAGTGGCCACGCCCTTAATTATGCAAACTTAATTTAGCTTAATATAAAGTAAACGGATGAGTTATAAAACAATTCACCCCCCTCACAGTTGTCATGAAGGGTAATATAAGCTATATGAACCAAAATCGTTCTTTGTACCAGGCTGTAAACACCTTTATTTCTGCTGTAAAGTTGGCCATTTCACCAGTGGGCTCATTGGAGATTTGCTCTATTATGGAGCCAGGACAGCCAGGACTAGCGGAATTTTCGATGAATTGCAATTTTAGTTACTTCCGTATTGGCTTCCCGAGGGAGAGCGGGAGGTTGCCGCTTGCTAAAAACAGGTGTGAAGAGAGAAAGCAGACCTGTATGAAGCTGAAGGAGCTGTCCTCCTCCTGCAGGTGGTCCGTGTTGATGGAGGCCCACTGTAACACCAGACGCACCACCCTGCGCTTGTTGTTGAGAGTGTAATCCAACCGCTCCTGTTCACTGCCCTGGGACGCCTGAGCGTGATAAGTGCACGAGCGCTAAGGACTTCTAACACAAGTGCAAACTAGGGGTTCAGTGACCCTCTTATTCGTTAGAGACTTAATAGGACAACATATTTATCAGTATTTGTTTTGGATTGTCTACAGAACAAACCACTGTTATACAATGACTTGCCTAATTACCCTAACTTTAACCTAATAAACCCAGTTAAGCCACTTTAAGATGAACACTAGCATCTTGAAAAATATAAATTCAAAAAAAATCTTCTTTACCCTTAACAGAAATCAGCGGGAAATATACAGGGAGGTTAATAATTCTGACTTTTACTGTATATCTTTGACGGAAAGAGGTTAAATAAATGAAGAATTTATTTTCTT
Source organism: Danio albolineatus (assembly GCA_903798035.1). Lineage (NCBI taxonomy): Eukaryota > Metazoa > Chordata > Actinopteri > Cypriniformes > Danionidae > Danio > Danio albolineatus. Next base: position 2,834,653 of record CAIGQQ010037715.1, read on the forward strand.
TCTGGAGACCTGATGGGCTGTTATTGTTAAAGATGCAGGGGTTTGTTGAAGAAGGATATTGGGTCAAGAGCAGTGGACACAGTTGACTGTTTGGGACAAAAACACAGTGCATGAGCAGAAAGTCATCCAGAGCAGGATCTACAAAGAAAAAGAAAAGACAATTTGTAACATGAACAATTGTAATGTTTTTTTTTTATTATTATTTCGGTTAATTGGCTCTCTCAACAAAAACCTGGTTTAACGGACTCTCTCTCATGAATTTCCTGCATTTTTAAAGGTTTTTCTTGAAATACTGTATATGGTCATCTTTTTTAAATAACCATTGAATTACATGTTTTTTTTCTATATTTATAATTATTACATGTATATTTATACAACTGTAAAAATGCGTAACATTTCCAGGTTTTCCATACGCACAAGTCAGAAATACCCTAGAAAAATATTGAATCCACTTAAATTATATATTTTTTACACAACTTGCATAAAACTTAATTCATTAAACTGTTTAAGTTTTTACACTCTACATACATACATACATAAATACATACATACATACATAAATACACTGTAAAAAAAAAAAATATATATATATATATATATATATATATATATATATATATAATTTTTATCCCCAAATGATGCTCACCAGAGCAAGGAAATTTTCAAAGTAGGTCTAATAATATTTTTTCTTCTGAATAAAGTCTCAATATTAACATTAATATCAATATTAATATTAAGTTCAATATTATTAGCCCCTTTAAGCACTTTTTTTCCGATAGTCTACAGAACAAACCATCATTATACAATAACTTGCCTAATTACCCTAACCTGCCTATAGTTAACTTAATTAACTGTATATACACAACTGTATATACAGTTGAAGTCAGAATTATTAGCCCCCCTGTTTATTTTTCCCCAATTTCTGTTTAACGGTTAGCAGATTTTTTCAACACATTTCTAATCATGATAGTTTTAATAACTCATTTCTAATCGCTGATCTATCTTGTCTTTGCCATGATGACAGTAAATAATATTTGACTACATACTCTTCAAGACACTTCCATACAGCTTAACGTGACATTTAAAGGCTTAACTAGGTTAGTTAGGTTAAATAGGCAGGATAGGGTAATTAGGCAAGTTATTGTTAACGATGGTTTATTCTGTAGACTATTAAAAAAAATGAGCTTAAAGGGGCTAATAATATTGACCCTAAAATGGTTCTTAAAAAATTAAAAACTGCTTTTAATTCAAGCCGAAATAAAACAAATAAAACTTTCTCCGAAAGAAAAAATATTATCAGACATACTGTGAACATTTCCGTGCTCTGTTACACATCATTTGGGAAATATTTAAAAAAGAAAAAAACTTCAAAGGGGGCTAATAATTCTGCCTTTAACTCTATATATGATCAAAAAGAAATGACAACATATGTTTTTTATGTCACTATAGCTTATTTTAATATGTTGTGATGCAAAATTTAACTTTTTTTAATTCCTCAGTGACTTTCAACTTGATTCAAATTAATCATTTGAGGTCACTGTAAAAATAAAGTCAACTACAACTACTTTCAACTACAGTAGACAAAGTTAGACTCTTTGAATATTTTAGTCAGATTGATTGATGTGAGGCGCCACGGTGGCTTAGTGAGTAGCACGTTCGCCTCACAGCAAGAAGGTCGCTGGTTCGATCCCCGGCTGGGACGGTTGGCATTTCTGTGTGGAGTTTGCATGTTCTCCCCGTGGTTGTGTGGGTTTCCTCCGGGTGCTCCGGTTTCCCCCACAGTCCAAAGACATGCGGTACAGGTGAATTGGGTAAGCTAAATTGTCCGTAGTGTATGTGTGTGAATGAGAATGTATGGATGTGTTTCCCAGAGATGGGTTGTGGCTGGAAGGGCATCCGCTGCGTAAAACAAATGCTGGATAAGTTGGCGGTTCATTCTGCTGTGGCGACCCCGGATTAATAAAGGGACTAAGCCGAAAGGAAATGAATGAATGAATGAATGATTGATGTGAGTTGAGATGACTAGAAATAATTTAAGGCGGCAAGTATTTTTTTTACAACGCAGCGACAAACTTTTACAGTGTAAATAAATAAACAAACAAAGATGCATGTATAAAATAGACATTAAATATGAAAGAAACAGCATTTAGCCAGTTCACTACACCGTAAATAAAATCTTGCTGCCTTAATTTTTGTAGTTGAATCAAGTCATCTCAACTTATATCAATCAAACTGACTTAAAGTATTAAGTTAAACTTTGCATAACTTAAGAATGTAGTTGAAATCTGATTAACTTAATTAACATAAGACACATAAAAACATTTGTAGTCATGACTTTTTGTCATTTCGTTTTTTTCACAGTGTATTTACATGATGTTTTTTGTTCTATATGTATATTTACCTGACTCTGTGAACTGGGAATCAAGTTTCATGGTCTCCAGAAGATGTTCCAGAATCTTCTCTGGAGTTCCTGACATCACAGTGTACCTAAAAGACAGTGCAATGTAAAGCTTTAATATGATGTTTGGGGGCGACACGGTGGCGCAGTAGGTAGTGCTGTCACCTCACAGCAAGAAGGTTGCTGCTTCGAGCCTCGGCTGGGTCAGTTGGCATTTCTGTGTGGAGTTTGCATGTTCTCCCTGTGTTGGCGTGGGTTTTCTCCGGGTGCTCCGGTTTCCCCCACAAGTCCAAAGATATGCAGTACAGGTAAATTGGGTATGCTAAATTGTCCGTAGTGAATGAGTGTGAATGAGAATGGATGGATGTTTCCCAGAGATGGGTTGCAGCTGGAAGGGCATCCGCTGTGTAAAACAAATGCTGGACAAGTTGGAGGTTCATTCCGCTGTGGTGACCCCGGATTAATAAAGGGACTAAGCCGAAAAGAAAATGAATAAATGATGTTTGGGGTTGTTGATATACACATCAGTTTACACTTAATAGTAGTCTTAAAGTGGCCATATGATGCTATTTTAAAAGATTGTAATTTTGTTTATTGTGTGAACAAGTATAGTTTAATAAGCATTATTACTCTCAGGAATACTTGATTATGACTGATATAAGTCGTGACATTCCAAGGTATGTTACTCTCAGATAGAAACCGTTGAAACTAATAACACAGGCTGGGTACTTTGAATCATCTTGACTATTAGTTCAGGGCTTCCCAAATTTTTCAGCCTGTGACCCCCAAAATATTTGTAAATCACCATAAGCCCCCCCCTTTAATCATCCTGAGACCCACACTTTGGGATTCACATTCCAGGTCACTTCAGTGTAATCATACAAAGCTCCAAATACATGCGTATGGCAGCATAGCACTCGTTTTGGCTGACTCTTACATGCACCTCGCTATGATGCATATCGCAAGATGCCGGTGACGAGTGTGTGCGGTGCTGAGAGCCGCAAGCCCAATGGAGCGAGTGTCGAGGCCCGTGAAGGAGCTCCAGATGGGAACTTTTGTTTTGTGTTTCCTTATGATTAAAGTTGTTGCACGTCCACCGGTTCCTCGCCGGAGCGAGTTTGAGCTACCTTCATGATATTAAGGTAGCGTTCAGAAAAAACAAAACACCCATGAAGAAACTCGATACAGAGGAACATAACATAACCCTTTGCCAGTTAGCGTTTCAGTAGTGTCATTGCAGAGCAACACAAACAGCATGCAGAAGTATAAATGCATGGCTACGCGCAAGTGGGTCACGACGATCGTATAACACCATGTCCTAACAACATGCGACACGACAACATTCCAGCGACAAGCAATTTGTCTGCCTGCAGCAAAAGTGACGCGACATTTAAATACCAACAGCTGCACTCCCACTGAAATGGTAAAAGTTTTTGGTAGCACTTTATAATAACTACAAGCTATGAATCATCTATTAAGCATTAGCAAATAGTGAATTCATTATTTGTTAAGCATTAACTCTGCATTAATAAACGTTTGTAAGCAGTTTATACCTGTAGCTACAAATGCTCTATTCTTGACTTATAAGTACATTTATGATGTGCTTAATAATTGTGTTTTCATACTTTGTTAAGGATTTATTTTTCATTACTAAATTAAGTATCGCATTATTTACAAACCATTTGTATTTAAGAGTAGTTGATGGTTTTTAAGATCATTCAGAATGAGTTAGTAAACGATTAATAAACTATTCAAATGAACATTTATATATTGTATTATTCAGGCATATATTAATGGTTACTATGCATGTTAATAAATGCTTTATTAACTCAATTTCCTGCAGTTTTGTGACCGAATCTAAAGTGAGGACTATTCATGCTTTATAAATCCCTTATAAAAGATTATTAAAGGCTCAGTTTTATTCTAAACAGGAAAAAAGAACATAGACGACTTTATTCTTTTCTATTAATTTGAATCAGAATTATTATCCCCCCCCCACCCCACACACACACACCCCGTTATTAGTCCCCCTGTTCATTCATTATATTGTATCATAATGTACTGTTAAATTATATTGTTTTTTTATCCAATTTTTTGTTGTATTTTGACACTCCTGTTATTCAGCAATGTTTAAACTTTACAGTCATTTTATTATTTAGATAGGATTGTAAAGATATATTGTTCATTTGATATTAAGCCTTTAACTGTCATTTATAAGGGATTTATAAAGCATGAATAGTCCTCACTTTAGAATAGGTCACAAAACTGCAGGAAGTTGAGTTAATAAAGCATTTATTAACATACATAGTAACCATTAATATATGCCTGAATAATACAATATATAAATGTTGATTTTAATGGTTTATTAATCGTTTACTAACTCATTCTGAGTGATCTTAAAAACCACCAACTACTCTTAAATACAAATGGTTTGTAAATAATGCGATACTTAATTTAGTAATGAAAAATAAATCCTTAACAAAGTATGAAAACACAATTATTAAGCACATTATAAATGTACTTATAAGTCAAGAATAGAGCATTTGTAGCTGCAGGAGTTAACTGCTTACAAACGTTTATTAATGCAGAGTTAATGCTTAACAAATAATGAATTCACTATTTGCTAATGCTTAATAGATGATTCATAGCGTGTAGTTATTATTAAGTGCTACCAAGTTTTTGACCCAATGAATAACATATTAACCTCTTTAACATTATTAATAGGCAATTGAGTGACTGATGCTTTTGGTTTGCACTGAAACACAGTTTTGACTTCACTTTTAAACCGTCTGCTGATAAAGACCTGAGGTGATCTGCTGCTGCTTTCAGTTTTATATCAATAAATGTCAAGTAAAATGGTATTTAAACTCACATTGGGAGCATTTAGTAATACAATTTTAATCTAAAGATCTGAAACACAAACGATAACAAAGTCAATGCTAGTCAAATGTTAACAAAAACAATGACTTCTTGTCAGATGAAAATGACTGTACTTGAGAGGTGAAGAACTGGAGCTCCTGTTGTTAGCTTTCTCCAAAACCAGCACGTCCTCCTCATGTTCCTTCAGACGGACAGTGTTTGCCTCCACATCCTAAACACACACACACAGACACTGTAAAAATCCAAGGTTCCACACAAGTCATTTGTCCCAACACAAATCAATTCAGCTAATGTAACAAATTGAAATGAATTGAGCATAAAACAATTAAGTCCAAGCACATCTCAAGAATTGTGCTGTTTCTGCTCATTTTACTTATGTAGTTCGGATAACAGCAAATATCATTGTTTTTGAGTCCATGAATCGCAGTATATGAGATTTGGCGGGTTATTTACACAAAGGAAGGTAATGAGAGTGGACAGAAGCTGACTGTGGACTAGCATTGTGTCAGTGTTAGCTGTCAGTTTAATAGCACTGAACTGAAAACAGATCAGCTGTGAATGGAGTCAAACGGACATTTACGCTGCTGATGGTCAGTCACTTCTGATTTTGTGACTGTACTTCAGGTTGTCACTTCTGGTTTTCTTCTGACGACCATCTTTTACTGTACACGCAATAACCCGGGAAAAAAGAGCGGGAGCTTTCTCGCTCTCGCTCTCTCTCTCTCTCTCAATTCAATTCAGTTCAATAGTTGCTTTATTGGCATGACAATTATTACAAATGTATTGCCAAAGCAGTTATAAAGTTTACATAAAAAAAAATAAAAGAACATAGATATGTAATAAAAAAACACAGTAAACACAGTAAATAGTAGAAGTAAAAAAAAAAATTGTAAAGATATATACACATGTTATTATTCAATATATCATATTATTCAGTATATCATATTATTATTTAATATGTCATATCATTTATATATATCATATTATTTTTCAATATATCATATTATTATTTAGTATATCATATTATTGTTTAATATGTCATATCATTCATATATATCATATTATTATTCAATATATCATATTATTATTCAGTATATATTATTATTTAATATGTCATATCATTCATATATATCATATTATTATTCAATATATCATATCATTCATATATATCATATTCATTTATATCAATAAAATAATAGTAGATCAGAAAACACTGTACATTTAACAATCAACATTGTAGGATAAAACAGTAATAATCAGTATATTTACAATGATTCAAGTATAATCATCTAGATGCGTGCGTGTGTGCGTGTGTGTGTGCAATGGCAAGCGCATAACTGATGTTTTTATTGGTCTCCTCTCTCTTTTTGTGACATGCATTCTCTCTCTCTCTCTCTCGTTAACATGATTAAATGCATTATTTGTGCTGCATGACAATTTAAAATCTTTTTTTTGTCCTTGTATATCAGACTTAAGGCTTGGGAATGAAAGTGTCAGAGTTGATGCCATTCTACCTGCCTATATGTAAGCTACACTGCAGAGAGACCATCGAATAAATATATTAATATGATTGAGGCCTGAAGCTGATTTAGGTAAATGGGAATTTCCTACTTAGACAGATTTTCCCAGCAGTTTCCCAGCATTTTCCCATCTGCGCCACATGGGGAACCACGTGCGCTATGTGTTGTTGTAATTAAGCTTCATGACCAGCAGAGGGAGCCGCAAATTCATGTTACAGCAGGGCGTTCCGTCATATTTTGTCTGGATTGTTTATGGCTTTATGTTTACAGCTACTCTTTAATTTATATTAAATTGATGGTCTAACCATTTAAACAAAGAACATTTACTCACTATTTACTCTCTCTCAATGAGTTTATGAGATTTTTTTAAAACTCTGTTGAACACCAAAGAAGCTGTTTTGAAGAATGTTAGAAACCTGTAACCATTGACTTACTTAACAAAATACTATTGAAGTCAAGGGGTTTCCAGCTTTCTTCAAAGTATCTTCTTCTGAGTTCAACAGGAAAAAAAGAGAAGAACATGTAAAGATGTTTGTGACGAGTGAAAGGGTGAGGAAACGAGGGCAGAATTTTCAATTTTGGGCGAACTGTCCTTAACACTTCACAGTCTCATTACTTCACATTGCACTTGAAAACAAATAGTAACCTAAACCTGACAGGATCTAAATTAAGGCTTAGTTCAAATCTAAATGATTGCAGATTTCTAGCGTAACACTTGTAATATTGTACAATCTTGTAACTATTGTAAATAATTACTATTTACAGTTTAGTAAATGAATTACATACAATGAATAATGCATTTGTTACAGTATAATAGTTTAATAGCAAGACGGTGGCGCAGGTTAAAAACAAAACCGTTCGCCACAGTGGCAATGTATTTGTTTTATTATATTTTACTTTTCAAAAACAAAAGATTTTGATCAGTAAAAGAAAAATAGGCTCAAAGAGAGCATCATTTGTTTCATAATTTTTTTTTTTTAATTAAACAATTGTGCAGTGTATTATTTTTTGTTATGTATGGTGCTATTTAGCCAATTATAGTTCTGCAATTTTAATAAATCATGTGTCTTGTGTCTAATAATAATAATAATAATAATAATAATAATAATAATAATAATAATAATAATAATAATAATAATAATAATAATAATAAAGGTGATAAGTATAAAAAAATCACAAAAAAATATTTTATTTAAGTATTGGTATCGGTATCGATATTGATGATACTTGTCTTGAAATACTTGGTATCGGAAACAAAATATTGGTATCGCCCATCGCTAGCGGTTTCCTGGTTCCTGGCATTTGGTTTTTATTCGTGTTTCGCCTTTTGGACTGTTTTGTGATTTTTTAAGTGTTTGCTGCCTGCCCTGACCATTGCCTGCCTTTCTGGACTTCGCTTTTGATGACCCTCATGTCTGCCTGTCTGACCATCCCTTTGCTTAATAAAGCCTGCATTTGGAGCTCTATCTCTGTGTGTACGCATTCGTAACCGTTATCTCTCCAGTGCAGTGTGTGTTTTGCTCAGTGTGTTTGTGTAGTTGTCTGACCCTGAGGATTCTGTTGAAGTCTTCTTTGTCCACTCTGAGGAAGTGGCAGTGGTCTTCTCTCAGCACGATGGAGGCGGCCCGAGGAGCGTCATTCACCAGAGCCAGCTTCCCGAAATCATCACCCTCATGCAGAGTACACACGACACCCTGAACACACACAACACACTGCAGTCAACACTACTGAACGTGCACTGAATCCACACATACACACACTACCATACTTTCAAACATGTTCAAACACACACACTCACACAGAAACATACTCTGACACACTGACACACACACTTAAACTCTGACACAATAGCACACACATGCATTCACACACTCAAACACACACTCACACAGACACATGCACTCACAGACATACAGTACACATGCAACTCAAACACACACACACACACACATATACGCACCAGCACATGCACACACACATACAACACTTGCTCAAAAATACTCTTAACACACACACATGTACTAACACATACACACACATATACTGTACACTCAAACAGTCACACACGCACTCAAACATACTCTTAACACACTAATACACACACATATGCACACATACATACTGTAAACTCAAACACTCACACACATGCTTGAACATACACACACTCACACACACTAACGCAGATACACTCAAACACACACTCTTTTTCTTTTGCAAAATAAACACATACTGCAGTTTTGGTTCTTGCAACACATCTCAAAAAAAGTTGTAACATTTACCACTTTGTGACGTTGCAGATCCTTTTCACAACACTTAAAAGACGTTCAGGGACTGAAGACACCAAGTGATGAAGTGTTTTAGGTCTAATTTTGTCCCATTCTTCCTGCAAACAAGTCTTAAGGTGGGCAAGAGTACAGGGTCTTCATTGTCGCATTTTGCGTTTCAAAATGCACCACACATTCTCTATTGGCGACAGGTCGGGACTGCAGGCAGGCCAGTCAAGTACCTGTATCCTCTTTGTAATGTGTGCAGAATGTGGTTTTACATTGTCTTGTTGAAATATACATGATCGTCGCTGGAGAAGAAGGCAGCATAGTGTGCTCCAAAATCTCTATGTGCTTTTCAATATTAATGGTGCATCACAGAAGTACAAGTTACCTTTGCCAAGGGCACTGACACCACCCCACACCATGACAGACCTTGACTCTTGGACTGGTAAGAGTCTGGATGATCTTTTTCTTCCTTTGGTCCTGAGCACATGACGTTCATTTCTCCCAAAAAATACCTGAAATACTGATTCATCTGACCACAGTACACGTTTCCACTGTGTGATGGTCCATCCCAGATGCCTCAGAGCCCGAAGGAGTCGATGGCACTTCTGGACACTGTTAACATAGGGCTTCCTTTTGGCACAGTACAGTTTTCACTGGCATTTGTAAATGTGACTGCATATTGTGGTACTTGCCAAAGTGCTCGTGACAGTGTTGCCAGATGAAGCTGACTGATTCCAGCCCAAAACCCGCCGAAATGCAAAAACTGTAGGCTATGTAGGCTTATGAAGGCTATCATAAGCGCTTCAAAAGTTGAGAGTTGTTCTGTTGAGGCTAACAAAAGCAGATAATAAATGAGGACCTGGGGGGTAGTCTGGGGCTGGGGGGGTGCGCCGTTTGGAAAACCGCGCAAATTTTCACAACCCCCTATGTCTTTTTTAACCCACACAATCAAATTCAAAACCACCAAATTGGACGGTAAAACGGCCCAATCTGGCCTCCAAATTCCTCCAGATTTCTTGAATCTATTAATGATGTTCTGCACTGTTGAAGGTGAAATATCCAAATGTCCTCCTATCTTTCTTTGAGGAACATTGTTTTTAAATGTTTCAATAATTTTCTCATGTATTTGTTGGCAAACTGATGATCCTCAGTCCATCTTTGCTCCTAAACGTCTAGACCTTTCATGGATAATCCCAACTACAACCACCTGTTGACATCACCTGTTTCAAATCACATCATTATTTAACTAATTGACCTGATTACTAGCCCTAAACTGCTCCTGTCACAACTTTATTTGAAATATGTTGCAGCTCTGAATGACAGGAAAGGATGTATATTCAGAATTGAAATGAAGGTGACCAGAACAAACATGAAATATTTTGTGTTCATACTGTCTGCAATGAAATACAAGTCAAAGTCAATTTGGCAATCACTACTTTCTTTTTTATTCGCGGTTTCCCTACTGTCCCAACTTATTCCAATTTGGGGTTGCACACACACACACACGCACGCACGCACACACACGCACACACACACACACACACACACACACACAGTCGGCGTGTACTGTAATTGGCTGGCGAGTGAGAAGCCGCTCTGCATTATCATCACACATTAAAGGCTCAGTTCTCTGAGTGTAGAGTTTTCGCTCTGACCTTTCCATAGATGACCACATTGACGGAGCCCTTCAGGATGATGTACCAGGACGTCCCTTCTTCACCCTGATTAAACACTGCAGCACAACACATCCGTAATTACTGTAACATCACACACTTCTCATTAGCACACTGGAGAAAGACATTTGTTGACTTTACTTCAAAACTAGAGGAAACGTGTTGCCTTAGAGATATTTGAGCCCAAGGCTCTCGCCCAGTCAATAAGCATTTAAGGGGATCCGAGATCAGATAGGTCTCGAAGGCTCCCCCTTTGAAAAGAGAGGAAAAAGGAGGAGATGGGGTGGAAGGGGGGATTCTTCCAAAACGAAGGTAGAGTAGTAGGGAAAAAACTGATCCATTTATAGTAAGCTTGGATTGCTCTGATTGGATTATTGCTGATTACATATGATCAGCCAGGCGTGCTAATCATATCGCGTGCTCCTCTCGAAATTAGTTTATGAAACTTCACTAAGTAAATGAACTATGCGCATAATTATAAAAATTAAAGGTGCTGTATGTAAGTTTCTGACTCTTCTAAAACATAAATACCATAATATGTCTGCAGATATTTAGGAAACATGCTCAGTGAACATTCTTGTTTAGAATATGTGTGTGTGTGTGTGCGTGCGTGCGCGTGTGTGTGTGTGTGTTTGAGTGTCTGTGTGTGTTAGTAAGCTCGAGTATGGTTGTGTTAGAATATGTTTGAGTGTGTGTGTGTCTTTGAGTGTGTGTGTGTGTGTAGGTGTGTCTGTGTGTGTGTGTGTGTGTGTGTGTGTGTGTTTGTGTGTGTGTTCTAATTTATAGCACATCTGTTCAGTTCTGAATGGTTTCACTTATTTTGTTGACGTCCTGAATTGATAGGATGATATTGTTGCCACTCACACACTGTGCCTGCTTTCGCATGCGACTCAAATATCAAAACACCAGCGAGTTCCCTCTTCACCTGAGGAGAAAACACAATAAGAGTCTCTATTAGTAACAAAACAAATGTCAGCTTGTAATTACTCAGAGGAAGAGCAAAGAGCAGATCATAATTCATTCATTCATTTTCTTTTCAGCTTAATCCCTTTATTAATCTGGGGTCGCCACAGCGGAATGAACCGACAACTTATCCAGCATATGTTTTACGCAGCAAACGACCCTCCAGCCGCAACCCAACACTAGGTAACACCCATACACACTCTTTCAAACACATACACTATTAGTGGTTGTCAGTGGTTATCAGTGGAGGCTCAGTGGTTAACACTGTTGCCTCAAAGCAAGAAGGTCGCTGGTTTGAGTCCCAGCCAGGCCAGTTGGCATTTCTGTGTGGAGTTTGCATGTTCTCCCCGTGTTCGCGTGGGTTTCCTCCCGGTGCTCCAAACACATGCGCTATAGGTGAATTGAATAAACTAAATTGTCCGCAGTGTACAGTATGTGTGTGTGTGTGTGTGTATGTGTGTGGTGTGTGTGTGTGTGTGTGTGTGTGTGTATGTGTGTGTGTGTGTGTGTGTGTGTGTGTGTGTGTGTGTATGTGTGTGTGTGTGAATGAGTTTGTGTTTCCCAGTACTGGGTTGGAGCTGGAAGGGTATCCGCTGTGCAAAACATATGCTGGAATAGTTGGTGGGTCATTCCGCTGTGGTGACCCCTAATAAATAAAGGCACTAAGCTGAAGGAAAATGAATGAATGAATGAATGAATGAATGTCCTGTTCAATACTAATTTCCAACCCGGGTTTATTCTGAAAACGTACCTCTATATACATTTCTGGAGACCACGAAATTCGTCCTAAGAAGAACTTTTTTTTTTGCAGTTTTTGTTTTTGCGAATCCACCAGAGGCCACTGTGTACACATTTTTAAGATCTCAGATTTCACTTGCGACTGCCATTCGCGCCTGCTGTTCTTGCGTAAATCCACCAGAGGCCGCTGTTGTCTGACTGTTTGACTGACTGAATGACCGACCAACCGACTGACCCACCCTCTTCCTTCCCTAAACCCAACCAATTTTATTGATTGACCCGCCCACCCACACACTTCCCTAAACCCAACCAACAATCTTCAAAAGCAATCCAGAAAAAGAAAAGCCCTCGTCTGATTTTTACCATGTTTCACCACATTCTCACCCTGTTATTTACTTGTTTATTTTAGTTTTTGGATTCTGTTTTTGTCTTTCTGGCGCCGCTCTTCACCAGACTTGAACCCCGTCATCGTGATCAATCTCTTTCAAGTCCGCGTCTTGAGCTAACTGACAAACTGGTTACAGCAGGAAAGCTGTTCGGAGGGAAGCGGTCAGCTGGTAAGCGCGAAAAGGAATGGCGTCATACCGCCCCGTAGCGTTCGGATAAGTTGGCAGATCGTTCCGCTGTGGCGACCCCGGATTAATAAAGGGACTAAGCCGACAAGAAAATGAATGAATGTATGAGATTTCTCTTGCGAGTGCCATTCGCGCCTGCAGTTCTTGCGTAAATCCACCAGAGGCCGCTGTTGTCTGACTGTTTGACTGACTGAATGACCGACCAATCGACTGACCCACCCTCCTCCTTCCCTAAACCCAACCAATTTTATTGATTGACCCGCTCACACACTTCCCTAAACCCAACCAACAATTTTCAAAGGCAATCCAGAAAAAGAAAAACCCTCGTCTGATTTTTACCACGTTTTACTACATTCTCACCGTGTTATTTACTTGTTTATTTTATTTTTTGGATTCTGTTTTTGTCTTTCTGGCAGCACTCTTCACCGGACTCGAATCCCGTCGTCGTGGTCAACCTCTCTCTCTGCGTCTCAAGTCCGCGTCTTGAGCTAACTGACAAACTGGTTACAGCAGGAAAGCTGTTTGGAGGGAAGCGGTCAGCTGGTAAGCGCGAAAACGACTGGCATCATACCGCCCCGTAGCGTTCGGATAAGTTGGCGGATCATTCCGCTGTGGCGACCCCGGATTAATAAAGGGACTAAGCCGACAAGAAAATGAATGAGTGAATGAGATTTCTCTTGCGAGTGCCATTCGCACCTGCTGTTCTTGCGTAAATCCACCAGAGGCCGCTGTTGACTGATTGTTTGACTGACTGAACGACCGACCAATCGACTGACCCACCCTCCTCCTTCCCTAAACCCAACCAATTTTATTGATTGACCCACCCACCCACACACTTCCCTAAACCCAACCAACAATCTTCAAAAGCAATCCAGAAAAAGAAAAGCCCTCGTCTGATTTTTACCACGTTTTACCACATTCTCACCCTGTTATTCATTCATTCATTTTCTTGTCAGCTTAGTCCCTTTATTAATCTGGGGTCGGCACAGCGGAATGAACCGCCAACTTATCCAGCATATGTTTTACGCAGCGGATGCCCTTCCAGCTGCAACCCATCACTGGGAAACATCCATACATTCTCATTCACACTCATACACTACGAACAATTTAGCCTACCCAATTCACCTACACCACATGTCTTTGGACTTGTGGGGGAAACCGGAGCACCCGGAGGAAACCCACGCGAACACGGGCAGAACATGCAAACGCCACACAGAAATGCCAACTGACCCAGCCAAGGCTCGAACCAGCGACCTTCTTGCTGTGAGGTGACAGCACTACCTACTGCGCCACCGTGTCGCCCCCACCCTGTTATTTATTTGTTTCTGTTATTTTTTGAATTCTGTTTTTGTCTTTCTGACACCGCTCTTCACCGGACTCGAACCCCGTCGTCGTGGTCAACCTCTCTCAGCGTCTCAAGTCCGCATCTTGAGCTAACTGACAAACTGGTTACAGCAGGAAAGCTGTTCATACGGAGGTAAGCGGTCAGCTGGTAAGTGCGAAGTGAAGTTTATTTATAAACTAATTTCCAGACGATCACGTGCTTATGATTGACCACAGCTAGTGCTGCATTATTCAATTTATGATTCACCAATCAGACGATTCCTGAGCCACTATTAATACCATAAGTTCCATATCACAGCCATCTTCATTTTGAAGAATCCCCCCTTCCGCCCCTACTCCTTCTCCTTTCCTAGATGGGTGGCACGGTGGCCCAGTGGTTAGGACTGTTGCCTCACAGCAAGAACGTCACTGGTTCTAGTCCTTACCAAGCCAGCTGACGTTTCTGTGTGGAGTTTACACATTCTCCCCGTGCTCACGTGGGTTTCCCCCCGGGTTCCCCCGTTTCCTCCCACAGTCCTAAAACATGCAACTTAAGTTAATTGACTAATCCAAATCAGCTCCATAGACATGCTCCAAGTAAGTAGTCATCTTTTCATTGCGATCACTATCTGTTCATCAGCTACCCGCAGGGGAGTTCTCGAGATCTACCTGAGCTCAAACTCTCCTCTCGCCTTGTAACAGGAGGGAGCCCCGGGCTCGAGGATCTCATGAGCTCAGGTCTCTCTCCCGGGACAGCATGCCAAACAAGCTTTATAATCAATCATCAGCTAAGTGTGAACTCTTGAAAAGGAACGACGTCATACCGCCCCGTAGCATTTGTTTAAATAATGAAATGCAGCCATACGTACCTCTGGCTACATAATTCGCGATCTCCAGAAACGTATATAGGACTACGTTTTCAGAACGAGCCTATGTTGCTGACGTCCCTCACTGTAAATGAAGCCTTCTTTATGAAAAGAAAAACCTCTGAAGAACAAAAAAGCTGATATAATGCAGACTTACAGTGGTGGAGAGATGTGACAAGGCTTTAATGTGCAGCAGCTCCTCATAAATGATCTCCAGGTCATCGACTGTCCTCTGGCCGGGCCTGCGGCGAACAGGACATTGAAGTCATCAGCTACGAATGACTGCGCAACTAACACTCCAAAAAGTTTTGTCCTGCTGCGGCAGATATTAAAACTTCTAGAACGTTTAAGAAAGGTTTCTGTCACGCACGGTTTGCGCAGGATCATCCGCAGATGAGCATCAGGGCCGATCTGAGAGAGCAGTAGAAGTGTGTCCTGCAGCTCTTCGTCACTCTCCCTCTTGTCTTCCTCACTCGGCATTCCTGAATCCTCACTTTCGTCATCCAGAAAGCGATAAAACAGATATTTATCCTGGAAGGTCGGCTCCTGGTCCACTGCAGCAAAACACATAGAGCAGAAAACAAACTAACGTGATCAAAACAACACTGAAACAAAATGATTCATTGGATTTACTCAATTTAAAGTAAGTGTTTGCAGACACTGTATATGGGCTGAATTTAAACAAACAAATTAAGTTGAGTTGGCGACACGGTGGCACGGTAGGTAGTGCTGTCGCCTCACAGCAAGAAGGTCTCTGGTTCGATCCTCGGCTGAGTCAGTTGGCATTTCTGTGTGGAGTTTGCAAGTTCTCCCCGTGTTTGCGTGGGTTTCCTCCGGGTGCTCCGGTTTCCCCCACAGTCCAAAGACATGCGGTACAGGTGAATTGGGTAAGCTAAATTGTCCGTAGTGTATGTTTGTGAATGAGAATGTATGGATGTTTCCCAGAGATGGGTTGCAGCTGGAAGGGCATCCGCTGCGTAAAACAAATGCTGGATAAGTTGGCGGTTCATTCCGCTGTGGCGACCCCGGATTAATAAAGGGACTAAGCCGACAAGAAAATGAATGAATGAATGAAGTTAAGTTGAACATTACTAAATTTAATTTGCTTGTTTAAATCAGCCCACATAAATCATTCACTGCCTGACAAAAGTCTTGTCGCCTATCCAAGTTTTAGGAACAGCAAATAATATCTTGACTTCTAGTTGATCATTTGGTGTCAGAAGTGGCTTATATGAAAGGTAAAGGCCTCTAGATTACGCTTATTTTACCACAATAAAATATGATCATGCCTTGATTTTTAATTATTTAATTAGGACAGTAAAGTCTGACTTTGCCTAGACTAAAGTCTTGTCACTGAACAGAAATAATGTCCAGTATATAATATAAAGTCATGCTGCAGTGGAAACAGAATGAATATTGTGTATGACTCCCATGAGCTTGGAGGACTGCATCCACACATCTCTGCAATGACTCAAATAACGCATTAATAAAGTCATCTGGAATGGCGAAGAAAGCGTTGCAGGACTCCCAGAGTTCATCAAGATCCTTTGGATTCATCTTCAACGCCTCCTCCTTCGTCTTACCCCAGACGTGCTCAATAATGTTCATGTCTGGTGACTGGGCTGGCCAATCCTAGAGCACCTTCACCCTCTTTGTTTTCAGGAAGTTTAATATGGAGGCTGAAGTATGAGAAGGAGCGCTATCCTGCTGGAGAATCTGCCCTCTCCTGTGGTTTGTAATGTAATGGGCAGCACAAATGTCTTGATACCTCAGGCTGTTGATGTTGCAGATCTCTCGCACGCCCCCATACTGAATGTAACCCCAAACCATGATTTTTCCTTCACCAAACTTGACTGATTTCTATGAGAGTCTTGGCTCCATGCGGGTTCCAGCAGGTCTTCTGCAGTATTTGTGATGATTGGGACGCAGTTCAGCAGATGATTCACTGGAAAAATCAACCTTCTGCCACTTTTCCAACGGATCAACTAGAAGTCAAGTTAGTATTTTTGCTCTTACAACTGGGATCGATGACAAGACTGATGTCAGGTAGTGTGTATATAAAGTCATTTTTTCAGTGTACACTTCTAAACTGTAAAAAGTGATTAGTTGACCACTTAAAAAAGGAGAATAAATGCCTTATAATTATTAAAGAAACAAACTATGTGCATAATTACAAAAGTTAAGTCAATGGATTTACTGACTTTTAAAGTAAAGTTACTAATTGTACGAGAAATGAGCATGGTCACTCTTTACTTTAAGGTATAATTCACAATATTAATGAATCATTAACTGAGACGAAACTCAATAAACTACTAATTTGCTGCTTAATAATAGTTAGTAAGGTATTAGTTTGGTTTAGGTTTGGGTATTGGCTAGGACAAGGCATGTAAAATAAGTATAGCAATAAACTCTGGTCAAAATACTGTGCTGCTTCATCTTTCTTTCTTTCACTTTCATCCATTTTCCTTTAGCATTGTCCCTTATTTATCAGGGGTTGCCACAGCGGAATGAACCGCCAAATATTCCAGCATATGTTTTACGAAGCAGATGCCCTTCAAGCTGCAACCCAGTACTGAGGAGCAGCCATACACTCTCACATTGACTAACAGGAGGGCTAATAATTCTGACTTCAACAGTATAATTCGCACCCTGACTCCAGTAGTGTACAGCTCCTTAAGCTTTAATGTATGTTAGTGTGTTATGAGGTTTACCGTGGTTTAGTACTCCCTCCTCCAGCAGCACCTGCCACATCCCTACAGCCTGAACACGAGAGTGAACGCATGATGTGTGCTGCAACAGCCAATCAACAAGCTCAGTGCCGATACAGCTCCGCCTACAACACACACACACAAAAACAACAGAGATAATCAGATGACAAGTTTTCAAGATAGGGCTGTGCCATAATACATTCATTTAATTACATAGCTATCTGGAATACTTGATTCTGATTGGTCAGTCACGACATCACAAAGAATGTTATTCCCAGATAACAACCACTGAAACTAGTAATGTTCACATTTATATGTATATAGATGTATTATATTCATATTCTGACTTCAACTGCATCTGCTTGTTTTTGACTGTTTGGCGCAATCTAGTGACTGAATAATGTGCAGGTTAGTGTATACTCCATCAGCCGTTTTGATTTCTGTCAGCTTTGTGTTTTTGACTGTTTGGCGCCATCTAGTGTCTGAATAATGCACAGGTTAGTGTATACTCCATCAGCTGTTTTCGTTTCTGTCAGCTTTGTGTTTTTGACTGTTTGGTGCCATCTAGTGCCTGAATAATGCGCAGGTTAGTGTATATTCCATTCAGCTGTTTTCGTTTCTGCCAGCTTTGTGTTTTTGACTGTTTGGCGGCATCTTGTGACTGATTAATGTGCAGGTTAGTGTATACTCCATCAGCTGTTTTCATCTCTTTCACCTTTGCATTCTTGACTGTTTGGCACCATCTAGTGTCTGAATAAAGTGCAAGTTAGTGTATACTCCATCAGCTGTTTTCATTTCTGTCCGCTTTGTGTTTTTGACTGTTTGCCGGCATCTTGTGACTGAATGATGCGCAGGTTAGTGTATACTCCATCAGCTGTTTTCATTTCTGCCACCTTTGTGTTTTTGACTGTTTGACGCCATCTTGTGTCTGAATAATGCGCAGGTTAGTGTATACTCCATCAGCTGTTTTCGTTTCAGTCGGCTTTGTGTTCTTGACAGTTTAGAGCCATCTAGTGTCTGAATAATGTGCAGGTTAGTGTATACTCCATCAGCTGTTTTCAGCTCTTTCACCTTTGCGTTCTTGACTGTTTGGCGCCATCTAGTATCTGAATAATGCGCAGGTTAGTGTATACTCCATCAGCTGTTTTGGTTTCTGTCAGCTTTGTGTTTTTGACTGTTTGTCTCCATCTAGTGTCTGAATAATGTGCAGGTTAGTGTATACTCCATCAGCTGTTTCTGTCAGCTTTGTGTTTTTGACTGTTTGGCGCCATCTAGTGTCTGAACAATGCGCAGGTTAGTGTATACTCCATCGGCTGTTTTTGTTTCTGTCAGCTTTGTGTTTTTGACTGTTTGGCACCACCTAGTGTCTGAATAATGCGCAGGTTAGTGTATACTCCATCAGCTGTTTTCGTTTCTGTCAGCTTTGTGTTTTTGACAGTTTGCGCCATCTTGTGTCTGAATAATACGCAGGTTAGTGTATACTCCATCAGCTGCTTTCAATTCTGTCAGCTTTGTGTTTTTGACTGTTTGCAACACCTAGTGTCTGAATAATGCGCAGGTTAGTGTATATTCCATCAGCTGTTTTAGTTTCTGTCAGCTTTGTGTTTTTGACTGTTTGGCGCCCTCTTGTGTCTGAATAATATGCAGGTTAGTGTATTTATTTCTGTTAGGTTAGCATTTAATTAAAGAATTAGCAAACTATTACGGCTCAGACCTATGTTTTATGTCAATTTTTTACGTCTTGTGTTAAGTAGCTGTGTAATAAGTGACATAAAGTTCATCTAGAAAAAAAACTCATGCATTTTCCCTCCCTTTTCTGATTGGCAGGACATACACAACCCTGACAATTTACAGTTTATTGGCAGATACATTGGTACTATGTGTGTGTCATTATATTTTAAATATGAAAAGAAATGAAACCCTTAGGCTGCACTCGCCTGTATGTCTTCAGGTGGTATTTCCTGTCTCTGATCATATGAGGCGCTCGAGATAAAATGACGTTTCGTAGCACATTTCCTGCTCGAAGAATCTTCTCTGACGGCACCTGAGAGACAAATATACACTGTAAAAAAATGCTGGATTCCACACGATGGATTTGTATCGGTTCAACATGAAGGAATTAAGTTAGTTGACTAGTTTTTAAAAGTTTAAGTGAATTGAACATAAAACAATTAAGTTGTCTCATATAAAAACCTCAAGAATTGTGTTGTTTCAGCTCAATTTAAGTAAGTAGCTTGAAGAAACTACAAACGTCGTTTTGTGAGTGTATAGAAATACAATCATAAGAAAAAACACACAGAGACATACGTTAAACACTCATGTCAGAAATCATCACCGTGATTGACAGCTGTCAGACTCACAACAGGGAGAACGCAATGATACCTGAGGAATGGGTTTGGGATGAACTTTGATGGGATTTTCAATGAATGATTTCTGGAAAACAAAAGTAGATGAAGCGGGTTTGGGATTATTAGGGTTGTTCTTCAGTCTTTTGTTAATCCTGCAACACAAATGCGCAATGAAATATGTAACACACTTGAAGAAGACAACAAGCGTGTGATGAACTTGGGTTCCTTTTATTCCGCCAGCGTGTTTGTTATCAGATATTGATATCGCTACAGCTCCGTACACAACAACAGTGCAACTTTTTAACATCACGTGACTGACTCTTCTTCGTTCTTTTTTTTATCAGGTCTGTCCCTGGGGATTTTCCACCTGGCTCCTGCCACCTGCTGGACACTCATGGTATAGCTGTAAGTATATAAATACTTGGGGGATGCCTAGCTTTCTATACACAAATAGAATATTGCGCAGGTTAGTGTATACTCCGTCAGCTGCTTTCATTTCTGTCAGCTTTGTGTTTCTGACTGTGTGTCTCCATCTAGTGTCTGAATAATGCGCAGGTTAGTGTATACTCCATCAGCTGTTTTCGTTTCTGTCAGCTTTGTGTTTCTGACTGTGTGTCTCCATCTAGTGTCTGAATAATGCGCAGGTTAGTGTATACTCCGTCAGCTGTTTCTGTCAGCTTTGTGTTTCTGACTGTGTGTCTCCATCTAGTGACTGAATAATGCGCAGGTTAGTGTATACTCCATCCGCTGTTTTCGTTTCTGTCAGCTTTGTGTTTCTGACTGTGTCTCCATCTAGTGACTGAATAATGCGCAGGTTAGTGTATACTCCATCAGCTGCTTTCATTTCTGTCAGCTTTGTGTTTCTGACTGTGTGTCTCCATCTAGTGACTGAATAATGCGCAGGTTAGTGTATACTCCGTCAGCTGCTTTCATTTCTGTCAGCTTTGTGTTTCTGACTGTGTCTCCATCTAGTGACTGAATAATGCGCAGGTTAGTGTATACTCCATCAGCTGTTTTCGTTTCTGTCAGCTTTGTGTTTCTGACTGTGTGTCTCCATCTAGTGACTGAGTAATGCACATGTTAGTGTATACTCCATCAGCTGCTTTCATTTCTGTCAGCTTCGAGTTTCTGACTGTGTGTCTCCATCTAGTGACTGAATAATGCGCAGGTTAGTGTATACTCCATCAGCTGTTTTCGTTTCTGTCAGCTTTGCGTTTTTGACTGTTTGGCGCTATCTAGTGACTGAATAATGCGCAGGTTAGTGTATACTCCATCAGCTGTTTTCGTTTCTGTCAGCTTTGCGTTTTTGACTGTTTGGCGCTATCTTGTGTCTGAATAATGCGCAGGTTAGTGTATACTCCATCAGCTGTTTTTGTTTCTGTAAGCTTTGCGTTTTTGACTGTTTGGCGCCATCAAGTATGGCGATATTGATATCGCTACAGCTCCGTCCACAACAACAGTGCAACTTTTTTAACATCACGTGACTGACTCTTCTTTGTTCTTTTTTTATCAGGTCTGCCTCTGGGGATTCTCCACCTGGCTCCTGCCACCTGCTGGACACTCATGGTATAGCTGTAAGTATATAAATACTTGGGGGATGCCTAGCTTTCTATACACAAAAATGTTCTTGTTTTCCCCACAAATACACTCTCCCACAGACACACAAATGTTTTCGTGAATTGCGGGGACATTTTATTCATTCATTCATTTTCTTTTCGGCTTAGTCCCTATGCTAATACAGAGCTCATCTAGTCCGTCAGACTCTGAGTGAACTCGAAAGATCGAATCAGTTTCAGCGTGTTTCAGGCGCTCCGAGGAAGCCTTTTCCCCCATTACGTGAGCCTTCTGTGAGACGGATTCTGCCACAAACAGACTTAAGTGAATAAAACAAGGCAATTATGCAAATCCCAGAGCCTGATATTGACCGCCTCGCAGTTTCGGATGCGTCCTTACAGAATAAAACAAAACAAAAACAAGCACTTATGACCATAAGCACACCGATCGGTGGACGGGAAATGAGGACGGGAACACGGGGATATATTCAGAAATGGAAAGAGAGGATGTCGAGAGTTCATTTCTGCGTTTGCAACAAATACTTAAGATGGTGGGAAGGAAGGATGCGGTTTTATCAGACCTGACGCAAACGGGAGAATGAGAGTCCCACTGCTCATCAGGTGAGACAAACACACGGCCTGAGATGGACATCGAGGAGCTTTTCTGGTGGACAGATAGAAGGAATTCATTTCCGCAGCACACTTTGGACTGTTTTTTTTTTTCACAAAAGAGAAGCAGAGGTGGTTTTATTACTAGTTTTAACTTCTGTCACGGTGGCTCAGTGCAGGGGCGCCTGCAGGATTTTATTCCAAGGTACGCACAAATCTAGCACCATCCCGCCCCCTTTTCCCCAGTCATCTCGAAACACTGATACTTACTGTCAAAGGCTACATTAATTAAGGGCATTCGTTACGACATAATTCGTTTCCTTTTTTAATATTAATATTTCTAATAATGTGAATATTTGAATATATGACCGAAAATCATCCACCCGCACAGTTGAGTAGTGAACGGACTCGATCAAAAATGCAATTCGTATATTTTCTTGGAAAAAATATATTTTTAAAACGAATTTCGAATAGTTCAATTCTTTTTGTTGGTCAGTTATTTACTAGAGAAAATAGAAGAACGAATAATATTTGAGGTAAAGTGCTTCAAAACAAGTCCGCTATATGCTTCAACAATGCCAAAACACGAACTGGACTGTCAAATAAAACAATAATCTAGCCGAAATTAAATTAAAATATTCACAGTTTCAGAGAAGCCTATATTAAACTGTTTTTCCTGTTGCGCCAGTCAGTTACATTTTATTTCATTTAATCAAATAATTTGAATGAGCAAGACAGGCATTTACGAAGTTCACAACAGCCCTGAACATGTTCCCACATTGAACAAACTCGGTTGGAAGGCTGAGACAACTCCAAAAGTCGTTGTGAGAATGGAGATGTCTGCATCTTTATGTCAGTCGGTCAGATAAATTTCTGTGCATGGAGGATGCGCACGGGCTAGGCCTGGAGTTTCCCCGGCTCAGGTGCTCATAAGACTGCGGTCCTCACTCCGTGTGGGGGATCAGTATTTGTCTCATTAGTTTTAGGCCTATTGGCAAATGTCTTAAATAGGTTTCTGTTTCAAAGAGCGTTTACTCAATTTGTACCTTGTTTTAAACAATAGCTATCTGAATTGTAATTTTAGTTTGCGTAAAAACTGTCGCAAAAATAAAGCCTAAAGTAAAGATTTCTTTACCCATGCACCATGCAAGTACATACACGCTTTAAAACACACAAACACACACCTTTATTTGTTGTTATGCTTTCTTGTTTTGTCAATATATCGTAATATATTCTGGTTAATAATCTATTCAAATTATGCAATAAATAATTAAATAAATGAATAAATAAGCGGCATCAATTCCCACCCTCTCATGGTACGCACAGTGCGTACAGCTGTACAGCTGCAGGCGCCACTGGCTCAGTGGTTAGAATTGTCGCCTTAGAGCTAATAGTTCACTGGTTCGAGTACCGACAGGGCCAGCTTTTCTGTGTTGAGTTTGCAAGTTCTCCCCGTGTTGGTGTGGGCTTCCTCCGGGTGCTCTGGATTCCACCACAGTCCAAACACATGCGCTATAGGGGAATTCAAGAGTTCACACTTAGATAATGCTTGACTGTTTTAGCAGGTTTGGCATGCTGAGAACCCTGAGCTCGGAGATAGATGGTCAATAAGCATTAGGAAGGATACGAGATCAGGTAGTTCTCGATAACTTCCCAGGAATAGACCGCCAATTGCGCTAGTTTGTACGTAGTAGGTGCTTGTGACTTTAACTTTTGTTGCATGTTTTTGAATGTGAAAGGAAACCAGAGTACCCAGGGAAACCCACTCAAACACGGGGAGAACATGCAAACTCCACACAGAAAGTGTCGACTGGCTCAGCTGGTGTTTGAACCAACGATCACCTTGCTGTGGGGCAACAGTGCTAACCACTGAGCCACCGTTTTGCCCGAACTTAGAATTGAGGAGGAGGGAGAAGGGATGGATGGGGGGGCTTTCCAAAGCGAAGATGAGAAATGAAATTTAGGCCGGATAGTTATGTTAAATTTGGAATGATCCGATTGGCTAGTTAGGGATCAGCTGTAGTCAATCCTATCACGTGCTCCTCTCGAAATTAGTTTGTGAAACTTCACTTAGCTGAGCTAATTGGCCGTAGTGTATGAGTGTGTGTGTAAATGCGAGAGTGTATGGGTGTTTGGCGGCTGGAAGGGCATCCACCTCGTAAAAACATATGCTGGAATAGTTGGCGGTTCATTCCGCTGTGGTGGCCTCTGATAAAATCAGAGACTAAGCCGAAGGAAAATAAATGAATGAACGACTTCTGGTGTTTGTATCAGATTCCACAGCAGTGCTTGATTTCTCACAAACCAGCACAAAATAAAATACACAACATAAATAATCCACATTTTGAAGCATTGCATGAGAAACGAGTGATGGAAACGTAAAATTACAAATAAAAGTCCCATCATTTGCTAAATAAAACACTCGTTTGAGGTGAATTTGTCAAAAAATTACTGTTGCCTTTCTATCAGCTGAAACCAGTCTGGCCATTCTCCTCTGATCTCTGGCATCAACAAGGCATCTGCGCCCACAGAACTGCCGCTCACTGGCTATTTCCTCTCTTTCAGACTATTCTCTGTAAATCCTAGAGATGGTTGTGCATGAAAGTACCAGTAGATCAGCAGTTTCTGAAATACTCAGTCCAGCCCATCTGGCACCAACAACAATGCCACATTCAAAGTCACTTAAATCACCTTTCTTCCCCATTCTGATGCTCGGTTTGAACTGCAGCAGATCGTCTTGACCACGTCTACATGCCTAAATGCATTGAGTTGCTGCCATGTGATTGGCTGATTAGAAATTTGCGTTAACGAGCAGTTGGACAGGTGTACTTAATAAAGTTGTTTCTATGCTACCTATTGTATCTAAGATTACCTTTTTATAAAAAATAGAGCTATAATAGAGCTATAACTACTATTTTCAATTATAGCACTTCATTTTTCCATCTAATTTAAATACACTTTGAACAGCAGCTACGCTAATTATTTTCTTTATTCTCTATCTCCACCTGAGGCCCCTAGAAATTGATGCGAACCAAGACCTGTGAAAAAATTATGCCAAGGTCTCCATAATCCTGGACTAGGCCGTATACTGAGCTGGTGCTGTGGTGGTCAGGGAGGACCAAAAATGACAACATTATGGCATACTGTATGGCAGTTTCCTAACACTGTTCCTGGAGGCACATAGACAGTACATATTCTGGATCTCCCTAATCTGACCCCTTAACTTCTCTTCTTAGGAGTCTCTTCTAATGCTCTGATGAGTTGATTTAAGTGTGTTTGATTAGGGAGAGGTTGAAAATCTGTACTGTTGGCGTGCCTTCAGAAACAGGGATGGGAAACATTGCTGTATGGAGACAGTCGCCAGAGAGGAGAGTAAATGTGGTGAACAACAAGATTTTTAGGATAGAAACAAACCTTATTTAAGTGCTTGGGGGATAATCCAGGTGAACTGTTGCTCAGATTCTCTTTGTCAGGCATTCCTGTGTGGAAACAAATAAAGGTGTTCAATGAATGAACTAAAATGGGACCCTGGATTATAGATTTGCACGGACGGTGGGCATTTCTCTCTGTCTCAAGCTGAACGCAGTCAACCAATCACAATAGACTAGGACATCAGACGAATCAGAGCAGATTAGCATCGGGGGAGGAGTTCGGGAACAAATGAATCGCTGAACGAATCATATGGGAGTCGCTGGGATAGTTAGGTAAAAATAGATGCAGATTATAAGACAATGAAACTGTTTTTTGACCTTGCATGCATATCAGACTGTTGTTGGAGACCCCTAAAACCAAAATATGACCTTTTTAAATGCATAAGGGGTCTTGGGGGACTCTTTAAAACTTTACAATGAGTGCATTGCTGAATGTGACAGCAAAAACACATATAATGTTCTAAAAGACAAAATATTGTTATTAAAAAATATATATATTTCAAATAAATGCTCCTCTTTTGAATATTCACTGTAAAAAATGGACGCTTCCACACCATTCATGTTGTCCCAACACAAATCAATGAAGTTATCAAATTGAATTGGATTGAACATAAAACCATTTTCCCAAAAATATCTCAAGAATTATATTGTTTCAGCTCATTTTAAACAAGTAGTTTGAACAGTTTGAGTGTTGCTCAAGTGTAAATCAAGAGTTTGTACTTACTGTCAGCATTTAGGCCGCTCTCCATAACACCATAGGGAGGAACCAACAGACCAGCCATACACTGACGATAATTCTGAAACACACAAACACATGAGACATCCCATGAACATGTACACACAGCATTGACTTAAAGAAACAATCCAATTTTTGGAAGAAATAGGCTCATATTACAACTCTCATAGTGTTAAACAGTTGAATTTTACCATTTATGAATCCATTCACCCAATCTCTGGGTCTGGCGGGAGCACTTTTAGCTTAGCTTAGCATTGATCATTGAATCTATATATATACATATACAGAAGTAAAAACACAGGCATGTAAGTGCCATTTGAATATTAAAACAATGAATGCCAATAACAAACTTAATTATTTCCATGTTGGATTCTAAGTGAACTACAAAAAAATCCAAAATACAGGCATTGCAAATATGGAAACTGGAAGACTTCGGTTCTTAAAGTATGGCTGTATTTCTCAAGCAAGGATTCTGATACAGCAGCTGAAGCAGACGCTTTACAAAAGTTGCGTGTAGGGGGGAAACACGTCAAACTTAATGAAACATTTGAGGGTGCTTGGAATCAACTTAGAGAGGAATGGGCTGTCTTTCACAGCTTGCGACATCATCTGGCACTTTCACTGAGTACATTTACATGATCCATATTATCCATATTATCCTTTATCCATATTCCTTTGCTCATTAAACACACGCAGGGCCAGCGCAAGCTTAACTGGTGCTCTAGGCGTCACTAGGAAAGTGACCGGTTCACGGATGAACGTGAGGAGCGGGAGGAAGGGGGTACGTGTCGCGGATTAAAGTGAGGACCGGGGGGTTCGCTCACTATTCTGCCACCCTTGTCGGCTGCCTAGGTCGCCTCTATGGACGCGCCGACCATGAACACACGTCGGCCACAATAGGAAAAGAAAAAAAAACTGCCACTGAGTTAAATGCATAAATTTTTTTAACGCGTTCAATATTTCAAATTAATCTGCGTGCGTTAACGAGCTAATTTTGACAGCCCTAATATATATATTATATGATGAAAAGTAACTAGAAACTATTTACTTGAGTAATTTTTTCATCAGCTTTTTTTTTACTCTTACTCAAGTAACTTTTAAGATGGCTACTTTTACTTTTACTTGAGTAAAAATTTCTGCAAGTTCTTGTACTTTTACTTGAATATAGATTTTGGATACTCTACCCACCTCTGACAAACAGTCATAAACTAACAGTGTAATCTGTAGTGACGAGCAGCACTGGCAATTTAAAATGAGTTTCAGCCAGCCAAAGTGGCTAGTGGGACTGGCCGTCTGTTAATGTCAAGCCCTGCATACGACCCTTCATGAACAGCTAAATACTGCGTGCCGTGCGCAGACACAGTCTCATCCAGGGTCTCACAGCTTGGCAGGTCTGCCCTGCCTTCTGAAAGCACAAGCTCTCATGAATAATTAAGAAAAGCAGGGTCTTCTCAAAGGATAAGAAAACTTCGCTATGAATAATAATAAGAAACTGACGCCACTAGCAGATTCGCACTACAACACTGAGTTTGATCTGCCCCAAAAATGATTTAGAAATTAAATTAGCTGACAAATGCTCATAATTATCCAGTTTCCCCAACAATTAAAGCTAACAGTAGCTAAGGCTGCCTTAACTGATGCACAAATCTCAAAACGAGTAATCCAGGGTGTGTTAGACCTTTATATCCATTAAAATATGAGCTTGGTCATTGAACATCTTTAGGAATGGAAAGATAATACATTGTAAATTCAAAGTAGTTATTGCCAAAAAACAGCAAAAATTGAATATATTTTTAAGTTTCTCTTGATTTTTTTTTGTTTATTCAAATTATCTTTCATATTTTCCTCCAAAATATAAACGTTTAGACTGTGGTATTACATTATTTTTTGTTCGATTAACTCAAAGTACATGCACAGATCTAATATTGTAAAGCATCCTATTGAAAATATGAATGTAAAAGAGCCATCTGTGAGGGGTGTACTCGTTTATGCTGAGCACATTAACACATAACACAAGCACATAAGCATCGACACACACATTTATATGTTCAGCATTATATAAACACTATGGTCCAGCGACACAATATAACACACACACACACACACACATTAAAAAACAGCATTAACCTGAGTCTGCAGCATCCCTTCAAGCTTTTTCTCTTTAGTACCTAAACACCCTATTAAGTGTCTCGCCATAGTCCCCTAAAAAGACGGCTTTTGCTTTGGAGCCGCGGGTCAGAATGATGGAGCACGAATAAAGAAAGCAGTTCGAGAGGAAGAGGAGTCTGTAATCTTTTTAATCAGCTCCGACTGCAGATCAGAGGAGATTACGCTGGATTAAATCAATATTTCTGAATCAAGGATCCCACAACACACACCCAGGTCACACACACACACACTCATATTATACATATTTGCTTCTGACCTATGCGTGTTGTCTGACATCACTGATACACACACTTAGAACACGGCAAATCCTGGTGGGACTTTTCACATATGCATTTAGTCTTTCATAATACACACTGCATATTCATATTTGCTAAGTTGCTTTTAAAGGGGACCTATTATGCAAAAATCTATTTCATAAGGGGTTTGATCACAGTTGTGTGGTAACAGTGTGTGAATATAACCAGAATATAATGGTGCTATTTTATTGATTGTATTGTTTATAATCAGACTTGTTAAAAACAGTCTGCAGAAACGCTTTGATTGACGTTCTCCCGTTGTACGCATCATCAGAGGGTGAAAGCCACGCCCACTAGTGACAATCTCCCCCTCATTTGCATAGGATGTTAGTCTTGTTTTTAAATCTTGTTTTGAATTTGTATGCTGACACACAGGCATTTGTAGCTCCGCCCCTTTTTTGTAGAAAAAAACACAATCTCATTTGAATTTAAAGCGACAGTCACCAAAATAGTCACCAAAGCCTATAAAAGGGGCAGTTTTAAAGAGTTATTAAACATTATTTGTGTGGTATTTTGTGCTGAAACTTCAAATACACACTCTAGGGACATCAGAGATTTATTTTATATCTTGTAAATATTAATAAATATATTTTTTTATTCATTTATGTTATTCATCTGGCTGATTACATCCTTCAAGATACAGGGCAAGACATGTTTGGCACGATTTTTTGCTATTTTCAGACAACACAACAGTAATTTTTACATTTTGTGCCACGTTGTTTAAATAGCTAATCGATTTGTGCCGTCTTTGTGGCCTCATGGGTGTGCTGGTCTGAAAAGGAGGTGTGTTAAGGCGGCGTTGTTGGCATGTTGGCGCATTGCTATTGACCAATTAAAAGCTGGTCTAAAGTAACACAAAGAGCGTTAGTTATGCTCCTATGCAGGTCCAAATATGTACACATCGCTTAATACACACAGGATGTACAGCAATACACAAATATCTTTACAGATGAACACAATTGAAAGATTTAAAATGTTACAAAAATTATTATTTTCTCCATAAATATAAAGACCACTGCCTCCATATCGTGTGGCTTTTTTCAGTTTATTCATGACAATTTGCATTTGTTTAATGTGATTATTATTATTACTATCAGTATTATTTATTATCTGCATATTTATATTTTCTTTTATAAAAACAAGTTTAGATTTGTCCACCTGTGGAGTTTTGGAGACGTCAGCATCACCATATGGGGCATGTAACAAGACGTGTGTTTGGATGAAAACTCACGTTTTTTGACCACACTTCATTATTATTGTTCATTTTTTATTTGTTTGCTGGAAATTAGAACTTAATTTAGAAATAGTTTTCAAACAAATCTGTGTGCTTAACAAATTTAATTAAATATGTAGTATAATGGATGTCAAGGTCTCCATAATATTGGACCAGGCCGTATCCTGAGCTGACGCTGTGGGGGTCACGGAAGAGCAGAGAGCATGAAACTGATTCCTGAAAGATCACAGTGACAGACGAGTCTCCACATTGATCCTGTGGGCCAGCCTGAAAACCCGCCGGTGACCTACGTACACCTGCAGTTCTCCAGGATGGACGTCCAGCATTCTCCAGCCTCTGGCACCAAGACTGCAGCTCTACACAAGATGTTTGGCCAGAGGAGAAATGGTCGTGCCCAATGAGCCTGGTTTCTCTCGAGGTTTGTTTTCCTTCACTTTTGTCAATTGGTGAAGTTTGTTCCTCGCCATTGGCTTGTTTGGTTTGGGACTTGTAGAGCTGCGCATCGATGGATTTGCTCTTCAGTGTTTGAACTTTCATCAGTGAACATTAAACCACACTGAACTGAACTAAACTGTACTTCAACCCTGAAACTGTTTCAACTTACTAGAACTTCTATGTTAAACTGCTTTAACACAATCTACATTGTAAAAGCGCTATAGAAATAAACATAAATGTCGTCAGTGGAATGAAACACTGTTTCTTCATCCACGAAATTAAAGGAGTAAAGAGTAAAAAGTAAAGAGAAAGGAAGCCGAATAAAGGAGGCTCATTCTTTATCCTCACGCTGCAGATGCTCTGTTTAACCATTGTCACACTAGTGAAGCGTTCAGTTTTTCCACTTACAAAGTCCATCATGTAAAAAGCGAATGACGCAACTGAGTCTTAAAGGGAATGTGAGATGAGACTCTGATTGGTTTAATGCATGTTATGCTCAAAACACACCCATAACTCATTGATAAAATAAGCACAACCCTATTAGACCATGTGCCAGGGTGCAGAGCAAATTATTCCATCCTTAAAATAGCAGAAGTTGATTCATACATGTCGTGAGTGCCTTTGCGCCATGTGCTTTAGACTTTGCGCTTAGATCATTAAAATAGAGCCTATAAAGACACAATAAAATTCAGAACAACAACGCAGAAAAGTAAGTTTCTTTTACTTTCTTAAATCCAAAAGCTTCAAACTAAATATGTTAAGGATATCAACCAGAGAGCGCACACAGAGACAGTTCAATTAACATCTACAACTGACATCAAACTCCAGACAGATATAGACAGATAGAGCCGCCGGAGGGCACTTAACCTTGGATTTCTCTAGAGAAAAGCACCAGCAGTTGTACTTTATGCTGCTTTAGACAAAAAGCATCTGCTAATTATAGACATGAGAGAGATTAGTGTCCATTTAGCGTTTCGTTCGAGAGAGCGGTCTTCATCCCCAAAGACCATCTTCAACTTGCCAATAAATTCAGTCAGAATCCGATTTGAACTACTAACACAATACATCGCTAAAGACCCATGGGGAAATCTGAAATATGGTAATATATGCAAATTACTTACATGTTTGGATTTCACATAAATAAAATATTTGATGAGTTCAGATCAAGTTTACTGAAAAACGTCTGAAATTTTCTACAAAAATTAGCAGTTTTCTAAGCCTCTTATGTGTTTATGTGTTGTAGTTTAATGTTAGAAGCAAAAAAAATAAACTATTTGCCATAAAAGTGAAATTATTGAACTTATACATAGTAAATGCTTAATCTAGGAGACAATTTCAGACGTCACTTAATGTTTTTTACATCTTACATTACATTTATATTTTAACTCTTCATATATTTTTAAAATAGTTTACAAATTGTGTGTAATAAAATGAAATGACGCAGGGAAAAAAGTATTGAACACATGAAGAAAGGAAGGTGTAAAAAGACATGGAACGTCCAGACAGCAGCTGAAATCTCTCAGTAGTTCTTCAGCAACCCTCTGCCCCTTATCAGTGTAAATGAATATTAGCTACTTCAGTCCAACATCTACATTAGCAGGAGGATGAAGACGCTATGGTTTGGGTTTTTACCAAACATTGGTTCAATTCCATGTCAACAGCTCCTTTATGAATATTAAACCCATGAAAAAAAACATGAGGTGTCCAAAACTTATTTTCCCGCGCTATATATTTTCAACCATTCATTCATTCATTCATTTTCTTTTCGGCTTAGTCCCTTTATTAATCTGCGGTCGCCACAGTGGAATGAACCGTCAACTTATCCAGCATGTGTTTTACGCAACGGATGCCCTTCCAGCTGCAACCCATCTCTGGGAAACCTAATATATGGTAAAATATACAAGTTACTTACATGTTTGGATTTCACATAAATAAAATATTTGATGAGTTCAGATCAAGTTTACTGAGAAACATCTGAAATTTCCTACAAAAATGAACATTTTTCTAAGCCTCTTATATGTTTATGTGTAGTTATTTAATGTTAAAGGCAACAAAAATAAACTATTTTGCCATAAAAGTGAAATTATCGAACTTATGCATAGTAATGCTCATTCTAGGAGACAATTTCAGACGTCACTTTATGGATTTTACATCTTACATTACATTTACATTTTAACTCTACAAATTAAGTTTACAAATTAAGTTATTTGTAATAAAATGAAATGGCGCAGGGAAAAAAGTATTGAACACATGAAGAAAGGAAGGTGTAAAAAGACATGGAACGCCCAGACAGCAGCTGAAATCTCTCAGTAGTTCTTCCGCAACCCTCTGCCCTTCATCAGTGAAAATGCATATTAGCTACTTCAGTCCAACATCTACATTAGCAAGAGGATGAATATGCTATTGTTTGGGTTTTTAGCAAACATTGGTTCAATTCCATGTCAACAGCTCCTTTATGAATATTAAACCCATGAAAAACCCTGTTCGTAGTGTATGTATGTGTGTGAATGAGAATGGATGGATGTTTTCCAGAGATGGGTTGCAGCTGGAAGGGCATCCGCTGCGTAAAACAACTGCTGGATAAGTTGGCGGTTCATTCCGCTGTGGCGACCCCGGACTAATAAAGGGATAAAGCCGAAAAGAAAATGAATGAATGAATGAAATCTGCAGGACGGTCGATCTCCAGGAGCAGGGTTGGTCACCCCTGGTGTATATGATTTCTGTATGGGGAAATTTATCTGTACGGCTTTATATAAAAGACTAAACTAACTTTAATAATTAAACGGTTATTTATTTATATTATTATTTGTACTGTTGTTTTGTGTTCTTGTCTTAAAACTCTAATAAATAAATCATTCATTCATTTTCCTTTAGTTTAGTGTTTATTAGGAGTCGCCACTGCGGAATGAACCGCCAACTATTAGGGAATATTTTTTTTTACGTAGTGGATGCCCTTCCAGCCACAACCCAATACTGGGAAACACCCATACACTCTTACATTCACACACACACTCATATACTACGGCCTATTTAGTTCATTCAATTCACCTACAGGGCGACGCAGTGGCGCAGTAAGTAGTGCTGTCGCCTCAGAGCAAGAGGGTCGCTGGTTCGAGCCTCGGCTGGGTCAGTTAGCGCTTCTGAGTTTGCATGTTGTCCCTGCGTTCATGTGGGTTTGCTCCGGTTTCCCCAAAGACATGTGGTACAGGTGAATTGGGTAGGCTAAATTGTCTGTAGTGTATGTGTGTGAATGAGTGTGTATGGATGTTTCCCAGAGATGGGTTGCGGCTGGAAGGGCATTCATTCATTCATTTTCTTGTCGGCTCAGTCCCTTTTATATTAATTCGGGGTCGCCACAGTGGAATGAACCGCCAACTTATCCAGCATTTGTTTTACGCAGCGGAAGCTTTTCCAGCCACAACCCATCTCTGGGAGAAGGTAGCAACTTGAAGGGCATCCGCTGCGTAAAACATGTGCTGGATAAGTTGGCGGTTCATTCCGCTGTGGCGACCCCAGATTAATAAAGGGACCAAGACGAAAAGAAAACGAATGAATGAATTCACCTACAGCGCATGTCTTTTGACTGAACCCGGAGGAAACCCACGCCAACACGGGGAGAACATGCAAACTCCACACAGAAATGCCAACTGACCCAGCCGGGACTCGAACCAGAGACCTTCTTGCTGTGAAGTGATCGTGACCTAAATAAATCATACATTAAAACATATTCTCGATTAGTGAGCTTGTTCAAACAGCATCATCATATTGAAGCAGCATGCTAGAATACACTAATGTGATCACATCTGAACGCTGGATGTTTGAGTCCAGCAGGTGCCAATAAATGAACATCAGTGACTAATGACAGAGAGACGGCCTGAGCCATTAAGCAGGACACCTGGGACAGTTAATGTGGCCTTTCTGCGAGTGTGTGTCTCTCTCCGGGGACTGAAGGTCTCTCTGAGAGACGACAAGTCATTATCTCTGACTGATGCATCCCATAAATCACATAAAGCTAGTCTAATGCACCACTGTGTCTATCGATAAACAACACAACAGTCAGACAGAGAGATTGTGGTTTTTGTCGGTCTAACAATATTTAATTGGATGAACATTTTTTTGTTTTATGCCTTATCTAGAATATAAAAATACATATGAACACATTTAGATCATTTACTTTAATCAGTACAGATGGGCGATAGCAATATTTTTGTTTTCGATCCGATACCTAGTATTCCAAGTTATTATTGATATCGATATCGAAACTAATACTCAAGTGAAATATTTTATAGTGATTTTTAAAATGTTTATCACCTTTATTGTTGTTAATATTATTATTATTATTATTATTATTATTATTATTATTATTATTATTATTATTATTAAATAAAACACAAGACGCATGATTCCTTTTTACATTTATTAAAATTTTATTCTAGCCGAAATAAAACAAATAAGACTATAGGAAATGTAGGATAAATGCTATAGGAAATACTGTGAAAAATTACTGCAAAACAAAACAAATCCTGATGAAACAAAACAAAAACCAGACAAAACAAAACAAAAACCAGACAAAACAAAAACAAGACAAAACAAAACAAAAAACAGACAAAACAAAAACAAGACGAAACAAAACAAAAACCAGACAAAACAAAAACCAGACGAAACAAAACTAAAAAACCTGACCAAACAAAACAAAAACCTGACCAAACAAAACAAAAACTAGGCGAAACAAAACAAAACAAAAACCTGATGAAACAAAACAAAAAACAGACAAAACAAAACAAAGCAAAAACCCGACGAATTAAATAAAAAACCAGACAAAACAAAATAAAAAACAGACAAAACAAAACAAAAATTAGACGAAACAAAACAAAAAAACCCAATGAAACAAAAACCCGACGAATTAAATAAATAAACAGAAGAAAAAAACAAAAACCAGACGAAACAAAAGCAAGACGAAACAAAACAAAAAACAGACGAAACAAAACAAAAAACCTGACGAAACAAAACAAAAACCTTATGAAACAAATCAAAACAAAAACCTTATGAAACAACACAAAACCAGTCGAAAGAAAACAAAAAACCTGATGAAACAAAACAAAAACTGGATGAAACAAATCAAAACAAAAACCTTATGAAACAAAACAAAACCAGTCGAAACCAAACAAAAAACCTGACAAAACAAAACAAAAACTAGATGAAACAAATCAAAACAAAAACCTGATGAAAAAAAAAAACAGACGGAACAAAACAAAACCTCGACGAATTAAATTAAAAAACAGGTGAAAAAATAAAAACCAGACAAAAAAACTGAAATCAGACGAAACAAAAAAAAATGAAACAAAACAAAAACCAGATGAAACGGAAAAAAAAGATGAAACAAAACAAAAATCTGACAAAACAAAACAAAAACCCGACTAATTAAATTTAAAAAACAGACAAAACAAAACAAAAACCAGACAAAACAAAATAAGAAAAGAGACGAAACAAAACAAAAACCTGATGAAACAAAACAAAAACTAGATGAAACAAAACAAAACAAAAACCAGATGAAACACAATAAACAGAAAAAACAAAACAAAAACCAGACAAAATAAAACAAACATTAGACAAAACAAAAACAGACAAAACTAAACTAAAACCTCTGTTAACCATCATTTGGCAAATATTTGGAAAGAAAAAAATAAACCACAGGAGGGTGAATAATTTCAACTGCACACATTTTTTTTTTCAAGTGATAAGAGTTCAGTGCTGGAATAAAAGAATCTTCCAGTGATTTGACAGGCGTTTCTTCATCTCTAAAGACAAAACGCTCCCCTTGTTTAGCTCTAATATGTCTGACAGTCCAGTCCAGAGCGCTAATTGAAAATGACTCTGCTCTGCCTCTCTATTGTATTTGCATTGATTTATCTCTGTATGGAAATCAGAGTGACAACACAAAGCTCTCCTTCATGCAGGAGACGGCACAACAGATATATTTGATGACGATAAAGACCGTTTGTGTGTAAAGCTCATTATTTCACTGATAATCACAACTGGCTTTTGAGTAATTATATGAATCCAGCAGCATTAATTATATTTGTGAAATATATGCTGAATTTTACTTTGTTTGAGGAACCTGAGAGACTAAATGTGACCTTATGTCTTACAGTGCATTCGGAAAGTATTCATAGCATAGTATTCAAAAGTATTCACATTTGTTTATGTCACAGCCTTATTCCAAAATGGATTAAATTAATTTATTTCCTCAACATTCTACACACAATCCCCCATAATGACAACATGAAACAAGAGTTTTTGAAATTGTTGCAAATTTATTAAAAATAAAAACCTGAAGAATCAAATGTACATCCGTATTCACAGCCTTTGCTCAATACTTTGTTGATGCACCTTTGGCAGCGATAACAGCCTCAAGTCTTCATAAATATGATGCCACAAGCTCGGCACACCTGTGTTTGGGAATTTCTGCCCATTCCTCTTTGCAGTACCTCTCAAGCTCTATCAGGTTGGATGGGAAGCGACAATGTACAGCCATTTTCAGATCTCTCCAGAGATGTTCAATAGGATTTAGGTCTGGGCTCTGGCTGGGCCACTCAAGGACATTCACAGAGCTGTCGTGAAGCCACTCCATTGATATTTAGGCGGTGTGTTTTGGGTCGTTGTCCTGCTGGAAGATGAACCGTCACCACAGTCTGAGGTCAGGAGCACTCTGAAGCAGGTCTTCATTCAGGATGTCTCTGTACATCGCTGCATTCATCTTTCCCTCTATCCTGACTAGTCTTCCAGTTCCTGCTGCTGACAAACATCCCCACAGCAGGATGCTGCCACCACCATGCTTCACTGTAGGCATTGGCATTAGCCTAGTGATGAGCGGTGCCTGGATTTCTCCAAACTTAACGCCTTCCACTAACCAATGATGGAGGCCATTGTGCTCATTAGAACTTTCAGAGCAGCAGAAATGTTTCTGTAGCCTTCCCCAGCCTTGTGCCTCGGGACAATCCTGTCTAGGAGGTCTGCAGACAATTCCTTTATCTTTATGCTTGGTTTGTGCTTTGACATGCACTGTCAACCCTGGGACCTTATATAGACAGGTGTATGCCGTTTCAAATCATGTCTAATCAGCTGAATTGACCACAGGTGAACTCCAATGAAGCTGCTGAAACATCTCCAGAATGATCAGTGGAGACAGAATGTACCTGCACCTTATATCCATTTAGGAATAAGGCTGTAACATTATAAAAATGTGAAAAAAGCGAAGCGCTTTGAATACTTTCCAAATGAATCCACTGTACTGTATGTATCTGCTTGTCTGTTACACCACCATTTTAGCTGTTATTGACTGTTTGGCGCTCTCTTGTGAATGAATAAAATGTAGGTAAGTCTATGCTCCATTCAGCCAGTTTCGCTTCAGTCAGCTTTGTGATTTTGACTGTTTGTCTCCATCTAGTGCCTGAATAATGTGCAGGTTAGTGTATACTCCATCAGCTGTTTTAGCTTCTGTCAGCTTTGTGTTTTTGACTGTTTGTCTCCATCTTGTGTCTGAATAATGTGCAGGTTAGTGTATACTCCATTCAGCCAGTTTCGCTTCAGTCAGCTTTGTGATTTTGACTGTCTCCATTTAGTGTCTGAATAATGCGCAGGTCAGTGTATACTCCATCAGCTGTTTACGTTTGTATCAGCTTTGTGTTTTTGACTGTTTGGTGCCATCTAGTGAGTGAATAATGCGCAGGTTAGTGTATACTCCATCAGCTGTTTTCGTTTCTATTAGCTTTGTGCTTTTGACTGTTTGGCGCCATCTTGTGTCTGAATAATGCACAGGTTAGTGTATACTCCATCAGCTGTTTCTGTCAGCTTTGTGTTTTTGACTGTTTGGCGCCATCTTGTGTCTGAATAATGCGCAGGTTAGTGTATACTCCATCAGCTGTTTCTGTCAGCATTGTGTTTTTGACTGTGTGTCTCCATCTAGTGACTGAATAATGCGCAGGTTAGTGTATACTCCATCAGCTGTTTCTGTCAGTTTTGTGTTTTTGACTGTTTGACGCCATCTAGTGTCTGAATAATGCACAGGTTAGTGTATACTCCATCAGCTGTTTTCGTTTCTATCACCTTTGTGTTTTTGTCTGTCTGGCGCCATCTTGTGTCTGAATAATGCGCAGGTTAGTGTATACTCCATCAGCTGTTTTCATTTCTATCACCTTTGTGGTTTTGACTGTTTGTCTCCATCTAGTGTCTGAATATTGTGCAGGTTAGTGTATATTCCATCAGTCAGTTTTGCTGCAGTCTGCTTTGTGATTTTGACACTTTGGCGCCATCTTGTGTCTAAATATTGCGCAGGTTAGTGTATACTCCATCAGCTGTGTTTGCTCCTATCAGCTTTGCGTTTGATGAATGTCAGATGAATGTTTTCAGTTTAATTAGTATGCTTTGGTGCTATTAACCTAGTAATAAACAGCATGAAGTACACTCAGGACGGTTGTATCGCAGAATAAAGCCCTTCAGTCTTTATTTTGCTTTGCTCAGCGCTCTGCTTTGGGTCAGGCTTTATTGTACTGTATTGCTTATGTAACATATATGTTGTACTCTAAAGTTTAATGACCTAAATGAATGTACAAACAGCCACAGAACATGACAAATTACCCAGCGTCCCCTGGGGCTTGAGTGGAGGGCTGTGATTGGAGGAGACGTGGCCGCCGAGAGGTGCTTAGTGGTACGATTACACAGTCAGATGCACAAACAGCACACATACAAACCACATATTTATTATACAGTGTGTCTGAGGCTTTCAACACCGAAACATTCTTCTAATTAGCTCTCAGTGTGGCTCTGCTGGCCGGCCAACTTAAATGAGCAGCCTGATGCCAAAGACTGTAATGAGTTAAATTTCAATTGAGTTTCCAATAGCGGGAAGACCCACACCCTTTCACAAACACACACACACACACAAACACACACTCAATCACACAAACACTTGTGCGTGTGCAAATACAGACAAACAAAAAGACATGCACACACACACACACA
>CAIGQQ010037715.1:2881659-2916969 GCA_903798035.1 Danio albolineatus
TGCCAGTGAGTGTGTAAATTTACAAGCACACTGTAAATAAATAATTAGAGTTTACTTTAAAATTTACAGTAACTTACTGCCATTTTTGCTTGCCAGTAAGACTGTAAATTTACAAGCACACTGTAAATTAATAGTTTACATTTAAATTTACAGTAACTCGCTGCCAATTTTGGTTGCCAGTAAATTTACTAGCACACTAAACTAATAGTTAAAAGTTTACATTAAAATTTACAGTAACTTACTGCTAATTTGTTTTTGAATAAGACAGTATATTTACAAGGACACTGCAAATTAATAGTTAGTTTACATTAACATTTACAGTAACTTACTGGCAATTTTGTTTAGAGTAAGACTGTATATTTACAAGCAAACTGTAAATAGTTAGTTAAAATTCAAATTTACAGTAACTGACTGCCATTTTTGCTTGCTAGTAAGATTATAAATTTACAAGCACACTGTAAATAAATAATTATACTTTACATCAACATTTACAGTAACTTACTGGCAATTTTGGTTGCTAGTAAGACTGCAAATTTACAGGCACACTGTAAATTTATAGTAAATTTACATTCAAATTTACAGTAACTTACAATTTTGTTAAAAGACTTGAATTTTACAAGCACACTGTAAATTAATACAAGCACACTCTAAACGAATAATTACACTTTACATTTACAGTAACTTACTGGCAATTCTGTTTCGAGTAAGACTAAATTAACAAGCACACTATAGTTGGTTTACATTCAAATTTACAGTAACTTACTGCTATTTTTGCTTGCCAGTAAGATTGTAAATTTACAAGCACAAGCTAAATGAATTATTACACTTTACATTCAAATTTACAGTAACTTAAATTAAATTAAAAACAGACTGTAAATACACAAGTGCACTATAAAAATTGATAATTAGTTTACTGGTACACACTGTACATTAATTTTACAATTGTAAAGTAAAAATAAGCACAATTGTAATTATTTGTTTACTTGTAACTTTATCATCTTACTAGCAACCTACAGAAAGTTACTGTATATTTTACAATAAACTGTAATTATTCATTTATACTGTAGTTAATATGTGGTTACCATGGTTGACTATGGTAACCTCAAACTAACCATGATTTTACAACACCAACTATAATTTTTTATGGTATTTATAGTAAAACTGTGGTTATAGTGGAATTCAATGCACCAAAACAATGTGGATAGTACAACTGACTATCACCGTGCTTACTTATTAGAAGGGATGGTAGAAGTCAAACACAATGCATCCTGATTAAAATAGCACCAAAAACACAAATACAAATCGTCAAGGTAACAAAAATGAATAAAAGCTGATGAAGTGACCGATCCGACACTTACCTACAGTGCTGTCCAACCCATCGGTGATGATGCGAAGCAGTCAGCGCTACTCTGTCGCTCTTTCTATCACTTTAGCTGTTAGTCTGTCTGATGCAGAGAGCTCTGGACGACAGCTCAAGCATGCTTTAGTGAGTGTGTGTGTGTGGCGAGCGGCAGGCAGAGTGTGCGCGCGTGTGTGTGTGATTGTGTGTGTGTGTGTCGGGCTGGACAGGCAGCTGACCCCCTCCCTTTGAGAGCGGAGTGGTTGCTAGGCGATCTAAGAACTCCAATCATCATGCTCTGATGACTACTGACTGCACACGCACACATACAGCTGAAGTCAGGACTGTTCGCCCTCCCGTGAGTCTCTTTCTAATGTTTCCCAAATGATGTTAAACAGATTAATTGTTCGCAGTATTTCCTACAATATTTTTTCTTATTTGTTTTATTTCGGCTAGAATAAAAGCAGTTTTAATTTTTTTTTAAATCAATTTAAGGTCAATATTATTAGCCGCCTTAAGCAATATATGTTTCCCATTTTCTACAGAACAAACCACTGTTATACAGTGACTTGCCTGATTAACCCAGTTACCTTTTAAAGGGCCATGAAACCCCCCTGTCTCAGCAGGGTGTTTTCACACCTACAGTCTGGAAAAGCTCAGGAAAGTGGGTGTGTCCAGCTCGGTTTAGGTGGGAGTGTCAGGGGAGGGAATGAGGGAAGGTTTTGCATAAAAATGGGAGTTTCCATTTGTGCATGCGCTGATTTTCAAACAGGCAACACAAACACAGACGCAGGGGAGAAAGACAGTGACTGTTTACATTGACATCAGTAATCTAAAAATTTGCCAAATTATTAATTTGTCGACTTTAACTGCAGTTTGGCACTTTCACTTTTACACAGGATAATTTCCTGCGTGTCCCTCGTGACAAACGAGATATTAAATGTGAGGAACTGCTGGAGGAGTGCAGATTTAATGGAGTGTGTTAGACCGCACGGCGTATGTTAGAAAAAAAAAAACCTTCGCATTTTTCGGTAACT
Source organism: Danio albolineatus (assembly GCA_903798035.1). Taxonomy (NCBI): domain Eukaryota; kingdom Metazoa; phylum Chordata; class Actinopteri; order Cypriniformes; family Danionidae; genus Danio; species Danio albolineatus. The sequence goes on from CAIGQQ010037715.1 coordinate 2,884,036, forward strand.
TAGACGCCCTTGGTAAGCAGCGTCAGAAAGCCATGTGTGTTTAGACTATCCTGTCACAAAACGCGGCGAAAATTCTACACGACGGTGAACCGTTTGATTAGGGTGTTTATTTGTTTACACTCGGAGAGCAGCATTCTCTCCCTCACCACATCTGTAGAGACAGGACAGTCAACACCAACTGGACCGCGGCTGTTTTTTGGCTGCACTCGCCGGTACAAACGTCTAATCTCCACGCTGGAATACACGCAAGGATCTCATCAGCGTGACGCAGCTTCAAAAAATCATTTCAAACCGGAAGAACGAATTTGCTTGAAATAACGCATAAACAACCAATTTTCGCTCTTTAGCGAAATATATGTGTCCACATAGTGTTTATTGCAGCAAGGGACACATATATGACTGTCAACAGCTCAAACAATGTGTTTTGGTGTTTCGTGACCCTTTAAATGTCACTTTAAACTAAATAGTATCTTGAAAAATATCTAGTCAAATATTATGTGCTGTCATCATGGCGAAGAGAAAAGAAATGTCTTTGAATTTAATTATATAATGAATATTTAAAAAAATGGAGCTGTGCTCAAAGAAAGTCAAACACTTTAAAAACAGGTGCATATACACACAGCCTAACATGCTTAAAAGTGTGTTTGCTAGTTCAAGCATGGTAAAGATAACAGGATTTCACTCAATAATTCAGTATTTTCAGGATGAACACAGATATAGAGTAAGAGTACTCCACCGTCTGTGTTGATGTATAATATATGACTTTTTCAGAAAATGCTTTCTTTTTAAATCTCTCTGTGAACATTAATTTTCTTTTCGACTTAGACCCTTTGTTAATCTGGGTTCATCACAGCGGAATGAACCGCCAACTTATCCAGCATTTGTTTTACGCAGTGGATGCCCTTCAAGCCACAACCCATCTCTGGGAAACATCCATACATTCTCATTCACACTCATACACTACAGACAATTTAGCTTACCCAATTCCCCTATACCACATGTCTTTGGGCTTGTGAGGAGAAACCGGAGCACCCGGAGGAAACCCATGCCACCATGGGGAGAACATGCAAACTCCACACAGAAATGCCAACTGACCCAGCCGAGGCTCGAACCAGCGACCTTCTTGCTGTGAGGCGACAGCACTACCTACTGTGCCACCGTGTCGCCCCCTCTCTGTGAACATACTATACACTTTTAGAGATGAGCTTCTTAAAGTAAGCTTTTGTTTTGATCCTAAAGACTATAGCTGCGTCCCGATTCGCATACTTATTCTACGCCCAAAAAGTATGCGCTTTTTTGTGAAGGAAAAATACATACTTTTAAGTGTGTGACAGAAGAGTATGCAAGCTTTGGGACATACTACTTCCTCGTTAACAGATCGCTGTGTTGCTTAGTTAAGAGTCCTGTCAATCATCCACATTTCTGTCCTATTTAATTAACTACCTTATTGGAAAAGCAGCAGCGGGATAATCTCCCATTCACGAGTCTTTCATGCAGAGAAATCTCCAATTTAGAAAAATAATAAAAAATGACTAGTTTCAAAAACATCAATTATATTAATGATATGACGTAGTTCCGGAATCTTTCTACTTCTCTGTTTATCCGTCTGACTTTACGGTCAGTTTCTTTTGACGCCCCCTGTTGGAATTATTATTATTATTATTATTATTATTATTATTATTATTATTATTAATCATCCCCATCCACTGAATTGGCTGTACAACTATCTCTCCACTCCACCTATAGCTGGTGTGTGGTGAGCGCACTGGCGCCGCTGTCCTGTGGCTGCCATCGCATCATTTAAGTTGATGCTGCACACTGGTGGTGGTGTAGAGAGACTCTCCTCATGACTGTGAAGCACTTTGAGTGTATGGCCATACACGATAAATGCGCTATATAAATACACATTAAATTACATTACTTCCTCATCACCCTATGGTCACATTAAAGAGCCCCTATTATACATTAAAAAAGGTCATATTTTGGTTTTGGGGATCTCCAACAGCAGGCTGATCTGCATGCATTGTCAAAAACACTTTCATTGTTTTATAATTTGCATTTATTTTGACCTCATTATCCCAGCGACTCCTATACGAATCGTTCAGCGATTCATTTGTTGAAAAACTCCTCCTTAGCGCGATGCTAAACTGCGCTGATTGGACCGATGACCCAGTCTGTTGCGATTGGTCGACATCATTCAACGCGAGAGAATGCCCACCACGGCTGATCAATATTGAAGTAGTCATAGTGTGTGCGTGAGCATATCTGCCAACACTCATTTTTCAGACACCTCACCCCCGAAACTAACCCCCCGGTCTCCCAGCATATCACTCTATTCTTAACCAGAAGTAAAAACAGCGACACACATGCAGTATTAATGCACACAGCTGCAAAAGCTGAACCATTATGAAACAGGACCGCCGCACGTGTGTAGGAGAGCTGATGTAGCCATAGCAACGACAAACAGCAGAGGAACGCAAGCTCACAAACGCATTTTAATCCGTAAACAAAGCCACACGCGTCGCGTTTACAACGTGCTTTTAGACGCGATATGAGAATACAAGTTAACCAGATACACTACAAGTGGTTACGAGTTACAAAACACAATTAAATACATCATTTACAAGCTGGAGAAAACAATGAGGCGACCGATTTAATCACACGCACTCACACTTGTTGGATAGCAGGCCAGATTCACCATCAGGCCACCAGGAAATGTCCCGCTGCTCCCTATGGCCAGTCCGCCCCTGCATACATCAAGAGTCTTTTCTGATCCTTCCTGTAACAAACGGTCGACGAATCCTCCGTAAGCATGTAGATTTCAGAAGCTCCTCAGAGGGAACACAGCACACGGCTGGGCTATAATGCTGAGGCATTTCTGCAGAAATAAACCTCAACCACTGACTCTTCACAGTCTCATCTCTGGTTTATCTGCACACTTCAAATAATATCCAGCTGAGCACATATCTGCTACAGTGCTCTTCTCTGTGTTGCCAGATATAGCTGACTGATTCCAGTCCAAACCCTCTCCAAAAGGTTTTTACCTGCACAATCAAATTCAAAACCGCCCAATCTGGCAACCTTTGCTCGCCGCTGTTGTTTGTGGGCGGGGTCGGGGGTTTCGAATCTCCCCCGCTCTGCGAGCACACAAATGGGCGGAGCTTATGTTTCATGTTCACGTCATGACGAAACGACTCGTAATCACAGCATTCGTTTGAGGAACTATGAGTCGACTCTTTTATTGCTGAATCTATAGTTTTAAACACTGTGCACTTTCAGATTTAAGCCTCAGCTGGACATTTCACTTCACTTAGAGCTGTTATACACCGCATAAGGATCATTTTCAAAAACCCATAATAGGGGCTCTTTAAAAGACACTTTCAGCTGAGATTTGAAAACAAAATACTCAAAAAGGGTTTGCTCTTAAACATGTTGGGCAAGACTTTGCAGTGAAACTCCTCCTTAAAGCAGCCAAAGAGTGAGAAGCAGAGCGTCGGTGAATTCATGCAGTTCTCAGTGTCTGCGATGGGTTTATTTCAGAGGCAGGCCACGATAGGATCTGTGTTTGTCTCAGATTAAAGGCCAGCTGTCCTTCTATAAAGGCACAGAGACACGCTGCTTCAAAAGAGACAACTGTCATTCAGGCAAACATCACAATTGCCAGCGCACGCAGCTTCGGGCTTTGAAATAGAAATGAGTTTCTTACAGGTGCTGCAGGTTTCTGCCAAAGCTGTCTTTTATCCATGAATAGAGTTTCCTCTAGATGCCAACAAGCAGCCAAAGCACTATTTATAGACCAGTAACTGACTCATTAATCATAATTAAAGGGTTAGTTCACCCAAACAGGAGAATTCTGTTATTAATTACTCACCCTTATGTCATTCCAATCCCCTGAGACCTGACGAGAATGACACGATATAGGCCCCCATTTTATACCCCATTTTCCTGCTAAATTTAGATGTGGTTTCCAAGGGGCATCTGCTGAAATGACTGTATTACTTAGGGGGTAGGAGAAGAAAAAAACTGGGTTTTAAATACAATACAACACTGGCTTAAAATACAAATACGATGTTATACGAAGCTCCGAGAACACTTTTGTGCATCAAAAAATAAATAAATATTTTGATCGCCTGTATCAGGGGTGGGCAATCTCGGCCCTGGAGGGCCGGTGTCTGACACAGTTTAGCTCCAACTCTAATCAAACACACCTGCTTATTAATTTCTAGTGATCTTGAAGACACTGATTAGCACATTCAGGTGTGTTTGATTAAACTATGCAGGACACCGGCCCTCCAGGACCGAGATTGCCCACCCCTGATACAGGCGATCAAAATATTTATTTATTTTTCGATGCACAAAAGTGTTCTTGGAGCTTCGTATAGCATCGTATTTGTATTTTAAGCCAGTATTGTGTTGTATTTAAAACCCTTTCCTTTCGTTTATTTGTATCCCACGCCCCAAGTACAGTCATTTCAGCAGATGCCCCTTGGAAACCACATCTAAATTTAGCAGGAAAATGGGGTATAAAATGGGGCGAACAAAGGCTGAATATACAGCAGGAGTGGTCGGGTGTAGAATAAAACCTGGCAGAAGGGGGACTAAAAAGTCAATCCGGTGCAGATCTCTAGCGTGGGGAGAGGGGAGCATAGGATCAGCATATGACCTCGAGGTGGGAATCAAACTCGGCTCACCGTCAACACTAGAGTGCCATGTGTCAACGCACTAACCACTACACCATTGGTGCTCACATGTACTCAACTTTTAAAAACATCAGCTGCACTGACCTACAATGTCTGAAATTGAGTTCATACAAAAAAAAAAAAAAACTCTTCTGGAAATTGGTACTAGGAAATAATACATTATCAAAACAAACAAACATTGTCTCATAGCGGGTCATTTAACCCGCCCACTGCCACATTAGCCAATTATATTTCAGCACCCTAGGTTGCCTTGATAGAAAATAGCATGTTTAATAGTGAAATTAGTCAAGAAGGCTCTAAAAGTTTGATGTCGTAACCGAAACGCGACCTCCGGTGGACAGTAGCAGACTCCGAAATGAGACGCAGATTCAGAGTTCCACATGAGGTGGTTATTAATTAGCAAATATTATAAATATTACAAACATTAACGTTAGGTGAGTAGGTTACATTGTAACCCTGGGGCCTAGCACACTACGTGACAAGATTTGCAATTAAGCAATTTGGCTGTTTGTAGCATTCAGAATGTCCATATTGGGATGTAAAAATAAGGGGAAAAATAAAATAAATAAAATCCCCATAAATTAATGGGGCTAAATATGAATATAAATTAACATTTTTGGGGTTAAATAAAAATGAAACTAAATTTCTACTGGAGCTCTTTCGTTGTAAATAAACAGTTAAACAGTCAGTAATATTTTTTTAATATTATTATTTACAAAAGAAAATGTAATAGTATACATTAGCAAACAGTTTAGCTTATTAAAATAAGCTATTATAAAGAAATAGAATCAAGTTATCAAATCTCATTAATCTTTTTTCTCACTGTATAACTTCCGTTGCCACAACGGAATGAACCGACAAGTTATCCAGCATATCAATTCAATTCACCTACAGCGCATGTGTTTGGACTTGTGGGTAAACCAGAGCACCCGGAGGAAACCCATGCCAACGTGGGAAGAACATGCAAACTCCACACAGAAACGCCAAATGACCCAGCTGGGACTCAAACCAGCAACCTTCTTGCTGTGAGGTGACAGTGCTAACCACTGAGCCACCGTGTCGCCAGTGCTATAGATATAAAGATGAGATGAATTGCTCTCTCGTTTCCCCCATGTCTCCTTCTCATTCTGGTGAAGCTCCAGGCTGCTCTGTCCTCCTCTAACCTGCTCCAGTAAAAGCTTCCCCCCGTCAGGCTCAGTATTTTGGATTGCCCACGGCCATAGAGAACAAAACGGCAGAACCAGAGACTGAGGACAGAAATAAACTCACGGCCCTAAAGAACAGAAGTCTTTTCTGCCAAAGATGAGAAGGACAAAAGGGTTATTCTTCTGCTCTGATGTTGTGTTATGAAACAAGCGAACATGCATCCAATAAGAGCTCTAGGTATTGAAGGGATAGTTCACGCAAAAATTTAAGTTCGGTCATCTTTTACTCAACATATGCACACAAAGGATGATATACTGAAGACTGCTGGGCATTGCCTTTATAGTATTTGTCAATGTCAATGGCTGTTTTCCACAACATTCTTCAGAATATCTTCCTTTGTGTTCAATAGAAGAAAGAAACTCAAAATAAATAGTTTTTGGGTGAACTGTCCCTTTAAGTACATCATGCCTAATAGAATCTGCCTATTATAATACATAGATACATTTGATAGGGCAGACAGGCACTGCCTTTTTAGCCATATACTGTAGTTGATAATATACAGCACAAATCTTTGATGAAGAAGCTTTTATTTTGCCTTTATTTAAAAAAAATGCACTATTTACTCACCGGCCACTTTATTAGGTACACCTGTCCAACTGCTCGTTAACGCAAATTTCTAATCAGCCAATCGCATGGCAGGAACTCAATGCATTTAGGCATGTAGACGTGGTCAAGACGATCTGCTGCAGTTCAAACCGAGCATCAGATATTTCTGTGCAGAGGACTGTGCAGAAGTCATCGGTGAGCAAATCAAGGCAAAAACTAGTGTAATTCTGTTAGAAATAAATCAGACTGTTTTGTTTTTACTGTAATAAGTTCATTATAAAAAGTCAAAACTGATACTGTGTTAGTTCATATAAGGCATTATTTTCTAGTCATTGTTAAACATTATATAATTTAATAAATAAGGAAATTACCCATGCCAACTATATGTACCTTTGGCCCACTAGCCTCAATCAAGTTTGGTTTTTGGCCCTTCATAAGATAAAGTTTGGACACCCCTTGCTCCTGACCACTCGACAGATCAAGAGCACATGAGGAGAGCGGGACGTGTCTTATTCCTCCACCGCCCCCTGCTGGCTGAAGCGGATAAAGCAAACACATCTGTCAGGCTTGTGCAGACGTTCTGGAAGTTACAGATGGGCGAGTGTGCCATTCAGATTTGTATGAAGCGAAACATCAGTACATCCTTCATTTTACAGCCACTTCACTTCACTGCACTTCCCTTTTCATTTAATGGATCGAATCAATCCGATTCTCACACACACTCTACATTTTTCCAGTTCAATATCGTGTTCTCTCAAAAATAAAGCTAATAAAAAAAAATATATTAAAAAAAACATACTCGTATGTAATATAATGTTTTAACAATTTGTAATTAATTCAATAAAAGGTCACTTGACTGTATTTACTGAGATTAGTCTTCTATCAGAATATACGCTCGCCGGCCACTTTATTAGGTACACCAGTCCAACGCAAATTGTTGACGCAAATTTCTAATCAGCCAATCGGCCATATAGTTGATAATATACAGCACAAATCTTTGATGAAGAAACTTTTATTTTGCATTTATTTAAAAAAAAAATGCACTATATACTCACCGGCCACTTTATTAGGCACACCTGTCCAACTGCTCGTCAACGCACATTTCTAATCAGCCAATCACATGGCAGCAACTCAATGCATTTAGGCATGTAGACGTGGTCAAGACGATCTGCTGCAGTTCAAACCGAGCATCAGAATGGGGAAGAAAGGGGATTTAAGTGACTTTGAACGTGGCATGGTTGTTGGTGCCAGACGGGCTGGTCTGAGTATTTCAGAAACTGCTGATCTACTGGGATTTTCACGCACAACCATCTCTAGGGTTTACAGAGAATGGTCTGAAACAGAGACAATAACCAGTGAGCGGCAGTTCTGTGGGCGCAAATGCCATGTTGATGCCGGAGGTCAGAGGAGAATGGCCAGACTGGTTCCAGCTGATAGAAAGGCAACAGTAACTCAAATAAGCACTCGTTACAACCGAGGTCTGCAGAAGAGCATCTCTGAACGCACAACACGGCCAACCTTGAGGCAGATGGGCTACAGCAGCAGAAGACCACACCGGGTGCCGCTCCTGTCAGCTAAGAACAGGAAACTGAGGCTACAATTCACACAGGCTCACCAACACTGGACAATAGAAGATTGGAGAAACGTCGCCTGGTCTGATGAGTCTCCATTTCTGCTGCCACATTCGGATGGTCGGGTCAGAATTTGGCCTCAACAACATGAAAGCATGGATCCATCCTGCCTTGTATCAGCGGTTCAGGCTGGTGGTGGTGGTGTAATGGTGTGGGGGATATTTGCTTGGCACACTTTGAGCCCATTAGCATCGTGTCAACACCACAGCCAACCTGAGGATCGTTGTTGACCATGTCCATCCCTTTATGACCACAGTGTCTCCATCTTCTGATGGCTACTTCCAGCAGGATAACGCACCATGTCATAAAGCATGAATCATCTCAGACTGGTTTCTTGAACATGACAATGAGTTCACTGTACTCAAATGGCCTCCACAGTCACCAGATCTCAATCCAATAGAGCACCTTTGGGATGTGGTGGAACGGGAGATTCACATCATGGATGTGCAGCCGACAAATCTGCAGCAACTGCGTGATGCTATCATGTCAATATGGAGCAAAATCTCTGAGGAATATTTCTAGTACCTTGTTGAATCTACGCCACGAAGGATTAAGGCAGTTCTGAAGCCAAAACGGGTCCAACCTGGTACTAGTAAGGTGTACCTAATAAAGTGGCCAGTGAGTGTACTAAGTTATCTCTCAATGCCAAAACTGTTTCAAACTTCTTAAAAACTACTTGAAACTTTCAGACTAGGCTTTCTCAGGCCGCCATAACATCTGTCTACGAACTTTACTTTTCTAGTTTGAAAATTTGTCATCCATTACTTCACAATTCCTGGTACAACGAAACTACTCAATCCACTACAGTTAATGGTACATCGTGACGGAGCGCCGTACCTCCCACAGGCTCCTGAAGTCTTTCTGCTCGATCCGCAGCAGCTCGCTGAACTCTCGGGTGACGATGGTGGCGTGGCGGGGCGTGTTGTCCAGGATAGACTCTCCGAAAGCAGTGCCGATGCCCAGAGTGCAGATGGTGACGGCATCCTTCACATGAGGAGGAACAGAAACACAGGACAGAGTCAGGCCAAGAGCAGCCGTCTGACCACTGACAGCCTCACTGAGAGACACTGACCACTGACTGATGCAGGCTTTTGTCAAGGGTAAACACACACACACAGACACTCATACACAAATACACAGACACACACACACACATATACACATTCACTCACACATACTCTCTCACACACACACACTCACTCACACACATACACATGCACACACACACACACACAAACACACATATATGATCTTACACACACAGACACACACTCACTCACACACAGACACACTTGCATACACACACACTCACATCCATACACACATACACACTCACATATATACACTCACTCGCTCACTCTCACGAACACACACACTTTTACACACACATACACAGACATGCACACACACTAACACACACACACACTTTTTCACACATAGACACACACAAACTCAGAAACACACTTTCACACACTCACTCACTTAAAATACTCTCATGCACACACACACACACACCCAAAGACACACACAGACAAATAAACACACAGACACACGCTCACACTCACTTACATACACAGACACACACACTCACTCTCACACACACACACACACACATAGATACTCATACAAACACACACACAAACACAAAAATACACATTCAATCACACATTTTCTCTCACACACACACTCACATACACACTCACTCACGTACATACGCATGCACAAACACACACATATGCTCTTACACACACACATAGACACAGACACACACTCACACACACACAGACACACTCAAATACATACACACATACACACACTCACATATATAGACTCGTTCGCTCACTCTCACGCACACACACACACTCTCTCACACACACACATACACAAAGACATACACACACACACTCTCTCACACACACACACATACACACAGACACACATACACAAACATACAAACACAGATACACATTCACTCACACATACTCTCTCACACACACTCACACACATACACATATGATCTTACACACACACACAGACACACACACACTTACTCACACACAGACACACACTCACTCACACAGACACACTGACATACACACTCTTTCACATACATACAGACTCACTCGCTCACACAGACACTTTCACGCACACACACCCATTCACACATACATTCCCTCACACACAGACACATACACACACTTTTTTACTCACTCACTCACACACTCTCATACACACACACACTCCTTTTCTAATACACACTCACACAAAGACACACATACGCACACACACATGCATACACACACATGCTCACATACTTACGCACACATACTCACTCAGACACTCACACAGACATACACACACACACATACATGTACATGCACACACAAGCATACACATACTGACTCACATTCACATGCACATGCGGACACATCTATCACACACACACACACACACACACACACACACAAAGAATCACTCTCTCACACACACACAGAGGTCAGCTCATTGGTCTCTGAGGTGTGTAATGTAAGCCGCAGCTCTGTTAGGAGTTGCTCTAGTTTCCTGCTGCAGACTATAATAGGCCATAGAGAGTATATAGAGAGCCTCCACTGAGAGCTGCTTGACACAAACACTCATAGTAGTTCAATGATCCTGCTGCTTCCATATTTACTAACAGCAAACCCTCTTCAGGCAGTGAAACAACCCAGGCTCAACCTGAGAACGTAGTCCCACGAATGTTTTGTTGGTTTTTTTTAGGTGTAAATTGTAAAGACATCAGTGTTTTTGAAACAAATGAAGACAGCAGAAGTCAATGATTCACTTGAATTATTCAGCCTGACGTGTTTACTGTCCCAAAATATTTAAAATGTTTCTCAAAATAAAATAAATTGTGTTCAAGGGGGAAAAAGGTTTTGTTTTTTACCCAGACATTTAAAAGGATAGTATATTAGAGCAGTGAACACAATACCGTCATACTGTGAAACCGTGATATTTTTATCCAAGGTTATCATACCGTCAGAATCTTATACCGGCCCATGCCTAGCTGGCAGTAGGTGTTTATGTTCCTCTGTGTCCAGTTTCTTCGCAGGTGTTTTGTTTTCTGAACGCTACCTTAAAGGGTCACGAAAAACCAAAACACATGTTTTGAGCTGTTGGCAGTCATATATGTGTCCCGCGCTGCTATAAACACTATTAGGACACATATAATCGACTAAAAAATGAAAATTGGTTGTTTTTGCGTTATTTCGAGCAAATTCGTTCTTCTGATTTGAAACGAATTTTTGAAGCTGCGTCACGCCGATGAGATCCATGCATGTGTTCCAGCGTGGAGAGTGGACGTCTGTCCCGGCCAGAACATTCTGACGTCTCTGAGTGTACGGCATTAATTCATGAGATAGACTTGGTTCAAACCAATCAGCGCGCTCTATTGTGTATGCGGCGCAGCTTCATTAATATTCATGATCGCTTCGAAGATTGTACCTGTTGTGCTGCGTTCACAGCAGACGAGGAAGACGCGTCAAGCGTGAGTGATTTACATGTTAGGTCAATGCAAAGGCGCGAATAGGCATCCTGCAGCGCGATACGCGCGAATGGTGCTGCGCGTTTGACGCAAAACGCTTCAGTTTGAAAGTGAAATCAAAAAAATGAGCTTCAGCGGACGTTCGCGTCACGTTAACCAATCAGGAGCTTGCTCTTGTGGGGGTGTGATTATGACGTAGCGCCTGTTGTTGGTGTCCCGGGGGAAAATCCTTCTGCCGACAACAGTTCATCAAACTGGGCTCGGCTCAGTCAGAAGCACCGCTGAAAGCTTCCATCATCCAGGTTCAGTTTCTGGAGGAGTTTATGAGCTCACAGAGCTGGGTGCACCTCTGAAATAATCTAGTGGACTCAGATACAGCTCCAAACGAATCGACGCTGTTAATCAGCCTTCATAAAGCACATAAAACAGTTATTCTCTCTATAAAACCCCTGTTAGCCATTTAGCAATAAAGCTACAGTCACCAAACCATAGACAGAAGCCCTGCCCATCACGCGAATCCGAAAATAAAGAGAAAGTGCCGTTAAAGTCAACAAATTAATAATTTGGCAATTAATTTGATTACTGAGGTCCATGTAAACACAGTCTGTGTGAAAATGAGCGCGTGCACAAATGGAAACTCCCATTTTTATGCAAAACCTTCCCTCTTTCCCCTTCCCCGACACTCCTACCTAAACAGAGCTGGACACACCCACTTTCCTGAGCTTTTCCAAACTAGAGGTGTGAAAACATCACACTGACACTGGGGGGTGTCGTGGCCCTTTAATGTACAAGTGGCTCAAACTCGTCCACTCATAGGTGGGAACCAGTGGACGTACAACAACTGTAATTACAGTATAGGGTAAACACAAAACACCAGTTTCCATCTAGAGCTCCTTCACAGGTGTCGACGCTCTCGCTTCATTGGGCTCAGCACCACCCACACTCGTCACAGCTACTAAGCCGACCAATTACAGAGCAAAGCTAAAAAATGTTCATGCAATTAAATATTGTCGGGTCGATAATTCCCATAATTCTGATAAGTAGCTCAAACTGTCTGTCAACAAATGTATATTTGTACATATGCGCACCTCTGTTGACGCAGCTCCGCCGTTTGTACGTTCACATGCACAGAGAGACATCAGTAAAAACATGTTGAATCTAAACTTGTTAAAATCCTGAATCAACACTGGAGTTTATGAAAGGTTTATGACATCATTATCCTGCATGTATTTCTTCGTAGTCCCCAAACTTCATCCGCTGTAGGCTTTGCTAAGCTAACTCTGTAAAAGCCAACGTCTCCCTTTGCATTGAACTTTGAGCGTCTTACATTCAGAGATGGTGTTTATGTTCACACAGCTACATTACACATCAACTAAAGTTTCACCAGCATGGACCACGCCACACTTTGAGCTAGACTTTACTGTAGGGATGAAAGGGATGGTCAGAGAACAGTGGGATGGAGAGGAAGGGGAGTAAGAGGATGACTGGTGAACAGGCGGGTAGGTTGATCAGGTGTCCTACTATGCCCAGAGACTCAGAGTGGGGGTACTGTCTCTTGTGATATATTGGCAGAGTGATTGGACCCCCTGATTCAACTTACACGTAGGAGTGAAGAGGGTTATAGGATTGTGAATGGGAAGCGAGGAAATAGAGTAAGGAAGGGTGGGTTCAAAGAGAACGAGAAGAGCAGTGCTAGAGGGATGGTCTTCCTTAAATAAGTTTAAGGGAGTAGGTGATTGGTTAAGGAGACAGAGTAAGGCGCCATTCCGCCGCTGAACCTTTATTAACAAGTTAACTCCATTTAAAAGATGATATTGTATTAGACCACCCCTTTAAACGATAATATACCTGATGGTTTGCCGTTTCGGAGACTTTGACATCTAGAGAACCGGAAAGGACGGTGTACCAGTTAGTGCCGATGTCACCCTGCCTGTACACTAACACACACACAGACAGAGAGAAGGATTTTTAACCAAACATTAACATTACATTTTTAAACTCCAAAATAATTCAAATACAATAATAATGAGCAAAGAGCATAACGGTATCGTCAATCATTGTAACATACATGAAAAAAATAGTTCATCTCCACTAGCTTGAAAAGAAAATTAAGGCCCGATCCCAATACTATTTTTGTACCCCTTCCCCTTGGCCCTTGAAACAGAGTGTGAAGTGGGAGGGACTTCAAAATTTACCCCTAAGAATTGGGACAGCACTTCAACACCTGCACACGTCATCATATGTCATCGCGATCTCTCGCTTCATATGAGATCAGACGATCACGACTGCTGTAATGATTCCAGTTGCAGTATGCTTTGGTGTTTATCTTCAGGAAATCACTGAAGGCGTATATTATGTTATCATAGCTATCTTATGTGGCAATAAGATCAGAACTGTACTGTGCATTTACTCCATGGCCAGATTTATCTACTGTATGTAAAGTAGGTTTAGGTGGTAATACGGTAATCTAAAATTAGAAACGGTATTAGTTTGAAAAAAAAATTCACTCTTATAGAAGACAAGGATTGAATATTGCATTTAATTTATTTAATGCCAATGTATGTGTGGTTGTCATCACGGGACAGCATGGAGGAGAAAGAAAGAGGTGAGGAACGATGGCGAGTTGTGCACCAAGTGACCTGGTCTTGAAATAATCTTCTGAACTTTGGCAGTATTTCAGGTTTCGAATGAGAAGAGAGAGATGGTAAATAGGCACTAGGCAATTTGCAAATCATGCAACAAAAAGTGTGCTTAAGAAAATTTGTGAAATGTTTAAAAACAACGTTCCTCAACAAAAGAGAGGAGGACATTTGGATATTTCACCTTCAACTGTGCAGAACATCATTTTTTGCACGAAATGCTAATGGTCTAATCTGACTGAATTAATTATGCTAAGCTAAGCTAAAAGTGACCCCGCCAGAACAAGAAATGGTTCAAGTCAACTGTTTAACTCTAGGAGATTTGTAAATTACACTTTTTTCAAAAATGATGGAGTGTTCCTTTAATACTGAGTGAATGTCTCCAAACCAAAAAAGACTGACAGTGTAATGATGTAATTGTGTCAGTGTGTTTGACTCACGAGTGATGCCTTTCTCCAGACATTCATAGAAGCCGCACAGACAGATCTGCTGAAGAAGAGCCGGGTGGAACCTCTCGAAGGCCTTCACACTTTTCAGACGCACCAAGATTATGTCCACATCTTCCCCTGAACGCTCCTCTGGTCTACACACACACACACACACATATAAAATAAACCCAAAAGCAATGTCAGTGCAGTCAGAAAAGAACATTCTCATCCTGAAACTATGGAAATGTAGTGGTTTAAAGCTCAATATGATCATTAAAACATACTACTAAATAAATTGGATTTATTTTAAAAATATATACTAAGAAGAGTTAAAATCAATATGATTTATACAACTGGATGTGCTACTCTTTGTAATGAAGAACTGCCTGAGGAAATGACTGACATGTAATTCATGGAGTGTCCGCTGGGGGAAATCAAGAGCTGCAGTTAGTAGGCGTTGTTTAACTACACTGTGTGACGAAGTTAATACAGCTCAACGCAAACCGCAGCTCGAGATCGTGTCTACAAATTTACAAATTTACAAATGTGGTAAAGGGATTTTTATGTGATCATGTGTTGTTTTGTGAATATATGTGAAAGTTTAAAACAGAGATAATAGCATTACCGATGCTAATCGGTGGGTACATGCTTACTGCAGTTCATGCTAACCACAGTGATGTGTTGATGTATATCTCTCTGTGTTTAAAGTTAAATTAACCGTACTTCGTTTCATTGTTATTTGAAAGAGGGTGTTGTATGAAAGAGGTTGTGATTGAAATGATGGAAAATCATGTGACACTTTTGTTCATAAATGTGAAAAACAGTTACTGTTGATGTTAATTGTTTGAACTGACAAAGTATTTTCATAAGGAAATGATTGATTATAGTTGTAAATGGACACAAAATTGACTCAGAGTGTTACTTTAAAGGACAAAGTACTATCTGTAACACTGGGTTCAAAATATATTGATGTAATTTGATGTATTAATGTGTTTGTTTTTTTTCATTTATGTACTAATTGTTAAAGAAAAGCTACATTGTGTGACAAAGTTAATACAGCTCAACGCAAACAGCAGCTCGAGAGCGTGTCTGATGATTATTCATTAATTTCGCCTTTTCTAGGGGTGCAATAGAAACTCTACCTTCTGCCAAAATGAATAAAAACTGTACAATTTTGGTCAAACATGAGAGAGACTGTATCAGGATGTTTCAATTCTGACTTTTGTACCCCTTTTATAATTATTATTTTTATTCCTTACATTTATATAGCGCTTTTCTGTACACTCACAGCACTTTACACATCTTTGGGGAATCTCCTCATCCACCACCAGTGTGCAGCATCCACCTCCTGGATGACACAACAGCGGTCATATTGCACCAGACCAAGCACCAGCTGACTGATGAAGCTAATTATGATATGGGGATGGTTAGGAGGCTAGTGGGCAAATTAAACCCCTACTCTTACATCCTAATGATTACAGAGTAGCTTAGTTTAACATCTCACTGAACAGTATAGAGTCCCCCTCAATATACTGGGTCGTTAGGACCCACACAGACCACAGGTTGAGCGCCCCCTGCTGGTCTCGCTAACACCACTTCCAGCAGCAACCTAGCTTTCCCATGTGGTCCAGGTACTGACTGGGCACAGCCCAGCTTAGCTTCAGTGGGCAACCATGTGACCAGTTGCAGAGAGCTAGCTGCTGGTTCTTATTGCATTATTATCTTATTGCTTATTGGATGGATCTTTGGCTTTGTTGTATATATAGTTCGAAATCTACAATGTTCAATAAAAAAGAATAAAAAAAAAAGATTCAGTTGTCAATTTAGTCGAGACATATTCAATAATTTAATACATCATAATAATGAACATGCACAATATTGTTATTGCCCAGCAGGCACAGGATGTCAACATGACGTCAGATTGACGTTGTACCCAAACATCGTGGTGACGTTGCATTTTTTTTGGAAATTAAAATTAGGTTGACGTCAGAACCCAACGTCAATGTCCAACGTCCAACCCAACATGAACCAAATATCAACAGCTTGACGTTGTGTGGACATTACCACTATGACATCGGTTAGATGTTGGTTAATAAATAAATATCAGTATTTGACGTCAATATAACATTGGATTTTGGTCACTTTCCAACACAACCGAAAATCAACTAAATATCCACAAAATTTTACGCCATTATTGGATGTCAAAATAACATTGTCTTCAGATGCGGGCTAGCACTGAATTTTGGTCACCTGATATCACGACCTAAATCGAACCTAATATTAATGTCTTATGACGTTGTGTGCCGACTGGGTATGCGCTACAAAATACAATGAATATTTATGTAATATTTAAACTTTTTGTTTGCTTTTTAAGAATATTCAAGCAAATGCTTAAATACTTAATCGGCTATTTCAAGAGTTCACACTTAGCTGATGACTGAGAGAGTCCTGAGCTCATAAGATCCTCGAGCCCGGGGCTCCCTCCCGTTTGCAGGGCGAGAGGGGAGTTTGAGCTCAGGTAGATCTGGAGAACTCCCCTGCTGTAGTAGCTGATGAACAGATAGTGATCGCTCTTAAAAGATAACCACTTACTAGGAGCATGTCTATGAAACTTCCTTGAATAAACTGGGGGCAAATATTAAAAAAGAAAAAATGGAGATTGCTACCGGTAGTAGAAGATACTATATGCCTTTTTGTTATATATTATTATTGTTATATATATATAATGACATAATTATATGATATTATATTACATTATTGTTTTATTATATTATATTATATTATATTATATTATATTATATTATATTATATTATATTATATTATATTATATTATATTATATTATATTATATTATATTATATTATATTATATTATTGTTAACATAATAATACTTGTGCCTCAGAAGACGGAAGACGAGGTTAGCACAGATTGCATGTTCTCCCAGTGTTCCGGTTTCCCCCACAGAACCACAGTCCCCCACATGCGCTATAGGTGAACTTAATAAACTAAATTGGCCGTAGTGTATGAGTGTGTGTGTGTGAGAATGAGTGCGTATGAGTGTTTCCCAGTACTGGGTTGCAGCCGGAAGGTCATCCTCTGTGTAAAACATATACTGGAATGGTTAGCGGTTCATTCCGCTGTGGCGACCTCTAAAATAAACACTAAGCCGAAGGAAAATGAATGAATGAATAATAATACTGAACCACAGTAATGACAGAATAAATACAATGAATGTGTAATTTAATAAATAATAGAAATAATTCTTGTTAGCTTCCAGTCGCAGCTGTATACCGTCTAGCAACAACCAATTTTTGATGAGCGAAGATGATGTCTAGATGGCAGGTTGAATAATAGCGCAATGCAGATACAGTGAGTGAATGACACAGCGATCGATCCCATGTGGATGTTAAAGGTTTAAGCAGTGTAGAGTAATAGGGTATTGACAGTAAATGCTAATTAGCACCTCACGTACACGTACACATACAGCAGGTCAAGCAAAACACTGCAGCCATAGCATGTCTTGCACACTAAAGAGGAATAAGTTGTGTGTTGCACGTCCAGAACTTTCACTTATTTGCATTGAGTCGTAATGCAGCAGAAGATGACAAAGACCACCAGGAAGATTCAGATCTAAATCCCCACGGTTTGTTTTTAACTTACTAGGCCACCTGTTCAAGATTTTAATTCCTGAATTACAGTTCATGTAGATTCTGCGGTAACACTTTACATGAATGGGGTGTTCATTATATGCTGACGCGGATGAAGCGTCAAGCGTGAGTGATTTACATGTTAAGCCTATGCAAAGACATGAATAGTGTTGGGATAATTTACAGTTGCAAGAGTTCACACTTAGCTGATGATTGATTATAAAGCTTGTTTGGCATGCCGCTGAGCTCAAAATATCCTCGAGCCCGGGGCTCCCACCTGTTACAAGGCAAGAGGGGAGTTTGAGCTCAGGTAGATCTCAAGAACTCCCCTGCTGCAGTAGCTAATGAACAGATAGTGATTGCTATGAAAAGATGACTACTTACTAAGAGCATGTCTATGGTGCCGATTTGGATTATTCCATTAACTTAAGTTGCATGTTATTGGACTGTGGGAGGAAACCGGGGAACCCGGGGGAAACCCACGTGAGCACGGGGAAAACGTGTAAACTGTGCACAGAAACGTCAGCTGGCTTGGTAAGGACTAGAACCAGTGATGCTCTTGCTGTGAGGCAACAGTGCTAACCACTGGGCCACCGTGCCGCCCATCTAGGAAAGGAGGAGGAGTAGGGGTGGAAGGGAGGATTCTTCAAAACAAAGATGGCTGTGAAATGAAACCTAGGGCTCTTACGCCCCATTCACACGAGGCTTCAGCATCAACGCTTGACAGAGGGCGTGTCTGAAGTTGGGGCTGACGCGACCGTCATAGCAGCGTCAGCCAATGAAATTAGTCAACAATCGGCTACTGTCGGAGCTGGTGTATTTGCTGACGCTTCCGTTGGTGCTTGAAAAGTTGAGAAAGTCCCAACTCCTGTAGCGAGCAACGCGGCTGAAGCGGCGTCGACGGATCCAGAATGCAGTTCGGCAACGCCTGACGTCACCCATTCAAAGTGAATGGGAAGCGTTGACGCTGACACCCTGTGTGAATGGGGCGTTATAGTGGCCAAGGAATCGTCTGATTGGTGAATAATCAACTGGATAACGCGGGGCAGCTGCAAGCAGTTATAAGCACATGATCGTCTCGAAATTAGTTTATAAATAAACTCCACTTGAACCCAAAAATGAGCAGTCTGTCAGATGAAGAAGAGTCAGAGTCAGCGATTCAACTAAAAGAAAGTTTACTGAAGATAGTTTGCAATTTTATCAGAAGAAGCCAGCTTCAACTAAGCATGGGACGATAACCATGAATATTAAGGTATACCGCGGTTTGGAAAAGTCAAGGTTTTAACATTTACTGTAATACCATTCCTAAGGTATGTGTAAGATGTTTTTTAGGGGTTTTTTTTGTTTGTTTTTTGTTGTTGTTGTTGATTTTTAAGGACAACATATATCCAGCAGAAAAGATGTCCAAAGAATCCGTTTTAAATTCTAAAGAAATCTGTGTTTTTGAAACTAATGAAGACCGCAGAAGTCAATCATTCGTTTTTATTATTTAGCCTGACATGTTTACTGCTCCAAAACATATTAAATGTTTCTCAAAATATAATATATTGTGTTTTTTTACCCAGAGACTAGTGCTGCACGATTAATCATATCGCAATCGCAATCGCGATGTCAGCCTATGCGATTACATTACAGCAAATCTTGCGATTATATTAAATAAACAAATGCATTCCTGGACGTAAAAAGACATTCAGAAAAGAAAATGCGCCGCCATTTTTGTAGTTTCCTTTTAATACGATTACAATGTAACGCAATTACAAAAGAACTACACGACCCAGAAGCCATCAGGGCTGGAAGGCACTAACGCCCACGGAAACTTATTATTTAACAAAATTATTTGGAGCACAAAGTCAGAAGTAATGTCGTCCATTAATGAACAGAACTACTCGGGAAGTCGGAAATATTAATGAAGTTCATGAGAGTAAATGTGACGGTGAGAGCACGCCGTATGCTGCTTGTAAAACATGCTTAATCTCAGTCAGGTAGATTCAGGGCACACTCGCAGGCAAGTTCAGGAAAGAATCATCACCTTTTCGTCTATCCAGAGAAAATTGTTGTCGGGCGAAAACCGTCATCATAGGTTCAGTGTTTTCATTTAAAGTAAATTATTGAATTAAATTAAAAAATTGAATCAAACAGCATGTGTGGTGGTGAGTGATGAGGAATATCTGCTGTTAACAAAGTCCAGTTAGACTAATTCATGCATATTTTAAAAACCGTCGAGGATAAAATACACAAAAAAGCCACAGGCCATTGTGGTCCTATGGTGTATATATATATATATATATAAACAATAATACAAAGCTATACATATAAAATTTTGTTATATTTCATTAAATAATTGCAAGAAATATGAAACGTAAAATATGAAAATATGAAATATGCAATATGAAAATAAGTTTACATTAATGTAAAAATATTTATTTTGAAACCATTTCAAGTTTAACAAACGCACACTTCAGCATTATTACTAATCTGTGTGTGCAATTTTCTTAAAAACCCATTAAATTGACTTACAACACCATTAATAATCGAAATCGCATATCACATTATTGCCCTCAATAATCGCAAAATAACAATTTTCCCAAATCGTGCAGCCCTACCAGAGACTAAAAAATAATATATTTGAGAGCAGTAATCGCAGTATCATCAAATCGTGAAACCGTGATATTTCTATCCAAGGTTATCATACCATCAGAATCTTATACCGGCCCATGCGTAGCTTCAACACTCGCAATGCGTTACTAGGCCGCTCTGACTTATAGTATAACAATAAAGCAATTATACCCTCTACACAAGATGAGAAAGGGTGAGATTCCGGTAACAGGTTCCGATTGATTTAAACAAATATAGACAATTCTAAATATGAATATCAAAACATGTATCCGAGTCCAGATAGGGATGGCAAAAGGAGGCTTGGATCAGGTTGCCCATAGACCATAGGTCTCAAACTCAGTTCCTGGAGGGCTGCAGCTCTGCACAGTTTTGCTCTAACCCTATCAAACACAGCTGATCCAAATAATTGAGGTGTTCAAAAGAGTCATGAACACCTTGATTAGTTGGATCAGCTGTGTTTGGTCAGGGTTGGAGCAAAACTGTGCAGAGCCGCAGCCCTCCAGGAACTGAGTTTGAGACCTATGCCCTTGACAGTTAAGAGCTGGTCTCAGATCTGTAATACTGACCTATCGCATGCATATAATCACGCAAGAGACAATCCGTTATAAAAAACCAAGGTTGTTTCTTTGTACTCTCAGCGGTCTTATCAAACTAGTTCAAAACTGGTATAAACAGCATTCAGGCTGCCGTATTCTTACTACACACAAAGACTTTCTTGAATAAAAAGGAAATGACTTTAAAAAGAATTAACCACTAAATAGCTAAATCACTTTAGACACAAAAAAAACCTTGTCTAAAGTCAATGGTGTAGTTTTTTTTCTTATTTATACAGCATGTTATTGATATGCGGGTCCAAAACATGAATACACGTTGCTTGTTACACACACAGGGATGCACAGCAGCACAGAAACGTCTTTAAATTAAAAAAGAAATTTACACAGACTCACAGCCAGAAGGTCGCTGGTTCGAGTCCTGACTGGGTCAGATGGCATTTCTGTGTGGAGTTTGCATGTTTTCCCCGTGTTAGTGTAGGTTTCCTCAGGGTGCTCCGGTTTCCCCGACAGTCCAAACACATGCGTTATAGGTGAACTTAATAAACTAAAATTGGCAATAGTGTATGTTAGTGCATTTAGGAGTGTATGGGTGTTTCCCGGTACTGGGTTGCAACTGGAAAGGCATCCGCTGTGTAAAATATATGCTGGATAAAATTTGCTGGTCTATTGCTTTCCAATGGGGCAACCCCTGATGAATAAAGGAACTAAGGTGAAAGAAAATGAATGAATGAATGAATTCTGACTTCAAAAATGCTACTGCCTGCCATGCCTTCTTTACTTTATGGCGCTTTGGTGAATCCGGCTCATTCTGTAGATGGTCTGATCCTTAACCTTGCGAATGAGCAGATCTGTTTCCATGCTAGCAAAGTGTTCAGTTTTTCTGCTTACAAAACCCACCATGTAAACAGCAAATGCGCCATGAATGCAACTGACTCTTAAAGGGAATGGGAGATGAGACTCTGACTGGTTTATTGCACGTTGCACCCAAAACCCACCCATAACTCATTAAGAGTTTAAGGACAACCCTTTTAGGCCATTTGCCAGCAGTGTCAACTCGTTTTTCAGTGCCTAAAATTGCAAAAGTGAATTTAGACATGCTCTAAGTGCATCTGAGTGCTTTAGACCATGCTCTTAGGGCGTTAAAATAGAGCCCAATGTGTCAATGCATTCTATGGCACCTTTACAATGAAAACAATAAAGATGTCCTTCTTGTGCTAAGCTGCACTCAGGGCTCAGACACACCTGTGCAAACAGTAAAATGTAGATGTGAGCAAAAGAGGTTGTTTAACAGGGACCAAAACCCCATTTACTATGCAAACAGTTTTACACCAAAAGCTAAATAGCACCGTCAACATGACAGACTCCTTAAAGCCACAGAATTTCACTGGGCAAAACACTGTCCGAACAATGATGCAAGTCATATTTCTGTAAGTTCATGAGGGCATTTGTACTCAGTATGCATGTTTGCATTATGGAACAACCAACCCAGGCTCATTCTGAATACGTACCCCTATATACATTTCTGGATACCTCCCAGGAGGTACGTTTTATTGCAGTTTTTGTTTTCACAAATCCACTAGAGGTGGCTGTGTACGCTTTTTGAGATCTCAAATTTGTCTCACTTAGTGCCATTTGCCCACCAGAGGCCGCTGTCGACTGACTGACTGACCGACCCATAACCCCACCCACCAGAAAAAGAAAAAGCCCTCACGGCAGCATGATTTTTACCACGTTTTCAGATTTGACCACATTCTCATCCTGTTATTTACTTGTTGATTTTATTTTTCGGCACAGCAGCACGGACATAGGTGATGTGTCTGAATGGTAACGAACTCAACTGATAAAAGACAAAGTCTGCCATTCTCCAGTTCTCGTGCCATGCGCGGTGTCACCCAGTCATTGGGCCTCACAGCTTGGCAGGTCAAGCACGTGCTCTCATGAATAATTAAGAAGCAGGGTCTTCTCATAGGATAAGAAAAGTCTGCTATGAATAATGATGAGAAACCGATGCGTGATCCAGTTTTCCTCACAATTAAAGCTGACAAGAGCTAACGGTGTCTTAACTGATGCTCAAAAATCTCCAAAAAAGTACTCCAGGGTGTCTTGAAACTTTAAAGCTTGACTCTTCTGTAGTTACACTGTGTACTAAGACTAACAAAAAATGAAAATGTAAATAAGTAACATCGTTGCATAATATCTTTGCGCCTACTGCAGCCATGTTACTGCAGCAGAGTTCCTTGATGATTACGCCAAAATGAAAGTGTATTTCCTAGGCATATCAGCCAAGAAGCTTTTCATTTTCTGTTGGTATTAGAGCGCAATGTGGCTACAGAAAAGTCAAGCTTTAAATAGAAAAATGACCAAAACTCTTTCTTTTTTCTTTTTTTGAGTGAGACGCTAATGGTCTAACCTGATTGTATGATCTATGCTAAGCTAAGCTAAAAGTGCTCAAACCAGACCCGGAGATCGGCTGTAAAAACTCAAAAATAGTCATCTGTTTAACTCTGTGGGTGTTGTAAAATGAGCCTGCTTACAAATAATGGGAAGTATTACTTTAAACTCTCAACTACTTTGAGCCTCAACAGTTGAATTTATGACATTGATATAATTCAAACAGCAATCAATATGTTGTGATGGAAGTGGTAGGCCAAAACCACTGCAGTACAAATCAAACACAGCTCCAGTCAGGACATCTGAGATAAATCCAGGAATGGGGAGACATTTGTGCCACCACATTTAGACTTTTCAGCAAACCTCTGTCCATCTGTGCTACAGTAGATGTGTAAATATTGATCTTCCAGAGAGATGGAGCCGCTGGTTGCAGGAAGAGCAGGTCGGAGCCCATTAGAGAGCGTCATAAACACATTAAGCACAAATCTCTGTCCACGTTTGATAAAGAGACTGTAATGTTTGTTAACTGCTCTATAATGTTGGATATTTATGAGACGTGCTGTTTCTAGGCTGTCATGGGCAGAGACTCACGGTACTGCTAGTATTATTAAGTATTATTAAGTAAAAGTGTAAAATGTGACCCTTGACCACAAAACCAGCCGATTTTTGGAAATTGAGATTTATACATCATGGATGAATTAGTTTGCATTGATAGATGGTTAAGTAGGATATGACCATATTGGAAAATCTGAAGGTTCAAAATAGTCTAAAAACTGAGAAAAACACCTTTAAAGTGTCCAAATGTACGCAAGTCCTAAGAGGCCATGCATTGAAATATTTTTTCTCTCTTGTTATGTCGTGATCACGACTTTTTTTCTCGTGATCTCGACATAACAAAAAGTTATGTCGTGATCATGACTTTTATTTTCTTGCGATTTCACCAACGTTATTATCGACGTTGCATGATGTACAAAACCTTGCGTGCGATTTTTGTGTTTTAAGTCATTAAGTTTTAAAACTTATATGCATATAAATCAAAATGGACTTTATTTCTGCACTAAGACAGAGGGGTGTACCTGGGGAGAACCTGACTAAAATGGAGGAAGATAAGGTAGGTTTGTTATTTCATTAAATTTGACATTTAAAAAAAAGCGAATGTGTTTGTCCATGATGTTTCGTAGGCGTTTGCTTACGGAAGTCAGAATAAGCAGAACTTTTTGTTATATCGAGATCATGAGAAAATTAAGTCATGATCAAAACATAACAACTTTTTGATATGCCGAGATCATGAGAAAACGAGTTGTTATGTCGAGATCACAAGATAATTAAGTCAAGATCACGACATAAGAGAGAAAAAATATTTGAATGCATGGCCTCTCAGGTCTTTCGTACAAATGTATACTTAGCAATGCATTTTATTATTCACAAATTAAGTTTTGACATATTTACTGAAGAAAATGTGCAAAATGTCTTCATGGAACATGAGAAAATAATCTATATTTTTGCAAAATCTAGCGATAACAGGACTGAAAAATTCATCCCATGTAGGTCTCTGATGTAGGAGTCCAAAATGTGCATACACATTTCTTATTACACACACAGGGATGCGCAGTAGCACAGAAATGTTTCAATTATTAAAAACATTAGAGATTATTATTGTCTACATCAGGGGTGTCCAAACTTTTTGCAAAGAGGGCCAAATTTGATAAAGTGAAGATGCCCGGGGGCCAATAGTTCCTTCTGACATTTTTTTCACCACAAAAGTTACATGAAAATACACACTGTTATAAAACTATTTTCATAGTCACAATTACCATTATTTTTCAAATGGCAATATAACCAAATATAAGCCACTCAGGCATGAACAACTCTAAACACACAATTATGCCTTTCTTTCATATCTGGAGAGTCAGATAAAATTTAACAAACTGTATAGAATACCTTACATTTCTATGAGTTTGATATCTATCTTTGCCAGGAGTTATAAGTAATGCAAAGTGGTCTGTTATCATTAAAGTAAAAAAAAAGTGAATTTTGCTCTTGCCTTCTAAAAGGTCTTTCAGGAAGCCAAAGTTTGCATAACAACTACAGGAAGATTATATATGGCGGCAAATCAATGCCAAAATTAATCGAGCGCAGGTGTGATGTTTAAACAGAAAGTGAATCGCGAGCAAATTACAGTGCTAAGCGCGAGATCTTCACGCGCGCGCTGAACTGATCCTTCTCGACGAAACGGGCCTCGCGCGCACATCATCATCTGTGCGCACGATGTACGCTCTCGCGAGTGAGGTCATGCCTGCACCGCGCGCGCGCTCAGTTCTCTCCGCTCGCTCGCTGGCTCTTCTCTGCTTGCGCCAAACTGTTTCGATTTTTGTCTTGGGGCGGGCCTTGGTTTACTTGTTATCTCTAATGCTATTGGTTACTCTCCCTTGGTTTATTTATTCTAACAGAGCTAGCGAGCCATAAATAACAAATTATGAGATGGAATCTGCGGGCCGTATAAAATCTGACTGCGGGCCGTGATTGGCCCGCGGGCCGGACTTTGGACATGCCTGGTCTACATAAACCGCTACCTCCTGCCTTCTTTCCCTCATGGGGCTTTGGTGAATCTGGCTTAAGGCTGATTTATACTTCTGCGACAGGAGCACACGTATGCTCCGGCGCAGCCTTTATGTGGTCGCATATCCCTCACTGAGGCTGACGCACAGCTCTATGATTGGTCGGCTTGGTAGCGCTGACAAGTGTGGGCCGGACCGAGAGCTGCGCGAACCTGTCGGAGCTAGTGATGGGAAGTTCGGATCATTTTACTGACTCGGATCTTTAAGTCTCGTTCATCGAGATGAACGAATCTTTTTTCGAGTCATTTCGTTCATTTCGTTCAATTTGCCAATATATTATTAAACTGTTACGAATTGCTTCCAAACACATGTACAACTAGCCCAAATGTTGATCACACTACAAACAAGTCATAAATAGAATGCTATAAGAGAAAATAATCATTCACTGTTTGTCTGCTCTTTTATCTATGAAGATATTTTTGCCTCTTTGCTCAGCTCACCTCTTCATGTCTTCAAATTTCAGTGGTTCGTTCACGTCACACGGACAGTCCATATAATCTCAACCAATGTACACAGTCTGAGCCGAAAGGAGCCATGACTAGTTCACCTTTCCAGTCTTCTGGTTCGTTCATCACGTGACAAAATGTAAAGAGACATGACTCAGACCGAGGACTCGGGGGGTGAACAGATCAAATCTCTTTCCGGCTCTAAATGCATACGATTGGCTTCTGTGTCTTTCACGTGTCGAACGACTCGGACCGAGGACTCGGGAGGTGAACAGATCAAATCTCTCTCCGGCTCTAAATGTATATGATTGGCTTTTGTCTTTCACGTGATGACCGAGTGACTCAAACAGAGGACTCGATACATGAATGGATCAAATCTCTTTCCGACTCTAAACGCTTATGATTGGCTTTTGTCTTTCGCGTGTTGAATGAATTAAAAGACTTGAAAAATGAACGAAACCTGCACATCTGTGCGCAATCTGCGTATGCGCAGATGAACGAATCACTCCCTGAGAGGACTCGTCGTTCCCGAGTCATATTAAAGATTCGTTCAAAATGAACGAATCGTTCAAGAACGACCCATCACTAGTCGGAGCAAGTATTTACAAGTGTCGGGTCCTGTGAAGGAGCTCCAGGTGGAAACTTTTGTTTTGTTTACCTAATGATTAAAGTTGTTGCACGCTGTTGCACGAATCTTCAGTAATTACATGTGCTTTGTGTTTAACTCTTATTTGATACATTTCATTCAACGGGTGAACGATTTTGGGTGAACTAACCCTTTAACTAATGAGATTTGATTGTAAAGTGTTACCATTTTTACTTTGAAAGGGATAGTTCACACAAAAGGGATGGTAAAAGGGATACGGTTCACCCAAAACACATTTACTCTCTCTCATATGATTCCAAAGTTATTAAATACTATAAATGACAGTGGTTACAGGTTTACAACATACTGTACACAACTTGTTTTGTGTTCAACAGAAGAAACTCAAGGGTTTGTGTTGAGGTAAAGTTAAATTCAGATATTCTGACTTTCTCCTTTATAATATCATTTAAGAAAAGTATTCTTTGCCAATTTTAAATTGGGAAATCATGTTAGCAGCCATTGACTATCAAAATACAACATTGTGGCATTCAATCAAGTGCTAATGTTGTTTTGAAGTTACAGGCAATATCCAAAGTAGCATGCTAAACAATATAGCTACTGTTTAAAATGAACGAATGTGCGAATATAAAATCAATTTTACCTCAGTATTGTTTGTGATAAGTGAAAGCTTAGTAAATTATGACAGAATATACGCTTTTTTGGAGTGAACTATCCCTTTAAGTTTGGTCTCCGCTATAGTAAAGCCCTTGACAGCAGAAAGTGTCTGCAGTAACACAAGCACTGCAGCAGTGGTGACCTCCTCCAGGTGACAAACAACCCTTTAAAAACTACACACTACTATAATACTCACATGAATTCAACAACTGACACAGAGAAATGCATAACAATGAATTGATGCATCACTCGAAACGTGTCGAGCTGACAATAAAAGCTGCATACAGTCACTCTGACCATCGCATATCTGACATACATGACATGAAACTTATGCTGTGCTCTTATATCAACAAACAAAATGCGTTTGTAATGTGTTTTCACCGAAGTGTAGTCGGTAAGGATTCCCGAAGGTGGACCAGAACCGCGTCATACGGTATGTGGAGGTGCAGAGTTAAGTTTTTCAAGGGTGAACGGTGACGGTACCTCTTATCCAGACAGATGATCCAGTCAGCAGAGGCGGACGGGTGGCTGGAGGTGTGTGCCGCGACCATCTTCGGTGAAATCATGGAGTAAAAATCACAGTGAACATCGTCTGCAGCAGATGTGAGTTAACTGAGATAGAGCTTGAAATTGAGTCAAGTAATGTCTGAGCTGCTGCCACACCGCGGACATGGGCATATGACAACTCTCGCAATACAAATGTGGACCGCAAACAGAACCCAACTGATTGAGGTTAAGTTTATGGGAGGGAGGCATTATTGGTAATTAAATACTGAAACGAGTACAAATATACAATCACTGGGCGCTTTATTAGATACACCTTTCTAGGACCCCATTTGCCTTCAGAACTGCCTTAATCTTTCATGGCATAGATTCAACAGGGTACATATATTCCTCAGAGATTTTGGTCCATATTGGCATGATAGCATCACGCAGTTGCTGCAGATCCATGATGCGAATCTCCCGTTCCACCATATCCCAAAGGTGCTCTATTGGGTTGAGATCTGGTGACTGTGGAGGCCATTTGAGTACAGTGAACTCATTGTCATGTTCAAGGAACCAGTCTAAGATGATTCACACTTTATGACATTGGCCGTTTTATGTATCAAAACACAATACATTTCAAAGAAGTGACACAATATTTCATGCATTCCTTATATTGACATTCTGACATATTGTTTCTCTAGCATTGATTTATGTTGCTTGATAAATTAATTACTCTTCTTCTCTTAATTAATTGATCCAGAATCGTTAAATTTATGTGCAGTATTTAGACAAGTACATTATGAGAAACTGTAATTAAATTACATAAAAATGAAAAGTAATCCCTTACTTTACTTTTTCTGTGAAAACATAATCTAATTACAGTAACTAGTTACTTTGTAACTAATTACACCCAACACTGAAGTCTCCTTAAATTGGACGAAACACACTAAACACTGCACATACCCAGCTAACAAATTTAGGTTTGAGAACGTTCTCATAACATTATATGTAACGTTCCGAGAATGTTGGAATATCCAGTTTGCTTAATGTTGCTAGAACGTTTTTTATGTCAGCATAACGTCCTTACAACGTTTTCAAAACCAAGAACTTTGTTACAAGAACGTTTTTTATGAACATTTTGAAAACGTTCAAGTATAAATAACGTCCTGAAGACGTTTCCTAGAACTTTGCTATAAGTACGTTTTTCATCAACATTATGAGAACGTTCATCAAGTACAAATAACGTCCTGAAGATGTTCCAAGAACTTTGTTCTAACAACATTTTTAACAACGTTATAAGAACGTTAATAATGTTATGAGAACAATCTAAAAACGTTTCATTGGTGACGTTCTGTGCTAACATTTCTACAACTTTTAAAGAACGTTAGTGAATGTTCTGAGAACGTTCCCTGTTAGCTGGGTACAAATGTGTTTGCTAACGTACATATATAGAGCATCCTTAAATACACAGTTACAGTAATTAATATGAGATTATTAATATTTATTTTCGTCATGAATCAGAGTACATGGTTTTGAGAAACAAAATGTATTAAGTTGCAGATAAAATGTATGTTCTTGGTTCATCACACATAGAAAGTGTCCCTTCAGTGCATTCAATCATTTTTATTCACAGCTTCGAGTGGACTAGACCTATATACAGTGTATATATATAAATATATATAATTATAAAATTAAAAAATATATATATTTATATTTATTTATTTATAAAATATTTTTTATACATAATTTAATATTTTTTTTACTGGAGAAAGTCTTATTAGTTTCATTTCGGCTAGAATAAAAGAAGTTTTTAATTTTTTAAAGACCATTTTAAGGTCAATATTATTAGCCCCCTTAAGCTATTTTTTTTCTCAATAGTCTACAGAACAAACCATCGTTATACAATAACTTGCCTAATTACCCTAACCTACCTAGTTAACATAATTAACCCAGTTAAAGCCTTTAAATGTCACTTTAAGCTGTATAAAAGTGTCTTGAATAATATCTAGTAAAGTATTATTTACTGTCATCATGGCAAAGATAAAATAACTCAGTTAGAGATGAGTTATTAAAACTATTATGATTAGAAATGTGTTATAATAATCTGCTCTCTGTTAAACAGAATTGGGGAAAAAATAAACAGGGGGGCTAATAATTCTGACTTCAACTGTATAGTATAGAAAAAGGCGACTCTGGTTTACAGTGTATTGTTTTGTTTTTGGGTGTACTCTCTCTTTAAGAATAACGTTGAAAGTTTGCGTTGAAGCTGCAGCCAAACAACAGGTTCTCCATAACCGAGAAGAAGTGTTGACATTACACAGTGTAAAGCCAGACGTAAATGGGTGTAACTCTTTGAAAACGGGTGTTTCTCTGTTTTCTGCAGTCAGAAATTCCAGACACAAGCACACGAGCGAGCTGTAGTATCATTATAAAGATGTCCAGTCAGCAGCTAAGAGGGAAACTGCCCTGCAGGGAGAGCGGAACAACAGCGACACACTGAGCTACTGAGCAAAATATAGTTAAATAATAAACACATCAGTGCATTAATTAATAATATATAATATTTACAGCATGTGAGCCACAGTCCAGCTTATATATTTACTGTCAGTGGTCCTATATGACAGAAGCAGTGATTTATTTACAGAAGCGTGTGTGTGTGTGTGTGTGTGTGTGTGTGTGTGTGTGTGTGTGTGTGTAAGATGAGAAAAGATGAGCACATCCCTGTATCCTTGGAAACAGATGGACAAAAGAAAACATGTACAGGATCACATCATATTGATTCACAGTATGATTGTTATATGCCTTTAAATGTACCTTCTTTGATTGTATGAAATAAGATGATAATAATAATAAATAATAATACCTTGAATGCAGTGGACAATTTAAGCAGAACAGGATGGATAGTAACAGGAGTGACATTTTTGTAAAACTCAGGCATTACTACTTATATGGTGAACAAATATTGCTAATTGATAACCACCTCATGTGGAACTGAATCTGTGTCTCGTTTCGGAGTCTGCTACTGTCCACCAGAGGTCGCATTTCGGTCACGGACGCATGTTTTCAGAGCCCTCATTAATGAATGAATGAAATATGTTGTTTTCCACCAAGTTTCCGGCACGGAAAACACATTTTCAAAGCAGAATATCTGACTTCAGCAGGGTTTTTCAGATAAACAAGAATGTGGCATGTTTCTTAAATATCTGCAAACATATTATGGTATTTTTCATGCTTTAGAAGAGTCAAATACTTACATGCAGCACCTTTGAATTATAAAAAGGGGAACGTTCATTTCAGGGAGACACGTTTGTTTAAAGAGTTTATTCATATATTTTAATTATTCTTAGAAAATAGCAATTGAGTGCGACTCAGTGGCGCAGTGAGTAGCACATTCGCCTCACAGCAAGAAGGTTGCTGGTTCGAGTCTCGGCTGGGTCAGTTGGCATTTCTGTGTGGAGTTTTTGGTTGCGGAAACCCCGTGGTTGCGTGGGTTTCCTCCGGGTGCTCAGGCTTCCCCTACAAGTACAATGACATGTGGTACAGGTGAATTAGGTAAGCTAAATTGTCTATAGTGTATGTGTGTGGATGTTTCCCAGTGATGGGTTGTGGCTGGAAGGGCATCCGCTGCGTAAAACAAATGCTGGATAAGTTGGTGGTTCATTCCGCTGTGGCGACCCCAGATTAATAAAGGGACTAAGCTGAAAATAAAATGAATGATCGAATGAATGAATGAAATAATAGTTGGTGAGATGTATTATTCACATATGACAATACAAAACCAATTATTGTTGATTATCTAGTATTAGATTTTTCAGTTATATTTGTAACTGAACATGAGCATGACTTGGGACATTCAGCTACTTGCACTGAAATTAGTGTAATTATTTTAAATTTAATTTAGTTTTGAGCACTTATCATTGTGTTCTGTTGTGGAAATGGGATAATCCTATCAGACAAGCTTTAAGCTTTTTTTTTAATTGCATTTTAAAATAAACTGTACTATATAATGCCTCGGGGACACAAATGGCACCGAATAGTAGGAATGACCCATAATTGTTTACAGTTTTGTCTATATCTTTGTGATATTTTACGAGTGTTATGGTCACATTTCATTAGTTAATGTATTTACAGATTCTGTATTAAAAAATTTGATTGTATGTTTACGTTTTGTTTTATATATATATATATATATATATATATATATATATTAATTTAGTTTTGAGCACTTATCATTGTGTTCTGTTG
>CAIGQQ010037715.1:2917369-2936269 GCA_903798035.1 Danio albolineatus
TAATCAGGGGTCGCCGCAGCAGAATGAACCGCCAACTTATCCAGCATATGTTTTACACAGCGGATGCCCTTCCAGCTGCAACCCATCACTGGGAAACAACCATACACACTCATTCACACACATTAACTATGGCCAATTTAGCTTACCCAATTCCCCTATAGCGCATGTGTTTGGACTTGTGGGGGAAACCGGAGCACACGGAGGAAACCCACGCCAACATGCAAACTCAACATAGAAATGCCAACTGACCCAGCTGATGCTCGAACCAGCGACCTTCTTGCTGTGAGGCAATCGTGTTATCCACTGTGCCACCGTGACGCCATGAATGTTTTATTTTATAGTAAATAAATACTGTAATAAATGTATTGTTCATCGTTTGCTTATCTATTATTAACTAAATTGACCTTGATACTGCCAACACGGTGGCTCAGTGGCTGTCACCTCAACGCAAGAAGGTCGCTGGTTCGGGCCAGTAGGCGTTTCTGTGTGGAGTTTGCACGTCCTTCCCGTGTTGGTGTGGGTTTCCACCGGGTGCTCCAGTTTCCCCTCACAGTCCAAACACATGCGCTACAGGTGAATTGAATAAGCTAAATTGTTCGTTGTGTATGTGTGTGAATGAGCGTGTATGGTTATTCCCAGTGCTGGGTTGCAGCTGGAAGGGCATCCACTGTGTAAAATATATGCTGTATAAGTTGGCGGTTCATTCCGCTGTGGCGACCCCTGATGATAAAGGGACTAAACCGAAGGAGAATGAATGAATAATCTTCAGTGATTCAGTGACGTAATTAAATGTGAGTGACACACATGTTGTCTTTGCAGCTCAACCAGAGAGATTGTAGTGTTACAATTTACAGCTGTCCTCCAGTCCCCCTATTAATGTAATGGTAATGGTCTCTGTGCAATATTATTTTCATATCGAGAACTCGGTGTCAAGTGGTCAGTGTGAAAGTAGGAGTGACATCAGTACGCTATTCGTCCACCAGGTGGCAACACCTCCATTCAGCTCCGAGTGCTGAAATGATAAGCTTAGTTTGTACCTGCAAGTCGGTGTTTACTGCAAAAACGAAAGCTATGGCTTGCTTGTTTATTTACTGTAGGGATTTTAAAAGAAAAACATACAATGATTTTAAGACTTAATCTATAATTCTAACCCTGTAAATCTATATTACAGATATGGAAACGTCTGTGGCGCGATAAAAACTCTGCAGCCTTTTGAACACAAACTACATGATTTCTGCCATCAACATTTAATTCTTGCTAGTAAACAATTTTAAAAAAGTTAACCTTCAAGTTTTGGTTCACTTTTTTTATATATTATTTTGTTATTCATCTCTTTTTATTTATTTAATGACATTTATTTTGCTTTGAAATGGTTTTATGAAAGTTACAACTTTTACATTGTTAGTTATATTTCAACATGAACACTTACTGGTCTGAATCAAAGTAGATCTAAGCCTAGAATATCATACTCAAAATAATAATGATGATAGATAAATATCTGGTATAGTATATCTGGCCCAGTTCAGGCCAAGTTATGGGTAGGGCCACACGGAATCTGCGCGCGCAGAATTCTGCAGATTTGTAGCCCATCATTGATTCTGTTGATTTACTGGTGTAAATGTATATTTAATCAGTTTTCAAATTAATTTCAGTAATAATATTGACTAATATGAAAATATTCATATGATTTCTTTACAATACAGTTTGTAAAGTAATATTTTCTGTGTTTTAGTACAGATTTTGGCCCAATCCCAATTCTATTTTTGTACCCGTACCCCTTGGCCCTTCCCCTTCCCCTTGGCCCTTACAACTAAGTAAACGTCCCCCTAAGAATTGGGAAAGCACTTCAACACCTGCACACGTCATCATATGTCATCGATCTCTTGCTTCATATGAGATCAGACGATCACGACTGCTGGAGTTACTCCAGTTGTGTTATTTTCTGGTGTTTATCTTCAGGAAATCACTGAAGGCGTATATTATGTTATCATAACAATCTAATGTGGCAATAAGATCGTAACTGTACTGTGTATTTACACATTGGCCATATTTATCTATGTAAACGAAAACAACATTAACATTATAGCAGACACTGTAAAAAGCTCATTCCCAGACACTAGACTTTTCTAACGGTATTCGAGTGTCATCGTGTGTCAGAATATTGTGGGACTGCTGTACAGGAGTTATGATTATGGATTATAGATCGCGAAATTTAGCAGGTTCTTTTAGTGTTTTTTTTTAAAAGCATGACGGTAAAACACGAACGCGGTTATGAATATATTAAAACGTGTTTGTTTGTCGTAAAAATTCGTAATAATGACAAAAAAATACTAATTTGTGGATCTCCTTACTTCCGGGTTCAGCTATCCTGCCGCGGAGGCAGGTGCATTCTGGGAAAATTTCTTACCCCTCCGTTTGAAGTGTGGTCCTGAAAAATCTTCGTTCGAAGGGGTGTATACCCCTCGCCCTTAGCCCTACGCCTTCAAGCTAAAGAGAATTGGGACACCACTACCCCTTGACGTGAACGTGCAAAACGAGGGGTAAGGGGAAGGGGAAGGGCTAAGGGGTAGAATTGGGATTGGGCCTTAATATGAGAGACATGCTTTGTTTACCAAATAAAGTGGATCTAATTAGATTCGCATTGTAAACATTAAATAAATGTTAAAAAGGTATTACTTTTATTTCATATATTAAGATTTTAGTTATGATACTCCCAAAATCATTACGCATGAATCTGCAGATTTTTAACAAAATACTCCGCAGAAATAGCAAAAAATGTCCGCAGATTTCGTCTGGCCCTAGTTATGGGTTATTAACTTGGTTGAGACTAGGCCCAGATATGCATCATGGTTGACCCTTATATGGAAGCCAGACTGGT
The DNA here is from genome assembly GCA_903798035.1 of Danio albolineatus. NCBI lineage: Eukaryota > Metazoa > Chordata > Actinopteri > Cypriniformes > Danionidae > Danio > Danio albolineatus. The sequence continues at coordinate 2,920,248 of CAIGQQ010037715.1, forward strand.
TCCAGTGATGTACTGTAATTCACTACAGCATGTGGGCCATCAAAAGCTGATTGTGTGGGCCAGAGCTGGGCCAGAGAAATGTTGCCATGTGGGTAGAGTAATGTACTTCATGCATTTGTTTTTTCTGAAAAATGATAAAGCAGACTTTGAGTGCGATGAATGATCTAATCTGTGTTCATTCATAAAACAGCAGCGGCTGTAAACAGTGATTGTGTTGATCAGAGGAGGGTGGAGGACCTGATCTGATAACTGAGCCCAGGACGAGCAGGAAATGCCAGTAATCCAACACACACACATCATTACTACCGTCATCATCATCATCTCTGCGTCTATAAACAAACTCAAAGCCAGAAGCTCATCCACACACGGCTCTTCAAAGCTTCTTACTGTACTGGAGAAACAAAACGTGCTCCTCTTCTTTATTTATTTATTTATTTTTAGAAATTGGCTCGTTTTACAGCTTTACAGTTGAGTTCGACCATGTTTGAATCTATTAAGCCGATCTCTGGGTCTGGCTGGAACACTTTTAGCTTAGCTTAGCATAGATCATTGAATCGGATTAGACCATTAGCATCTCGCTTAAAATTTTAAAAATAAATTTAAAATGATTTAAATAATTTAAAAATAAATGTTATGATCATTTTTCTGTTTAAAGCTTACCTCTGTCGTTACATATAGTGTACTAAGACTGATGTAAAATGAAAAGTTGCTGAAATGGCTAGGAACTATTCTCTCATTCTGGCGTAATAATCCAGCTGTAAGTTTTATTGGCTTTAGCAGGGGCAATAATATTATGCAACACCTGAAATTAGTCCCCAGTTTGGTAACTGTAACAGCGCTGCATAATATCTTATTTATTTATTTATTTATTTAAATTTTTATGAGATGCTAATGGTCTAATCTGATTCAATGATCTATGCTAAGCTAAGCTAAAAGTGCTCCAGTTAGACCCGAAAAATGACCAATAGAAAAAATATGTTTTTAAAGTTGTTTTTGGAGCACACAAGTGTTCTTGGAGATTCGTATGATTACAATTGAACCACTGAAGACACATGAAAGGTTTTGACAATATTTATGGACATCTCAGGACAGTTGCTGTCTATGGAGGATCTCTCAGATATCATAAATTGTGTTCAAAATGAACGTAGGTTTAAGGGATTAAAGCGACATGAGAGAGAAAATCTTTAAATATATCTATATTTTAAACTAACCCTTTAAGAGGCTGATTCCACCCTCAACATACAATGCAATGTGACATATATCCTGGTTCAGTGTAAGTGGACAAACTAAACAGTGCAAATTAAAAAGAATCAATTACTTTGGTTAAAATTATCTATCGAAGACAGCAGAAGTCAAAGATTCATTTGAATTATTAAGCCTGAGGGCGACATGGTGGCGCAGTAGGTAGTGCTGTTGCCTCACAGCAAGAAGGTGGCTCCGGTTTCCCCTACAGTCCAAAGATATGCGGTACAGGTGAATTGGGTAAGCTAAAATTGTCCGTTTGTGTGTGTGTGTGTGAATGAGAATGTATGGATGTTTCCCAGAGATGGGTTGCAGCTGGAAGGGCATCCGCTGCGTAAAAACAAATGCTGGATAAGTTGGCGGTTCATTCCGCTGTGGCGACCCCGGATTAATAAAGGGAAGAAGCCGAAAAGAAAATGAATTAATGAATATTTAGCCTGACATGTCTGCTGTTACTAATTTTTTTTTAAATATTTCTCAAAATAAAATATTTTGTGTTCAAAATTATTATTATTTTTAATTAATTTTTTTTTTTTACCCAGACACTTAAAAAGAATATATTTTAGAGCAGTAATCACATTAATGTCATACCGTGAAACCGCGATATTTTTATCCAAGGTTAGCATACTGTCAGAATCTTATACCGGCCCATGGCTAGTCCAGTGTCCAGTTTTCATTGTATGCCACGCAGCTTTTCTTCCCCTTTTCCTTTCATTATTTATTCTGAAACTGAAGCTGTTTGGTCAGCAGGGAACTGACTCCAGTGTCCAGACACACCAGAGACAACACATGCATCTGATACACTTCGGAGTGTCTCTGGAAAACACAGTATTCTCTCAATATATATGTCATTTAAGCTGCTACTGAATAAAAAAATAATAATAAAAAGTATTCATTTTTATGATATACACTGTAAAAAAAAATGGCCATGATTTAAAAAAAAACTGTAAAATGCTACAGTAAAAATCTATAACCTGGTTAACAGTCTGTTTCCTTAATATATATACGGTGAATACCCCTAATTTGACTTTCCCAGAATTCCCTGTATGGCACATCACTTTTTATGCTTTTTGTTGACATCACTATGGATCTTTTTAGTTGTTTCCCTATCAGTGATGAACATTAGATATTAATGTTACATCTAATGTTGATAGACAATGTTTATTTCATGACTTTAGTTTTATGCATGTTCCCATACTGGTGTTTAGCAGCTGTGTGAATGACACTGAGCACCTTCTACACACTGATACACTCTTCTGCTTGTGGGAAAAGTTGTTTGTGATGAGCATTGGTTCATAGTGTATCTTTCTCATCACCTCTGGCTGTGTTAACAGTGTCTATCTGTGTAACAAAAGAAGTGTAGATGCTGGTCATTCAAAATACGGACATAATACCTCTATAAAGGTATAAAGGCAGCTAGCTCTCTGCAACTCTCACATGGTCGCACACTGAAGCTAAGCAGGGCTGCGCCTGGTCAGTACCTGGAAGGGAGACCACATGGGAAAGCTAGGTTGCTGCCGGAAGTGGTGTTAGTGAGGCCAGCAGGGGGCGCCCAACCTGTGGTCTGTGTGGGTCCTAACGCCCCAGTATAGTGAAGGGGAGTCTATACTGTTCAGTGAGCGCCATCTTTCGGATGAGAGGTCGTTAAAAATCCCCGGCTGTTCTTCGTAAAAGAGTAGGGGTTTAACCCTGGCATCCTGGCCAAATCTGCCCAATGGCCTCTGTCCATCATGGCCTCCTAACCATCCCCCTATTCTAATTGGCTTCATCACTCTGTCTCCTCTCCACCAATCAGCTGGTGTGTGGTGTGCGTTCTGGTGCAAAATGGCTGCCGTCGCGTCATCCAGGTGGATGCTGCACACTGGTGGTGGATGAAGAGCCCCCCCCCCCCCCCCCACACAGAAAAGCGCTATATATATGTAAGGAATTATTATTATAAATTAATGAAATACGGTAGTTTTTACACTTTTACTGTTTGTACCGTATTTTTTTAACTGTGACATACTGGCAACCACAGCTGCTGTTTTTTTACCGTAATTTTATGGATTTTATGCATTGTGTGTATGGGTGTTTACCAGTGATGGGTTGCAGCTGAAAGGGCATCCGCTGCGTAAAACAAATTCTGGATGAGTTGGCGGTTCATTCCGCTGTGGTGACCCCGGATTAATAAAGCGGAAAAGAAAATGGATGAATGAGTAATTTGATTACATAGTTTTAAAAACTCTTAAAGGGATAGTTCACACAATCTAGCCACCCTCAAGTGGTTTTTAAATCTTTTTGAGTTTATTTCTACTGTTGAACACAAAAGAAGACATTTTGAACAATGTTAGAAACTTGTAACCATAGACTTTCATAGTAGGAAAAACTAATACCATAGAGCAGGGGTGTCCAAAGTTTTTTGGCCGAGGGCCAGATACAAAAAACAACACGTTGTCCTGGGCCAAATTTTACAATTTCATAGAAAGGCATATATACATAAACATATATATATATATATACAGTGTGTGTATGTGTGTTTTATTATGGAATTATTTTCTACATTTTAAAATCATTATGTAATCCCAAACAAAGCAAAGAAAATTCATTTAAAAATTCTACATAAAATATACCCAGTCAATACATTTGTGTCAATTTGTTGATATTGATAATACTTGTTCTTTTTGTCAGGAAAGTGAGGAAACTTTAACCCACGTGTTTTTTACACGCAAAATCTCACAAAAGTTTTGGTCAGATTTATATAATTATTTGAATAAATCACAATCAACAAAACAAATTTTTAAACTGAAAGATATTATTTGTTATTACTCTAGTCGAAAAAATAAAAATGAAGAATATGTATATAACTTTATTATATGCAAAATTCTTTATCCACAAACAAAAAATTCTTAAATCCTCTCCCACATTTGCTCATTTTTTTAACTGAATTTGATTCCTTGCTTAAAGCTATACCTTTATCTAATAACCAAAAAACCTGCAAGTTAATAGAAGCTTATAAAAATATCATGCTTTCAGTAAGTTAGTTGCTAGATGTTTTCTGTGATTATTTAATTTTGTACTTCCCCTTTTTTTTTTGTTGTGCTTTGATTTTTGTTATTTTCTCTCTTTTCTGTCTTATTTGTTACTTGCTGTTCTTTAAATTTGTTCTTGTATTCCAGTCTCTTACAGATGACTTCCTGATTTATTTTGTACATTTCTTCTTTTCTAAATAAAAGCTATACTTAAAATAAAAAAAGAAGAAGAAGGCGCGTCATAGCGACACCCGGTGGTTATTTATTGAATTACGTTTATTTTTGTACAGCGGGCCAGTTTCTATTCATATTTATAAAAAGCCACGCGGGCCGCCACTAAACTTATTGCGGGCCGCAGATGGCCCGCGGGCCGTAGTTTGGACACCCCTGCCATAGAGGTTAACGGTTTCCTGAGCTCTCCCAAGTCTGGTCAGTAAAGCATGGACTGCCTCGAGGATCAGTTTTAGGCTCTTTGCTGTTTACAATATACATGCTACTCCTGGGCGACATAGTGGCTCAATGGTTAGTCAATGGTTTACACTTTTACTGTTTGTATCGTATTTTTTTAACTGTGACATACTGGCAACCACAGCTGCTGTTTTTTTACCGTAATTTCATGGATTTTTTTTGTTTATAGTGTAGGGCTCTATCATTACACCCGGCGCAATAAGGTGCAAGATGTGTTTGATGCGATCTGTTTAAATTGTAAATCCACTTGCGCCGCTTTGTGGACTCATGGGTGTTCTGGTCTAGAAAGGAGGTGTGTTAAGACGCATTGTTGTTGCATTGCTATTTTGAGGAATTGAAATAGACTGTGCAATTGACCAGCTGAAAGTAGGTCTAAAGTCCAGCGCAGAGCGCATAAGATGTGCGCCTTAAATGCTTACTGATTTGTTTAATACACGTTATGCTCAAAACACACACATAACTCATTAGGAGAATAAGCACAACCCTGTTAGACCATGCGCTGTGGCGCAGACTGTATTATTATATTATATTATTATTAATATATCCTTTAAAAAAGAATTCGGACACACTCTTAATGCGTTTGTGCCATGCGCTTTAGACTTTGCGCCTAGATCATTGAAATAGAGCCCTATGATTTGCAACACACACAGCAAAAATTCCGGTGTTAAATATACAGTGTGATTTTTTTGGTGTTGTTCAGTGTTAAAACCCGGAGTACATTTTTATCCACAAGTGTGAAAGAGCGTATATATTTTTTTAAAAAATGTTCAGTGTTAAAAATTTTATGCCTAATATGCAGTGTATTTGCCGCTAGTAAAGGGAAGTCCAGTTTTGTTACTTGAACAGGTCCAGCCTTGATGATATAATAAATTATAAGATATAATAAGTTAATTCTCATTACACAGCAAAAATTCCAGTGTTAAATACACAGTGTGATTATTTTGGTGTTGTTCAGTGTTAAAACCGGAGTACATTTGAATCCATGTGTGTGAAAGAGTGTATATTTAAGAGTTGTTGGTTTTTTTCAGTGTTAAACTTCTAACCCAAAATGCAGTGTATTTCCTACTAGTGATGGGAAGTCGCTTTTTTCTCAACCGGTTCTTTCGGACAAACAGTGATCAAACCAGTATGGTTTACTTAAACTTAAAAAATGTCTTGTTGCATTTTAAAATACAAAGAGTAGAATGTATTGAAATTATTTCTAAAAAGATAAATTAACATTTTAATAAATTAAAACTGTTTTAACCATATTTGATCTGTCACACACACACCAATTGATAATATAGGAAAAAAGGTAATATAATAACACTTTGAAGTGTAACACATACACTCCAGTTCGACGTAGGAATAAACTGTGTTAAAATGAACTCTGTGAGTAATGTACAAATTTCACACTTTAGAAAGTGTTATTTAAAAAAAAAAAAAAAAAAAATCGTATCTGCTCAACTATGTTCCTTCCTACAAAGAAACAATATTTATGAAAAATTTCAATCTGGATTTAGAGCATTTCATAGCACAGAAACCGCACTCCTAAGAGTCACAAATGACCTCCTTCTGTCGTCCGACCGTGGTTGCATTTCTCTCTTAGTGCTATTGGACCTCAGTGCTGCATTTGATACAATTGATCATAATATTCTCCTTGATAGGCTTGAAAATTATGTTGGTATTACAGGAACTGCATTGGCCTGGTTCAGGTCTTATCTATCTGAACGTTATCAATTTGTATCAGTTAATGAAGAGACATCATACAGATCAAAAGTACACTGTGGGGTACCACAAGGCTCAGTTCTTGGACCCTTACTTTTCACACTATATATGCTATATATGCTACCGCTAGGTGATATCATTAAAAAACATGGAGTTAGCTTCCACTGTTATGCTGATGATACACAACTTTATATCTCCTCTCAACCTGTTAATTTGTTTGAATTTACTAAATTAACAGATTGTATAGCTGATATTAAAAATTGGATGACTAATAACTTCTTATTACTAAATTCAGATAAAACTGAGGTTTTGCTTATTGGTCCCAAAAATCTCACACGCAAAAACTTAGAACACTGTCTAACCCTTGATGGATTCTTAGTTCAGTCCTCATCTTCAGTCAAAAATTTGGGGGTGATTTTTGATAGCAGCCTGTCATTTGAAGGCCAGATTTCAAGCATCTGTAAAACTGCTTTTTTTTTCATCTTAAAAATATTGCCAAACTTCGACACATGCTATCAATGTCTGATGCGGAAAAGCTCATTCATGCTTTCATGACGACTCGATTGGATTACTGTAATGCATTACTAGGCGGCTGCCCTGTTGGCCTGATTAACAAACTTCAGCTAGTTCAAAATGCAGCTGCTAGAGTGCTTTCTAGAACAAAGAAATATGATCATATTACTCCAGTTCTTTCAGCATTGCATTGGCTCTCTATTAAATATCGTATAAATTTTAAAATCTTACTGACTACCTACAAAGCCCTGAACGGCTTAGCTCCCCAGTATTTGCAGGAGCTCCTGATTTATTATAGCCCATCACGTCCGCTACGCTCAATTAATTCTGGACAGTTAATTATTCCCAAAATATCAAAATCAACTGTAGGTGGTAGATCTTTCTCTTATCTGGCACCTAAACTCTGGAACAGCCTTCCTAGCACAGTTCGGGAAGCAGACACACTCTGTCGGTTTAAAACTAGATTAAAGACATATCTCTTTACATTAGCATACACATAAAACACAAATGCTTTGGAATCCAAATCCTCTAAAGGATTGTTAGTCTGCATTATTTAAGGCAACCGGAGCCTGAAACACTTCCCAAAAGACATTATAATTTGAATGGCATCTGCACTCATGTTAGTCTGTTTTTTATTATTCCCGAGGTTTCCATAATCCTGGACCATGTCGTATCCTGAGCAGCTGCTGTGGTGGTCATGGAGGAGTGGAGAGCATGAGACAGATTCCTGTAAGACGATCCCTGTGACAGACGAGTCCTCGCATTGTTCCCGAAGGGCCAGCCTGTTGACCAGCCGGTGACCCTCCTGTGGTCTGTCCATGATGGATGTCCAGCGTTCTCCAGTCCCTGGCGCCATAGACTGCAGCTCTGCACAAGACGTCTGGCCATAGGAGAAATGGTCGTGCCCAACTGAGCCTGGTTTCTCTTGAGGTTTTTTAATTATTCACTTTCGCCAATTGGTGAAGTTTTTTTTCCTCGCCGCTGTCGCCTCTGGCTTGCATGGTTCGGGACTTGTAGGGCTGCGCATCGATGGATTAATCTTCAGTGTTTGGACTCCCAGCAGTGAATATTAAACCACGCTGAATTGAACTAAACTGAACTGCAACACTGAAAACTGGACTGACACTGTTTCAATTTTTTATAATGCATGTGAAGCTGCTTTGACACAATCTACATTGTAAAAGCGCTATACAAATAAAGATGAATTGAATTAACTCCAAAATGGAGGGAGTCATATGTACACCCAAGGAGAGTTAAGTTAAACTCAAATTGAGTTAAATGTACACTGATTCTTTTGCTGTGCATATGTTGTCAAACCGATATGGATCTTTTCTTTAATTGCAGCACATTAGGGCATCATGGTGGCGCAGTGGGTAGCACAATCGCCTCACAGCAAGAAGGTCGCTGGTTTGAGCCTCGGCTGCGACAGTTGGCATTTCTGTGTGGAGTTTGCATGTTCTCACCGTACTGGCGTGGGTTTCCTCCGGGTGCTCCGGTTTCCCCCATAAGTTCAAAGACATGTGGTATAGGTGAATTGGGTGAGCTAAATTGTCCATAGTGTATGAGTGATGATGGATTGCAGCCGGAAGGGCATCCGTTGCGTAGATTATGTGCTGGATTAGTTGGTGGTTCATTCCGCTGTGGCGACCACAGATTAAAAACGAGACTAAGCCAAAATGAAAATGAATAAATGAATAAATTAATGAAGCATGTTTGGCTCTCTTGGCCACAGCGACTTTAACGTTGGAGGGAAGGTGTGCAAAAAAAAGCCCCGCCCCCTACTCAATATTCAGTTTCAGTTGGAAGTACATCACAATACTGATAGAAAAGTTTCACACACACACACACACACACACACACACACACACACACACTTCCAGAGAAGCGAACTGGAGGAAATATCATCCAGACACACAGCTGGGACACCAGACAGGGGTTTCCAACTGCCACATCACTGACAGTGAAGTCCAGACACTGAGCCGAGCTGTTTCGTTCAGTGAGACCGGGAGATGTGTGTTTATTTCAGCCCGAGTGGAGATACTGAATCACTGTGACATCAGCAAACACTCTGACCGCCGCTCTGACCCGGTCAACATTGTGCAATCACTGTAATAAACACATATACAGATGAGTCAGCAATCAATATGAGCTCATGTACCAAAAAAAGTCATATTTAGAGCAAACAATTTGATCATGGGCGACACAGTGGCGCAATAGGTAGCATGATCGACTTACAGCAAGAAGGTCGCTGGTTCGAGCCCCGGCTGTGTCAGTTGCCATTTCTGTGTGGAGTTTGCATGTTCTCCCCGTGGTTGCGTGGGTTTCCTCCGGGTGCTCCGGTTTCCCCCACAGTCCAAACACATGCGCTATAGGGGAATTGGGTAGGCTAAATTTTCTGTAGTGTATGAGTGTGAATGAGTGTGTATGGGTGTTTCCCAGTGATGGGTTGCAGCTGGAAAGGTATCCGCTGCGTAAAACATATTCTGGATGAGTTGGCGGTTCATTCCGCTGTGGTGACTCCGGATTAATAAAGAGACTAAGCGGAAAAGAAAATGGATGAATGAGTAATTTGATTACATAGTTTTAAAAACTCTTAAAGGGATAGTTCACACAATCTAGCCACCCTCAAGTGGTTTTTTAAATCTTTTTGAGTTTATTTCTACTGTTGAACACAAAAGAAGATATTTTGAACAATGTTAGAAACTTGTAACCATTGACTTCCATAGTAGGAAAAACTAATACCATAGAGGTTAACGGTTTCCTGAGCTCTCCCAAGTCTGGTCAGTAAAGCATGGACTGCCTCGAGGATCAGTTTTAGGCTCTTTGCTGTTTACAATATACATGCTACTCCTGGGCGACATAGTGGCTCAATGGTTAGCAGTGCCTTTACTGAATGAGCACTGTGCTACGTCCGACAGATCGCACTATTGTGTCTTTCTTTTCTTTTCATTCTTTTATAACTTGTCTTAACTCATTTTAATCTGTTTTTATCTGTTTTTTATTATTTGTTTTTATTTTCTTATACTTCAATTTTATTCCTGTTTATGTAAAGCACTTTGAATTGCCACTGTGTATGAAATGTGCTATAGAAATAAACTTGCCTTGCCTTGCCTTGCCATTGTCATCATCTCAGAGCAAGGAGGTCGCTGGTTCGAGTCCTGGCTGGGCCAGTTGGCAATTCTGTGTGGAGTGTTGGCGTGGGTTTCCTCCAGGTGCTCCGGTTTACCCCACAGTCCAAACACATGCACTATAGGTGAATAGGGTAAGCTAAATTGTCCGTAGTGTATGAGTGTGTGTGTGATTTTGAGAGTATGGGTGTTTCCTAGTACTGGGTTGTGACTGGAGGGGCATCCGCTGCGTAAAACATATGCTGGAACGGTTGGCGGTTAATTCTGCTGTGGCGACCCCTGATAAATAATGCCCTTCCAGCTGCAACCCAGTACTGGGAAACATCCATACATTCTCATTCACACACATACACTACGGACAATTTAGCCAACCCAATTCACCTTTATCGAATATCTTTGAACTGTGGGGGAAACCGAAGCACCCGGAGGAAACACACACAGAAATGCCAACTGACCAAGCCGAGGCTCGAACCAGCGACCTTCTTGCTGTGAGGCGAACGTGCTACTCACTACGCCACTGTGGCGCCCATTCTGTATCATGAAATGAATGAACAAATGAATGAATAAACTAAATTGGCCATAGTGTCTCTGTGTAAATGAGTGCGTATGGGTGTTTCCCAGTACTGGGTTGCAGCTGGAAGGGCATTCGTTATGCGTATAATTTTGCTATATTTTTAATCAAACAAACAATAAAAATAACAACAAGCTAATTTATTGATGTCCTTTAAAACACTAATAAGTTTGAAGTGGTTAATCGGCTGATGAATAAACATGTAGCTATGAAAAACATGAATAATAAATAAATAAATACAAAATAAAAAATTGTAGCTAGATAAAACTTTAATAAGCTAAATATAGCGGAAACTTTTAATATAATCATCATTTCGTTTAACATAAAAAATAATGGGGGTTCATTCCGCTGTGGTGACCCCAGATTAATAAATGGACTAAACTGAAAATAAAATAAATGAACGAATAATAATATACATCTAAATATAACTTAACATAACTTTAATTTAAACTTTTATTAGTCTATTTAATTAGTATCATATATATTTTTATTAGTATAAACTTAACTTAATTAAATGTGTTTATTTTATTAGCCTTTAGGCGTCTTATTTTTCACGAAATCAGTCGTTTTGCTGCAAAGGTTTGGCTAATGAATATTAATGAGGTTTTTAGTGATTGGACAATCCGTACAGGTTTGCAAGCGACGTCACCGCTAGCTAATTAATATTCATTAACGTGAGCTTCGCTATAGTAGGATTAGGAAACCGAACTCGCAGTCGGGAAGGGGGTTGGGATTAATAGCAGCCCAGGAATGTGCTCGTGTGCTCGCTCCCGCCAGATAGAGCGGCGTCGGGGGCGCGCAGCGGTGCGACAGGTCTGTGAAGTGTGTGTGAGTTCAAAAGGGAAGAGACGGCGGAGTTGCGTACGGGAGTTCGACTCATTTGGCGAATCGATTCGCTCGGACTGCTCGGTTTAGTGAGTCGCCTCTAATAACACAATTCAGCAGTTAATCGCTTTAAGCGTGCTCTTAAAGGGATAGTTCACCCAAAACGGCAAATTCAGTCATTTACTCAAGCTTGATACAAACCTGTTTGAGAACCACAAAATGAGGTATTTTTGTTGGAAACCGGTAACCACTGACATCCATAGTAGGAAAAAACTAATATGTAAGTCAATGGTTAAATGTTTCCAACATTTATCAAAATATCTTAATTTGTGGTTATATGTACAGTAAATTTGGAGTTCATTTTCATCGATTGGGGGTGAATTGTTGCCCCCCAAAATATTTGTATTTTTAAATAGGCCTAATTTATGGTTAAATGTATATATAACTCATGTAAAAAGATTTTAATATCTTTGCAGTCTATGTTTTTTTGCAAAACATTACATATATATCCCCAAAACGACATCTTTCTATTTGTTTGCCATTCTAAGATTATAATTGATTAATATATTTAATTGTGAGGATATATTTAGCTTAACATTTCAAATGTTTCCTATTTAAGTTTCAACTAGTTTTACTCAACAGCTAGCGCTCTGCCTCTGCGAATCATTTCAACCGAGTCATTAAAACGAACTGACTCAATTGAACGATTCATTCGTGAGTCGGACAGGACTACGTTGGAGAACCATGGCGGTGCAACAAATGACATGGTTGAGGATCTAAATTACACACAGCAGAAGAACCGGCGCCCGTAGACAGCGAGATATCCGTGAAGGTAAGACGAGCAGAGGACTCGGTGGATGCAGAAGCTGTAATAGTTTCTAACGCGGTTCCCCAAACTTTATTCGGACCGTTTGTTGGAACTAATGCGGAGCTATTGTTCCACGACGAGTCCCACTGAAGCAGCTTTAGTGGTTTTGGTGGGCAGGTTTACCAGAGATCGCGCCGTTTCTTTATCATCAAACATTTGTAATCAAGCTCAGCGTATATCTTCAGTGTTGGAGCTCTGTCAGATATCGAGTCGAGGAGATCTTCCTGCAAATCACTGCTGGAAAGTTTTGATCTGAGGAAAGAAAAGGAGAGAAAAGTTTCTTTGATCATGCGGATGAATGTCGAATAGATTTTACCTCATAAATGAAGGTTTTAACGTGCTCGCGCTTTTAAATCGCGTTAAAACGCAGGCGCTGGTTTCGGTGTTACATTGTTTTCTTTTTTCTTTCCTTTCAGATGAGCGCGGGGACTCAATACAATGTACCAGGGAGACTCTGAAGGGACTGAAGATACACGGACCTAAAAAAACACAGTTATAAAGTAGTACATTTTGAGAGTCATTGAAAATAAGATGATCAAAGCTGAGAGCAAGGGCGAACGCACCCTGCGGAGCGCGTCCCCGCATAGAAATGCCTACAAGTCGGACTTCCACACCATTAAGTGCTCTTTTGATGGGACCAAATCCGACAGCGAGGCCAAATCTTATGCTAATGGGGCCAGCGACCCTAGGGAGGACTCCAGGGGGAGGCCGTTTGGCAACAGAGTCAACAAAATCAAGAATATTTTCCTGCAAATGGATGGCCAGCAGCCGCAGGAGAGCCAGGATGCGTCTCCGGCATCCCCAGTATCTCCAGTGTCCAAGTTTGCGGTTACGACCAACAAACCAAATAGTGCCAACAGCCAAGAGCTGCAGAACGCTGACAGAACTCAGAAAGCAGAAGAAGTGGAGATCGATAAAGTCGCCCTTGCGGAGAAATTCTCAGTGACCAGAAAGCTCTTTGAGAGAGGCATAAAAGACCAGCCTCCTACAGAAAAGTCGATCCCTGGACGAGTGTCAACCCGGCTATCCCATGGGAAGGTTCCTGATGAGGGCGTTCGTGGGTCCAGGAGATCCTTTGGATCTTCAGAAAACATCAACACCAATAGTGCCATTAAAACCCCTCCAATATCACCTGTAAGGAGCGATGAAAAGAGCATTGATGAGGCCAAACAGGTCAACAGATTATCACTAAACGCCGGACCCATTTCCAGACGACTGGAGAACTTCATTGTGGATGGTGATCATAATAAAGAGCCAACACAAGTGATCCCTGAGAAATCGAGCAGCCCTATACGAGCGAGCTTCCAAAAACCAAGCTCACCTGCTACTGATTCAACACAGAAACCCCTGAACGCTGACTCTTCGCCCAAACCATTCTCGCCTAAATCCGACCCAATATCTAACATCAGCCCAATTTCGATCAAACTATCCTCCTCGTCCAGCACTGGTGAACTTACATCGCCGTCCACTAATCATATCCCGTTTAAACGTTCCTCATCATCATCATCCGGGAGTGATTTAGTTATATCATCCGCCAAGAATGAATCCACAACAGATCCCAAATCTCCTAGCAGTCCCTGTAAATCCTCCCGGAGTCCTGAGGAACCCAAAAGCGAGAACCACATCATTGGGAGTTCCTCTCGTGAGCAGTGTTTGGACCCTGCTGGAGCCGGAGTGGTACGGGCCGAGCTGGTGGTGGTCCAGAACGAATCCTCAGAGAGCGAAGATGATGATGATGATGATTTATTGGAGGATGTTATGACCGAGGTGAAGCTACGAAGGGAACTTAAATGCGAGGCACCAATAGATGATGCTCAAGATCACACAGAGGACAGATCCCTTGAGAGAAACACATGTTTGTTAGAAGAGACCAAGAAAAGGGGGTCGAATCTTGAAGAAGAGACGGAGGAAATCATACAGAAGAGGAGGAGTAGCTGTGATGAAGGTGATGAAGATGAAGAGAGCGAGCAGGAGGATCCGGATGAATGTGGGAAAACGTCTCCAGTGTTTTACAGCTTTGAGAACGCAGCGTTTGTGGATGATAAGGAAGCGGAAGCGCTTGAGGATAAACAGGAGGATGAAGATGAAGATGGGGAACTTGATGAGGAATATGACGAGGTTCCTGGTTTGTCCGAGGATGAGGAGCGGCCTTCAAGACGGACTATCAGATTCTCCACTAAGCCGATACGGGTGAGTGATGAGCGTTTTTTATTCTTATTCTGACATGTCTGTGTGGGAAAATGAAAAGCTGTGTGTGATACTTGCATTTTTCTATTCAGTAGGCTTCTGCTGGAGCTATTTTTGTTGTTGTGATTAATTGCTGAATCTTTTATCATGATCAGTGTTGGATGTAATTGGTTATAAAGTAACTAGTTACTGAAATTAGATTACTTTTCCGCAAAAAAAAGCAAAGTAAGGGATTACTTTTCATTGTTATTTAATGTAATTTCAGTTACTTTTAATGTATTTTCCTTAATATTAAATGCAACCCTTCCAAATTATAATTTTTTTCAAATCAATTTATCAATTTTTCTGTGGAAAAGCGATCACTTTCATTGTTATGTTATGTAAGTTACTAAAATTAGATTACTTTTCTGCAAAAAAAGTAAAGTGAGGAATTACTTTTCATTGTTATTTAATGTAATTTCAGTTCATTTTAATGTACTTGAGTTAATATTAAATTCAACCTTTGCAAATTATTATTTTTTTAAAATTGATTTATTAACTTTTCTGTGGAAAAGCGATCACTTTCCATTGGTATGTAATTTAATTTCATGCTTTAAATATTGTTGTCATTCAGTAAATTCAGAGAAGCAGAGTAATAAAATCCAAATATGTTTGTTTAATGATAAATAAAGGGACCAAGCCGAAGGAAAATGAATGAATGAAGTTTATATTTCAACTAAAGAATGTTACATTTATCAAGACACTTGAACATGCTTCTTTGGTAATTTTGCATTTAAAGTTCATCAGTACACTTCTGCCTGTATACTTGTTGTTGTGATTAATTGCTGAATCTTTTATCATGATCAGTGTTGGTGTAATCAGTTCTAAAGTAACTAGTTGCTGTAATTAGATTACTTCTATGCAGTAAAGGGATTACTTTTCATTATGAAATGTAATTTCAGTTACTTCACAGTGCTGAACATGAAAATCTGCTCCTTCTTTAGATTGTGGTTATTTTGATTGTATGGTTTATCAGTAGGCTTCTGCTGGCATCATTTGTTGTTGTGATTAATTGCTGAATCTTTAATCATGATTAGTGTTGTGTGTTACAAAGTAACTAGTTACTGAAATCAGATTACTTTTCTGCCAAAAAATAAAGTAAGGGATTACTTTTCATTGTTATAAAATGTAATTTCAGTTACTTTTAATTTGCTTGCCTTAAAATTAAATTCAACCCTTCCAAATGATTATTATTATTATTATTTTAAATCGATTTATCAACTTTTCTGCGGAAAAGCGATCAATTTCCTTTGGTATGTAATTTAATTTCATGCTTTAAATATTGTTGTCATTCAGTCAATTCAGAGAAGCAGAGTAATAAAATCCTAATATGTTTGTATAATGATAAATAAAGGGACAAAGCCGAAGGAAAATGAATTTTATATTTCAATTAAAGAAGGTTACATTTATCAAGACAATTTAACATGCTTCTTTTTGGTAATTTTGCATTTATGAGTAGGCTTCTG
>CAIGQQ010037715.1:2949153-2960388 GCA_903798035.1 Danio albolineatus
GTTTTTAACAGCATATTGTGCTCTAGACTAGACTCTAGGCTAGTATTTAACAGCATATTGTGCTCTAGACTAGACTCTAGGCCAGTTCTTAACATCAGACGATGCTCTAGGCTAGTTTTTAACAGCAGACGGCTCTCTAGGCTAGTTTTTAACTGTACACAAATGCAAGGAAGTGTGCTTGTGTGTTCAGCTGAGTCATGAAAGTTAACTTGTCCTTCACAATATTAGTATAAACAACTTTATTAATGATTAATTATGTAATATAATTGGTATATATAAAGAATTTAATGCAAGCAGAGTACAGCTAAAACATACACCACCCTCTTCAAATTTTTGGACAGCTATCCTTTAAAGGCTGTGACACTATCCCGCTATTTGGCTTGGTGTGTTTTTGGTCCAGACGTGAGACAACAACACAGTTGGGCTTCATTGGTGCTAGTTGTTTGGCGTCGGCTTGGTGTGTCCTAGCCTTAATAGATAAGCGCAGAGTAATCAGACATTACTCCAGCAATTCACACGGTGCTCTGCAGCCAACATCAACACACAGCAGACGCTCTGGTCACCGCTCTTTCCACTGCTGGTAAAGTTCAGTCATTTTTTTGTAGATGATCTTTTACAACCTCCGCCTTCAGATGGAGTCATTTCACAAGTCTTCAGCTGGAGCTTTTATTGCTTCATTTAAAAATGTACAAATCACACCAGCGGCTTGTTGTTGGTCAAATTCTGGAAAGAATATTAGTTTATTAGAATTAGGGCCGTGCAGTATTGCTCATCCAGTTGAACTCAACATTATTCGCCCTGAATACATGTAGAATGTTTGTATGTAACGCGTTTGAAAAAGCAAAAACAGTTGCAACAATCAAAAATAAAATCACAATCACAATATTCGTTAAAAAAAAATCGCAATATGATTATTTTTGCCTAATTATTTATTATAATTAGATGCTCATACAGTTGAACTCAACATTATTCGCTCTCCTGTGAATTTGTTTTTATTTTAAATATTCCCCAAATTAGGGCTGTGCAATTAATCGGAATCGCAAAAAAACACGATTTCAGCACATGCGATTTCTAAATTGCGTGAAATGTTTTGTTATACACTGCTGCACTGAATACATTTAGAATGTGTGTATGTAGCTTGTTTGAAAATTAAAAACAAAACAAAATCACAATCGCAATATTCGTTCCAAAAAAAATCGCAATATGATTATTTTGTCCATATTGCGCAGCCCTACCCCAAATTATGTTTAACATATTCAGGAATTTTTCACAGTGTTTCCTATAATACTTTTCTTCTGGAGAAAGTCTTATTTGTTTTATTTCAGCTAGAATAAAAGCAGTTTTAGGTCTAAAGAATCAAATATTCTCACATTGGAGGAAAAACTGAGATTAAATGGCATATGAAAGCAGTGTAATCGATACTTCTAAGATTTAACACAATCACTTTATTAGCTTGTGGTACTTTGTGGTAATATGAATTATTATTAGTCTCACTATTTTTCCAGATGTGACACAACAAGTTTCATAATACCAGTAATTTTCCTGTGAACACCGATAGTGAAACTGGCATATGCCCAGATATGATTATAGAGCCTTCTTATATTTCCAGCAGACTGAAGCGCAGGATCCTGTCATAAAAATGGTGTTTACTAAAGGGTTGGGCAATATGGTAAAAACAATATTATTATAATATTGCTCAGTTGATATCATTAATAATTATTATGATAAAAGTTTAAAAGAGGATTGTTGCTTCTGAAAGTTCTAGAAACAAGACAGTTAATTTGTTAAACTACTATTTTAATTGACCTAATGAACATTCTGCCAATCTGAGGTACAACAATAAAAGTCACACTTTATTTTGATGGTCCATTTGTTGAATTTAAGTTACATTGCATCTACATGCCAACTAATTCTCATTAGATTATAAGTGGACTGTTAGGTTAGGGTTGGGGTTATGCCGAGTTCAGACTGCATGGTTTTTAAAGTAGTCGTGTCACAGATGTGTTCACACTGCATGACTATCTGGGCTAGTGTTCTGTCGCTGCTTTGTTTACACTGCAAGATGGATCGGTGACAGGGAGTTTCACACTGCATGACTTCAAAATAGGAAGAATCGCCGACAACTTTGTCCAAACTACGTCTCACACCCAAAAACACGCAGTATATCTTTTGTTATTAACTACATAATGAGAAAGAAGCCTTTGATGGGGTAGAAAATGTCCATATTTGCTCACCTGGCTTTGAAGGTAATTAGCAATTTAGCAAACTTTTTTATTGTTTGACCGGGTTGGGTTGTGATATTGCTCACGTGACACGTCAAACAGACACTGGGGCTCCTGCCAAATTTACACTCATTTTCCCTCCGTTTCTTGTGTCTGAATAAACTGAAAACGAGTGCTTTTAACTTCTCCCTCATCCTTCCGCTGGCCTTCAGGTACCCACACTAGTGAATGCTGCTCTCTGATTGTCTGTAGGCGATCGCTGATGTTATTTTTCAGTCAGAACTCATTTCACACGGCATGATTTGAATCGCCGACAGCTCCAGATATTCAGCACGCCAAATATCTCCCGGGCATCAGCGACTCATCATCAGCGATTCTCTCAGATCGCGTCTTTGATAGTTCATATTGTGTGATTATTACTCTTGTTAACGAGCACCGATTCGCCTGTGATTTCAGACGTTTGTTGGCGACTTCTCAAAACCTGTCAGCGAGTCAAAATCGGGGCTAAAATCATGCAGTCTGAACACTAGTGTATCTACATACCAACTAATTCTCATTAGATTATAAGTAGACTGTTAGGTTGGAGTTTGGGTTTGGGCCGAGTGAAAATGTGTTTTGAACCGGGAGTTCAATACCTAGTTCACCCACATGATGTCAAACTTACATACAGCACCTTTAAAGGGCCACGACACCCCCCAGTCTCAGGCCCCGTTTACACTAGTGCGTTTTCGTTTTAAAACGCATAAGTTTTGCTACGGTTACGCCATCCGTCCACACTACGCTGGAGTTTTCGAGCCGCGAAAACGGAGCGTTTTAGAAACGCTGGAGAGGCCGTTTTCATTCTAAAACGCTGCTGCTGCGTCTCAGTGTGGACGTGGGAAAACGGACACATCTGAAAACGGAGGCGTGACTGCTGAGATTCGCTACTTGATTGGGGCTTTTGGGTCATTGTGTAACCTTCCCTTATTTGTCAAGCGCACATGGCTATAACGTCACCGGAAAACAGCAATACAAGCCTTCACTGTAAACACTGTATTTTCTTTAACCATGGATGTTTTATATTCATTTGTTACTTTAAGTAACAACTCGACCACGTCGTCTGTCCTCAAAAAGACCTCTCTTGCTTTCTTTGCCATCGCGTTCATCGTTCAACCAGCGTTTGTTGACTAACAATAACCAAATGCCGAGCGAGACACATGCTTCCTGTTTATACTTGAACGCGCATGCCCAGAGTGCGCGAATGGTCACGTGATATACGTTTCTGGTGGCGTAATGTGGACGGACATCTGTTGAGAGACGCTTGGGTAAAATGCTAGTGTGGATGCGGATCGTTTTCATGCTAAAACGCCGTTTTAAAACTAAAACGCACTAGTGTAAACGGGGCCTTAAATACAGCACCTTTAAAGGGCCACGAAACCCCCGTCTCAGCCGGGTGTTTTCACACCTACAGTCTGGAAAAGCTCAGGAAAGTGGGCGTGTCCAGCTCTGTTTAGGTGGAAGTGTCAGCGGAGGGAATGAGGGAAGGTTTTGCATAAAAATTGGAGTTTCCATTTGTGCACGCGCTGATTTTCAAACAGGCAACACACAAACACAGACGCAGGGGAGAAAGACAGTGACTGTTTACATTGACATCAGTAATCGAATTATTAGCCAAATTATTAATTGGTCGACTTTAACTGCAGTTTGGCACTTTCACTTGGGAAGATTTCCTGCGCGTCCCTCGTGACAAACAAGATATTATGTTAGAAAAAAAAAAACTCTGCATTTCTCGGTAACTTAGACGCCCTCGGTAAGCAGCGTCAGAAAGCCGTTTGTGTTTAGACTATCCTGTCACAAAACGTGGGGAAAATTCTACACGACGGTAACCGTTTGATTAGGGTGTTAATATGTTTACACTCGGAGAGCAGCATTCTCTCACTTACCACATCTGTAGAGACAGGAAAAACCAACTGGCTGTTTTTTGAAAAGGAGACGAGCGGCAAATCCGGATTTCACCATTTCCAGATGCGGAAAGCTCTCAGGTAAAAATGTTCCTAACAAAAGCATTTCTGTCGCGTTCACTGTAATCTACCCTGAGTTCAGCTGCGCTCTCATAGCGGGAAATGAAAGCAAAACTTTTGTTGGAGCATGTTTATAAACACAACACTGGCGACCTGTGTCTGCAAACAATTCTTCTTCTTCCACTTGTTTTGGCAGCACAACGTGGCGTCTCTCTGCCGTCTAAACACTGTAGCAGGTAAACAATCTTCGAAGCAATCATGCATATTAATGAAGTTGCGACGCACACACAATAGAGCGCGCTGATTGGTTTGAACCAAGTCTATCTTATGAATCAATGCCACACACTCAGAGACGTCACGATGCACTCGCCGGTACAGACGCCCACTCTCCACGCTGGAATACACGCATGGATCTCATCGGCGTGACGCAGCTTCAAAAATTCGTTTCAAACCGGAAGAACGAATTTGCTCGAAATAACGCAAAAACAACCAGTTTTCACTTTTTAGTGAAATATATGTGTCTTCATAGTGTTTATAGCAGCGTGGGACACAAATATGACTGTCAACAGCTCAAAAACTGTGTTTTGGTGTTTTGTGACCCTTTAAACTCTCTTAAATATTCACACAGTCCATCACAGCCTTTAAAACACAAGCAAATGGTAATTTTTGACTATATTATGATTAAACTTCACAGTGACTCCACAATCTTATGTGTTCTGAACTGTTTTTATTTTAATTATTTAACCAGGAAGTTCCCATTAAGATACAAAATCTCTTCCACAAACTGTAGACTCCAAACACAACAGACTGTTGGGTTTATCGATTATAATCCCGACTCAACATTTTAAATCCTGTGATGTGACCATTGCGGATGCGCACACTTCGACATCGCTGCCGAACTGAAAAATCATGCAGCTCTACTTCCTGCAGTTTCCAGAAATTGCTGCACTCCAGTAATCTGGCAGATTGAGTTTAGTTTAGTTCTCCGGGCCGGACAGAGCAGCGGGTCTCACGGTAACCTGAGACCGTCCCGCGGAGGAACAGACACACTGTGAGAAAGAGAGACTCTTTGTTCAGCGTCTGTCTGTGGAGACGGAGCAGAAAAACCCCACTGACCGTCTCCACTGTAGTCATTGTGATCTAGAAAGAGACACATTTTACACGCTTGTAGCATTTCATTATTTTCTGTGAAGCCCATTTACACCCTCTTTTTTTTTTTTTGTAAGTGTTCTTAGGGTTGCTTTCACACCTGCCTTGTTTAGCTCTGTTAAAACTAGGGTTGGGTACTGAAACTCGTAATTTTAGTGCACTGGTGCTGCGACAAGGACATAAGAAGCATCAAGGGGTACATCAAACGTACACATATAGGTGCGCGTTGTGTCACACCATTTCTTTTTTTTTTTTTGGTCATGGAATTTTTATTCTTGCAAATAGCATTTTACATTTTATAACAATCCACAAAACAATCCCAAAACAAAACAAACAACATCTGAAAATAAATAAATGAATAAAATAAACAAAATAATAATAAATAAAATAAATACAAATACAGAGAAAAAATTATAATAACAAACCATATACATACGTACACATATACCTTCACTCAATCCACATCTAAAGTTTTTAAGTGATTAAAGAATGCAATAAATTGTTGCCATTATTCAAAAAAACGTTCTCCCTTACCTCTAATATTGTATTTAATTTTCTCAAGTTTTAAAAAGAAGACTATATCTTTGAGCCACAATGAAATAAAGAGGGGTTGTGTGGAGGTCCAAGACAACAGTACTGTATTCTGCGCCTAGCGAGAAGAGATATAAAAGCCACAATGTCAGTGTGTTTCCGGTTTAAAGGTTGACACTGAGAGGGAACACCAAAGATTGCGATTAAAGGGCAAACAGCTAATTTGACCCCCAGAATATCAGAAACAATTTTAAAGAAAGTAATCTAATAATTTTGCAACTTGGGACAAAATACAAACATATGACTAAGATTACATGATGAAAGTTTACATTTATCACACATATCTGAGACATTGAGATATATTTGAGAAAGTTTGGCCTTTGAGAGATGAGCTCTGTGTAGCGCAAGTGGAGGTGCACACATTGTCTAATACTGCAGTCCAGTAGTCATCTTCAAACTCTAAAGGCTCGTACACACCGGGACGCTTTTCGTTTGCGTTTATCGTCGGTGTTTTTCCGCATTCAAGCCCAAGATTTTCTCTGGCGTCAAGCAGAAGAGTGTGCAAAATTACTCCTTGACGTTAGTCGGCGCACAGGGTGGCGTCAAGCTTCTGACACCCGCTTGTTACACAGAAGAAGAGAAGTGGAAGTTGACACGCTTGTTGTTGCGATCGGCAAAGCATGGATGGTTCAAGTAGCAGCTCTAGTGATGAAGAAATGATTATTGTTCACCAGTGCAATGAGCAGCTCCACGTTCATATCGCCTCTGGGCATCTGTGCTCGCATTAACAGTTTTGCGCTTGAGCGCCTCCAAGGGGTGTTTACTGTAACTTCAGTGGCTCTGTACACGTGAACGAAAGCGGCGATCTGATTGGTGGAGAAGGTTTTGACGCGGGGCGTCAAAACAAAAAAAAAAACGAGCATGAGGTGTTTCTTTAAAAATGACGCTTTTGCGGCTGGCGTTTTGCGCGTTGGTGTGCACAATCACATTGACGCCCTTTATTTAGTAACGAGGCGTTAAACATCGACCGAAAAAGCCAGCAAAAAAACATCTTGGTGTGCACGGGCCTTAAGTCAAGTTCCTCTTCCCAGGCCCTGATAGCTTTAATGTTATGAGAGTTATCCTTTGACAAAATAATTGTGTATATCTTAGAAATGATCCCAGTCATATGAGCGCTCAGTTTAAATACCTCTTCCGATGGAGACCTTGTAGGCAAGGAGGGGAACTCGGGGAACAGAGAGCAAGCACAATGTCTAATTTAAAAATAACGAAACAGGTGGGAGGAAAGCGGATTAAATAATGATGATAATTCAGAAAACTTTGTTAATAAAGAGATCTTCGAAGCACTTCAGACCTTTCTTTCCCCAAAAAGAGAAAACAGAATCTGAGAAAGGAGGAAGAAAAAGGTGATTATTATGTATAGGGGCCATAGTCGATGCAGAAGTCAATTTAAAGTGACGCCGAAATTGAACGAATATTTTGAGAGAAGCACACACTATTAGATTATCTGTATAATGCGAAGGGGACATTGATAGAGAAGAGAAGACCATAGCAGGGAGAGATGTTGAAGAACAGGACTTTGCCTCCAAGTTGCACCATGATAAAGAAGAGGCCTGTACCCAAAACACTATTTTTTGAATTTTTACTGCCCAGTAATAATAGTTAAAGTTAGGCAAGGACAGCCCTCCACTTATCCGACTTTTTTGAAGAGAGCTTTTGGAAACTCTAGGAGATTTACCTGCCCATATAAAAGAAGAAATTAACTGATTTATATTCTTGAAGAAAGATTTTGGCAGAAACAAAGGAATAGCTTGAAAGAGGTAAAGACATTTTGGAAGAATATTCATTTTTACAGCATTTATTCTGCCTAGTGGTGATAATGGGAGAGATTCCCATCTTGAAAAAGCTGATTTCATGTATGAAATTAAAGGTGTAAAATTTGCTGACTTTAAGGCAGAGTAGGAAAGGGTAACATTAACACCAAGATACTTGAATTTAGATCTCTCCAAATGGAAAGGAATGTCATTCTGTTTTAATGTTTGGCCAGATTGGTTTATGGGTAAACATTCACTCTTCTGTAAGTTCAATTTATATCCAGAAAACTTACCAAAATCATTTAATAAACAAATTATGAGAGGAATAGATGCAATTGGATCAGTGATATAGAGTAATAAGTCATCAGCGTCATCTAAGTCATCTAACTTCAATTCCTTTGTGTCACACCATCTCTTAAAGAGCCCATATGGTGGGTTGAGAACGATTAAATTTCACTTTTTGAAGTCCCAAACAACAGGATGATATGTATGCAAGGTTAAAAAACACTTTCGATGTCTTATAATATCTATTTATTTTTACCTCATTTTCCCACCGACTCCCATATGAATCGTCTGAGCGAGTCTTTTTCCCCAAGCACCTCCTTTCCGTGACGCTACCACGCCACGTCACCACGTCACGTCCTTTACATGACAGCAGCCCAATGCCAGAACATATTGAAAACAAATCACTGCTTTTGTACAACAGCGTATTGCTAAATTCTTCATCATAACAACAAACATTCAGTAATAATTAACACTTCATGGACTATTGTAAGCCAACAAATAGTTTCATTCGGCAGTAAGCTAAATGGCTACCGCTACATGCTGCACGGAGCAAACACAATACAGACAACTACATCCATATTTACCTTGTTACGGTCAACACGACTGGAAGAACACGCAGGTCCAAATAAACTGGGTATTGATCCATCCTTTAACAACAACCGTGCAACAAATCCCGCGTCGTAAGCTGGTAGATTTGTGTAGCTCTCTTCAGAGAGGTGACGTGAACACAGCACCATGTTGGGGATGTAATTCTCAGGTATTTTACCAAAAATAAACCTCAACCACTCCAGGTAGGGAAAAGAGGTTTCCAGGTAGGGAAAATAACACAGCTTTTCCCTCGCACTTCAGAGCATAGCGTCTGCGGGTCATGATTTAACCGGAATGCCGATGAGTTTAGAAAAGTTAGCAGTAGTCGTGTTTTCCGGATCAATAACTCATGACCGAAACATTGTTCCTACACAAATAGCACCTCTTTTCAACCGTCGCAATGTATACAATCACCTACAACCTTATTTTCCTAAAAATGAGCTTTGCCTACGCGCTGGATGCATTATATTAAACTCTGTGCAGGCGGCAGAGAGACCGGTCCTTAGGGACCGTCTACAAAGAGCAAAACGCGAAAACCAATACTATAAAAGCTGTCAATAAGTTCTCTCTAAATCTTTATACTGCCATCAAACAGTATAAAGATTTACTTAGATATTACTCAGATCACGCGTCACTGCTGTCCCGCTGGTTATGCTACAACACTTACTGCGATACAGTGCTTGTTGTCTTCCACTTTTCCTTCCTGTCTGTGGGCGGGGCCGGGCAGTTCAAATTTTACCGGGGTCTGCGCGCGCAACTATTATGTTTCGCGTTGACGTCAAGCCGAAACGGCTAAAGACTCGTTCTAATAACGATTCATTTAAACAACGAGTCGACTCTTTTATATATGAATCAATCGTTTTAAACACTTTGCACTTTCAGATTTAAGCCTTAGCTGGACATTTCACTTTACTTAGAGCTGTGTAACACACTGCATGGAAGGTCATTTTCAAAAATCCATAATATGGGCTCTCTAACATTTAATTCTAAATAACTTTGAGGGTTACGGACACCATCTGCAATGTTTGTTTGTTCCTGTTGCTTAGGAAACATGCGCAAGTAGACCACGCGTGCAGTATAACGCATCCAGTAAGCGACTCCCTTCATCAACACACGTTTACGTTCATCAAATTTGCTTAAACTAAGCGTTCTAAAGTATGGCTGTACTTTACAAGCAAGTATTCTGACACAGCAATGTGAAGCGGATGCTTTACTAAAGTAGCGCGTAATGCCTGTTTCACGGCAGAGTAACAGCTCGTTAATTCATGCTCGTGCAAAGGATGAGACGGACAGAAGTAATCACTGCATGCCCTTCTTTTACTTATTTTCGTGTTGTCCGGTTCAGTGCAAACAGCTCCCGGTCGGAAGAACTTGAGTGAACATTAAACAAAGCCGAATAAAACTTTCTTCCTCTGCTTCAACTGCACAACACACATCGAGCTCACATCATCCAGCACGCGTGTCGAACTACACTACCCACGATGTCTGTATGTACATTTCAAAAAATCCAAAATTTCCCTCCTCATAATCCCTTCTCCAGTAAAGTGTGCTTCTAGCAGATGTCTAGAGAGATCGGCTTCATCTGTCTATAATTCTAGCCCGTAGTGAATAGCAGACCGCAGCACACTGTTAGTTAGCAGGTGACGACACGTCACCGCGGTAATGACACACTGCTAGATTAGTGACTGGCTTTACTGAGCTTATGACTCTGCATAACTCATAACTGCTGGCATCTCAAATACTCACGCTCCACAAATAGCACCGTGCTTTCGATACGTGATGATGTTTAGACATTTGTCGGCGGTGGTGTGTATTTTTGTGGTGCTGTGATTAACAGGTGTCTGCCATGCTGACTCTGGAAGTCAGGGAGAGTTTTTGTAGGCATGTCCGATTATCTCACACCAGCTCGTAACTTTTTGATGTAGTGGTTAAATCGTATGAGTTTGTACGATCTCATTTGTACATTTTAGTACGATTTTCTCATCCCCAAATGACTGTTAGGTTTAGGTCTGTCTCTCCATCTGTCCATCCAACCACCTAGCCATCCATCCAACCACCTAGCCATCCATCCATCCATCCATCCATCCAACCACCTATCCATCCATCCATCCATCCATCCATCCAACCACGTAGCCATCCATCCAACCACCTATCCATCCATCCAACCATCCATCCATCCATCCATCCAACCATCCATCCATCCATCCATCCATCCATCCACCTAGCCATCCATCCAACCACCTAGCCATCCACCTAGCCATCCATCCATCCATCCATCCAACCACCTAGCCATCCATCCATCCATCCATCCAACCACCTAGCCATCCATCCATCCAACCACCTATCCGTCCATCCGTCCGTCCGTCCGTCCGTACGTCCGTACGTACGTCCATCCATCTTTAAGCTTACCCTTTTTTGTTTATTTTACGCCATCTGTTGTTAAACTAGGCTAGAGCGCCATCTGTTGTTAAAAACTAACCTAGAGCGCCATCCGTTGTTAAAACTAGCCTAGAGCGCCATCTGTTGTTAAACTAGGCTAGAGCGCCATCTGTTGTTAAACTAGCCTAGAGCGCCATCTGTTGTTAAAAACTAGCCTAGAGCGCCATCTGTTGTTAAAACTAGCCTAGAGCGCCATCTGTTGTTAAA
>CAIGQQ010037715.1:2966878-2984750 GCA_903798035.1 Danio albolineatus
GTGTGTGTGCGCAATGTGTTGTGTGCTCACTGTGATCTGTTTGTGTGTGTGTTTGTTTTGTGTATGTGTTTGCACTGTGCGCTGTGCACTGTGTTCTGTGTGTGTGTGTGTGTGTGCAATGTGATGTGTGTGTAAACTGTGTATTTGCCCTGTGTGTGTGTGTGTGTGTGTGTGTGTGCGCATGATGTGTTCTCTGCATGGTTGCCAGGTCCAGAAAAATTTCCAGCTCAGAAATCGCTCAAATCCCACCCAACAGAAGGGAAGGGAATGGGTCAGTACACTTTTGGCCCAATTGCGTGGCCCGTTTCCACTGAGTGGTACGATTCGGTTCAGTACGCTTTTATGGCCGTTTCCACTGTCCAAAGGTACCTGAAAGCGAACCGTACCGTACCATTTTTTGGGTACCCTTTGCAAAGGGTACAAATACACAGCCGAGACATTACATCGTAATGCTATATACATATAATAACGAGCCATGGCCGACCCGAGCTCAAACAAACCTTGTTGTCGTCTTGATGAACAGCCACAAAGCCAAGAAGAACAAAATCTGCCGTGTCCTGTTGTTGTTTACGAGGCGTTCTAAAGCGCGAGCGGTTTTGCTTTCTTCAGAGAGCTTGAGCTGATGATAATAACGTGCGTGTGATTATTGAAGTTCTTCTGACATCCGAGCCTTTCAGAAACTAACAAACGCAAGAGTGAAGTACGAAAAAACAAAGGAGCAAATGATTCTTTCAGCAACCTAAAACATGAACAAACTGCCATGTTTAACTGCGTATTATCATCGCCGTTAGGACTATTATGAACTCTGATTGATAGAATTACTCTCTAACAAGAGTTTACATGAGCTGGTGAAGATTAAAGAAGAGTGGTTTGTGCTGACTGCATATGAAGAGTTTCGTTGCAAAACGAGATATATCCATTTTGAGAAATGTTGGTTATTTGACATTATTATTGAAGACATCAACAGTTTATTCACAATTTCTGTACGTTAAACTATTACTTGAGCTCAGTGAAGGCCAGGGACACATATTCTTCAAACCCAGGATATTTTTTATTGTATTTTATGTCTATAAATAGTTCATAAATAAGTCAAAAAGCATGCCGAAATGCAACATATTTATCTTAACATTGTCAAACATCTTAAATTGATTAAAATTAATAAAAACTATATGGAACCGTATATACAAATATTGATTATTAATAATAAGATTCTGAGTTAGTTAGTTTTGTCCAGAACGTACACAATATAACATGACATAACTTTTTTTTTTTTTTGCTGGGGCACCAATGGCTTTAAGCAGGCTTCACTGTGGCATTTGAAACAAATCTTTTGGATCATCAGTGGGAAAATGAACAATAATTTATCAATTAATCGTAAATATTAATAATATTCAAAAACATAATGCCATAATAGACATAATGTGACTATGGCGTGTGCCAGTAATCCAGGGCAGTCCCTGAATGAAAAGGTCAGATTACAACACACCGGCTGAGCTGTCAGAGCAAACTAACTGCAGGATGTTTATCGCTTCAATCATCCTTAAACAGCTTCGCACTAATTGTGATTAGTTATAATATAGAGAAGTAAGATTAAGTTAGTTAAATAAACGACTTGTAGCTCGTTACAGAAAGAGTGGAGACTCCTTCCACACCGCTGTTGAAAACCAAACCTGTATGATCAGAGCAGGCGGAGCCGCGATGGCGCAGTTTCTGTTGAGTCCGCGGACACAAGCTCGCCTCGTCCCGTAATATTTAATGACTTATTTCTCTGTAGAAATAATAATAAGCTATTATCATTATTATTATTATTATTATTATTATTATTATTATTATTATTATGCAGCTGGAATGACCGGCTCCAATCCGTCATCGAAATCCACAAGGTTAACTTGACTCTGAAGCTTTGATTCTCTGACTGACAGACAGCTGTTGATCAGTAACGTAGCCTGTGACTGACAGCTCGCCTACAGTATAAACAATTAAATGGCAAACGTTTTTAGTCAGCCTAGTGAATCCTCTTTTTAAAAACATATGTTTTTTTGTTTTGATATTATCGTTAAATCAATGAGCAAACTCGGAGCACTTCGCCGGCGGTGACTCTCCTCCCAGGGGATGCTGAGTTGCGCATAAATCTGTTCTATATATAACAGTTCCAGAACTGTTATATCACATTTTGTAAAGAAACTGGTGTGGTGGATATCGCGTTTTGTGAAAAAATAAATTTTGTAGTAGACCTAAAATGTTCATTCCTAAATTGTGTTAATGGCAGCAATTCACACATAGATAAGGGAACATCTGAACAGTGATTTCCAATCATAAAATCCAAATGTCAAAAAATGGCGTTTATCGCGTTTTGCAACGAAACTCTTCATATATTTCTTATGGGTTATAAGTAGGGCCACACGGAATCTGCACGCGCAGAATTCCGCAGATTTCCGCAGATTTTTAGCCCATCATTGATTCTGTTTATTTACTGGTGTAAATGTGTGTAAATGTATATTTAATCAGTTTTTAAATTAATTTCAGTAATATTACTGACTAATATGAAAATATTCATATGATTTATATACAATAAAGTTTGTAAAGTACTATTTTCTGTCTTTTACGAGAGATTTTATACGAGAGACTTGCTTTGTTTACGAAATAAAGTGGATCAAATTGGATTCGCATTGTAAACATTTAAATAAAAGTTAAAAAGGTATTACTTTTTATTTCATATATTAAGTTTTTAGTTATGATACTCCCAAAGTCATTCCGCATAAATCCGCAGATTTTTAACAAAATACTCCGCAGAAATGGCAAAAAATGTCCGCAGATTCCGTCTGGCCCTAGTTATGACCCCAAATAAGGCCTAAATGTAAATTTTGGGTATTTTTTTATTTGTAATTGATAACATATCTGAGACTGTAAGGGCCTGTATGTGTTCATAAATGTTTTATTTATTTATTTTTATTTTATATAACTGCGTTTCAGTAGGCTATTTCACATTATCGTTGATCTGCAGTTATAATCAAATCCTGTTCATAGGATTCATGGGGGGTGCAACCCTGGCAACAGCGGTTCTAGGTTTGTGTGTGTTTATGAAGCGCACCTGCCGAACTCCACCTCTCGCTGTCTCTCGCTTTCTACACTCCAGGAAGTTGAACAGCCTCTCCTCAAAGCTACACAAAAGTGAACAAACACACGGGTGTGGTGTCGACACGGGAATGCTCATGTTTCTGTGGCTCACATCAGACATCACCTGAGGAATGGAGTCTCTCTCTCTCTCTCTCTCTCTCTCTCTCTCTCTCTCTCTCTCTCTGGTTTTAAGCAGTGGTAAAGTACTGAAGGCAGAGCGTTGTTTGCTACAATGCAGAGTTCTTGATGATGTGATTAATGAAGTGGAATGGATAAATCAGATTCATTATTTGTACACTAAGATTTAATTAATACAGACCACAAATCAATTTATCAGCTTAAAGTAGTCAGTCTAGCAGTTTTTTTTAATGTTATGTTCATTTTTGGAGTTATTATGTGGACATACTGTAAGTTAGGGCTGTGCAATATGGACAAAATAATCATATAGCGATTTTTTTTTTTTAAAATAAATGTCATATTTAATTTAAATGTTTTTAAAAATTTTTTTTTTAATTAATTAATAAAAAAAAATTTTGAACGAATAATGCGATTGCGTTCTTTCCTTATTTTCTTTTCTTTTAATTAATTAATTTATTTATTTATTTTTGAACGAATATTGCGATTTTTATTTATTTATTTATTTTTACTCTTTCTTTTAATTAATTAATTTATTTTTGAACGAATATTGCGATTGCTTTTTTTCTTTTAAATAATTTATTTATTTATTTTTGAACGAATATTGTGATTTGCAATTTTTTTTCTTTTTAATTATTTATTTATTTTTGAACGAATATTGCGATTTGCTTTTTTATTTTTAATTTTTTTTTCCTTTTTTCTTTTTTCTTTTAATTAATTAATTTAGTTATTTATTTATTTTTGAACGAATATTGCGATTTGCGATTTATTTATTTATTTATTTATTTTTAATCTTTTAATTAATTAATTAATTTATTTATTTATTTATTTTTGAACGAATATTGCGATAGCTTTTTTTCCTTTTAATTAATTAATTAATTAATTTATTTATTAATTAATTTATTTATTTATTTATTTTTGAACGAATATTGCGATTGCTTTTTTTTCTTTTAATTAATTAATTTATTTATTTATTTATTTTTGAACGAATATTGCGATTTGCATTTTTTTTTCTTTTTAATTTTTTAATTTATTTATTTCATTTAAAACGAAAAATGCGTTTTTTTATTATTTTTTATTTAATTTAATTTATTTTTAATTTAATTTTTTAAATTTATTTTTTCCCCGATTTTGGCAACTGTTTTTAATTTTTAAACGCGCTACATACACACATTATGAATGTGCATAACAAAACATTTCACAATGAAATAACATAGTATTAAGTTTAATAAATAAAACTGCAGTAAAATTGTCTTTAAAACAGACAACATAAGATGAACTAACCTCAGCTCTAGTTAAACACATACTGTACACAGTAGCAGTAACTGCTTGATCAACAAAACTGAAATAAATTGTTTTAAAAATAGGATTTTCAGTTTTGACAAACTTGAAAAAATCCTTTTCAAGGTGCAGTATGGACATTTGACACCCAGTGGTTGAGCTAGGCATTGCATGCCCAGAGGCGAACTATTCCAGCATATGTTTTACGCAGCGGAAGCCCTTCCAGCCACAATCCAGCACTGGAAAACAGCCATACACTCGTGTCCACACACATACACTATGGCCAACTTAGTTTATTCAATTTACCTATAGCTCATGTGATTGGGGGAAACCGGAGCACCTGGAAGAAACCCACGCCAACACAAGGAGAACATTCAAACTCCACACAGAAATGCCAATTGGCCCGGCTGGGACTTGAAACAGCGACCTTCTTGCTGTGAGGCGACAGTTCTCTGAGCTACCTTGTCGCCTGTATAAATAATAAACAATAATGTTGTGTATAATAAGGATATGAGTATGAGTGAGTAAGTGGGACAGGAAGGTGTCGTGTGAAACTGAAGCATGTGTGAACGGCGCGGCACAGATTCTCTTTCCGACTCCCAGCGATCGAGTTTCGCCAAAGAAAAGGAACATTGTTTGAATAGCTGCCGTCGTCCTTGGCAACAGCAGGGACGGAGGAGAGAGCGAAAGAACGAGAAAGGAGAAAAAGTGGCCGAGTGTAACCACAGAGCGGTGTGAGGTCAGCCGCTCGTCACACACGCAGACACACTCGTTTATTCAGCACTTAATTAACACACCATCACTGCAGTATTTCACCCTCGCTCTGATATTCCTCTAAACGGCTATTCAGTGTGTTTGAGGGTTGGTTCTGAAGCGGGTCTTAATCTTAATCTTAATCTTTTTATTGGGATTTTCCTGGAAAAACTTATAGAAATGCTCTTAAAATGAGCCGTTCATTTGAGAAATAAAATGGGATGAAATTAAATGTATATTAACCTGACAGTATAAGGTAAATATAAGTGCCAATTAACCTATAGAGTGGAGGAACTATGACGTCAGCTTGTAGGCCAATCGGCTGCTAGCATAAAACTGGTTCCCTCGATAAAATCCCCATAGGATTTTCCCATAGGCTTTTCGAAGATTGCTAATAATAAGCTCTGTGTTCAAACACTGTTCATTACACTTACACGTTTTGTCCAGCCGGATAATCCTCACACGAAAACACAACTTTCAGCACTTTCGGATCTTAAATGCAAACGCAAGAACTGAAACGCTAACATTAGGCTACAAACGAACTACAGCCTTCGGGGCGCTCGCCTGTGACGTCAACACCATCCTGCATTTTTTTTTTAGAAATATGGTCCATGACAGCGGTTTAATCTCTCGGTTATTATATTATAATCCACAGTATATATTATAAACAAATAAATACGCAAAACACACAGACATACGTGCCTTTTGGATAGTTTTTAACGTGGGAAATACATTTTGTTTTGCTTTACGGTTTATTGTAAAAGGTTTAAAACTGTATGTATAAATGTGCCTACATAGTATCATCATGAGACATAGTTAAATAAGTGTAAAAAAAATGTAAATAAAAAATCTTACTCATACCTTAGGACCGGTATTGCAGAAAATTTTGGCGGTATGAAAACCTTAACTTTTCCATACCGAGGTATACCTTGAAAACGGTTATTGTCCCATGCCTAATCATAGTTAATGTTAGTCATAGTTAATGTTAGAGATAGTTTGTTAATAGCGAGAATTGTACCTTAAAATATAAAATATAAACAAAGTGTGGCCGAATTTTTCTTTGAATTTTAAAGTTACAATTATTTAAGAATTAAAATAAAGTCAACTCGAAGAGTCCTTTGAGCGTGCATGTGAAGTTTCAGCTAAAAAAAAATTATGCTTCATAACTCTTTGAAACTGACACTTTCAGGCTTTGATCCTAATCGTGGCGTTTTAGTGACTGTCGCTTTAAATTCAAAATAGATTTTTTAGTTTTTAAAAGAGGGCGGAGCTACAAATGCCTGTGTGTCAGCATAGTGGCAAATTCAAAAACAAGACTAACGTCCTATGCTAATGATGGAGAGATGTTCACTAGTGGGCGGGGCTTTCCCCCTCTGATGACACGTACATGAGGGAGAATGTCAATCAGAGTGTTTCTGCAGACTGTTTTTATCAAGTGTGATTGTAAACAACACAATTAATACGTTTTTACCGTTCAAAGCTGGATATATTCACACATTCTTACCACACAACTGTGTTTAAACCTCTTATAAAAGTGATTTTAGCATAATAGGTACCCTTTAAATTAACTTAGGCCAATATATGTATATGGGTCATTGACTTGACGTTGCATTTTCACAGTCATACATGACAAAAATAAATATGATTCCTATTTTCATCTGTTTCTAGCACCAAAAGTATTGCTTTAGATTCTTGTTCTCCATTGTAACAAGCTTCTTTAATCCAGCAGACAGAGAGAGAGAGAGTCAGTGGGTGATCTGCTTTCTGTTCATTCGCTTCTATAAGGATTCATGCTGAGCTTTTCTATATAATGTGCCGACGTTGACTGTTGTTTAGATTAAATCCTGAGAGGAGTCTGGAGGAATGTGTGTATGAGACAGTGTTTCCTGCACCGCCATGACAGAGGGAATCCTGTTTTACTCCAGTCATGTGCATGCAGTCTCAATTAAATGGAAAGAAAGACGGTGGTCTAAATGCGTTTGAATGTACTAGAAGGTGATTAAGTTTTATTTAGATGTTTAGATGTTATTATAAGTATATAAGACTGATATGAATACTGATAAGGCTGATAAGGTACAAGCATACCTGTCAGCCCTCCCGTTTTTCCCAGGATTCTCCTGTATTTTACAGTTCTATCCAGCTATCATCCCGTAAAGGTATTTTCCCGTATTTCCCCCATATTTTCAGTCTTTCTCTGAAGGGTGTCAATAAACATTAAAGAGCCGATCCTCCCTATACACAACCCATACCGTCGAACCACCAGGGGGTGCCGCTTGCTCTTAAATGTGAGTCAGTTCTGTGCTTTCGGTTTATTTAGGCATGAAACACTTTTAAATAAATATAAAAACGGTGGGATTCCCTTTCCTTTTCATTACAGGTGCCGTCGCTCCTCCTATGCAATCCTCAAAACAGTCATATAGCGGTGTGTGACTGTCAGCTGACGTGCTCCATAGTGATAAATAGTTTCCCGAACGGATTCTGTACACGCGATTTGAAGCGTAGCGGAAGTCTGGGTTTTGGGTACGTGTTTGAACAGACATATACACATAATTAATAATACTAACATCTAAAGATGTCGATCTTAGTGTTTTTTCCCCCCAAACACAACTAATTTTTTCCTAAACGAGCATAAAAATTACGAAAGCCATGCTTTCATTATAACGACAGATGTTGGATAAAAATCCAAATAAATGAAATTTATTCTTTGTTCTTATGTGTAATTTACACAGTGAAGATTAATGAGATTTGATAACTTGATTCTATTTGTTTATAATAGCTATTAATTGTAGTAGGCTGAAAGGTTTTGCTCATTAATTTGCTGCTGATGTATATTATTTATTATTTCTTTTTAAAATAATAATAATAAAACATATTACTGACCGTTACATGCCAATGTTGACAGGTATGGGTACAAGTGTTGTCACGATACTGAAATTCGGTACCGAGTGATACTAAAGTTATAAAAACGTCAATTTCCAGCTAATATTTAAGCGCTGTTGAGCACGTTCGTGAACCGCTCTGATTGACCATTGTGTTCACATGCTCAAAAGGAAGATGAGGAATGAAGATTAGGCTGGATATTTATGTTAAAGGGCCACGAAACCCCCCAGTCTCACCAGGGTGTTTTCACACCTCTAGTTTGGAAAAGCTCAGTAAAGTGGGCGTGTCCAGCTGTTTAGGTAGGAGTGTCGGGGAAGGGGAAAGAGGGAAGGTTTTGCATAAAAATGGGAGTTTCCATTTGTGCACGCGCTCCTTTTCACACAGACTGTGTATACAGGGACATCAGTAATCAAATTATTTGCCAAATTATTAATTTGTTGACTTTAACGGCACTCTCTCTTTATTTTCGGATTCGCGTGATGGGCAGGGCTTCTGTCTATGGCTTGGTGACTGTAGCTTTATTGCTAAATGGCTAACAGGGGTTTTATAGAGAGAATAACTGTGTTTATGTGCTTCAAGAAGGCTGATATTCCACTGATAGTCTACTGATGAAGGCTGATTGTCCACTAGATTATTTCAGAGGTGCTCTGTCAGCTCATAAACTCCTCCAGAAACTGAACCTGGATGATGGAAGCTTTCAGCGGTGCTTCTGACCGAGCCGAGCCCAGTTTTCCCTCAGGACACCAACAACAGGCGCTACGTCATAATCACACCCCCACAAGAGCAAGCTCCTGATTGGTTAACGCGGCGCGAACGTCCGCTGAAGCTCATTTTCATTTCATTTTCAAACTGAAGCGATTCGCGCGAATTGCGGCGTTAAGCGCGTCAAACGCGTGGCGCCATTCACGCGTATCGCGTTGCAGGATGCCTATTCACGCCTTTGAATTGACTT
This sequence comes from Danio albolineatus, assembly GCA_903798035.1. Taxonomy (NCBI): domain Eukaryota; kingdom Metazoa; phylum Chordata; class Actinopteri; order Cypriniformes; family Danionidae; genus Danio; species Danio albolineatus. Next base: position 2,975,997 of record CAIGQQ010037715.1, read on the forward strand.
AGCACGTAAATCACTCGCGCTTGATGCGTCTTCCGCAACTGCTGTAAGGTACAGTCTTCGAATCGATCATGAATATTAATGAAGCTGTGCTGCGTACACAATAGAGCGCTCTGGTTGGTTTGAACCAAGTCTATCTCATGAATTAATGCTGTACACACAGAGACGTCAGAACGTTCTGGCAGGGACAGACGTCCACTCTCCACGCTGGAATATACGCAAGAATCTCATCGGCGTGACGCAGCTTCAAAAATTCGTTTCAAACCGGAAGAACGAATTTGCTCGAAATAACGCAAAAACAACCAATTTTCACTTTTTAGTCAATTATATGTGTCCTAATAGTGTTTATAGCAGCGTGGGACACATATATGACTGTCAACAGCTCAAAACATGTGTTTTGGTGTTTCGTGACCCTTTAAATTTGAAATGATCCGATTAGCTAGCTACTGATAAGTGATAGGATTGACTGCAGCTGGTCCCTATCAACTGCTCCTCTCAAAATTAGTTTGTGAAACTTCACTTCACAAACAGTTATTATTGGATAGGAAAGATAATATATGTGGTTGAGAGAGACGTGACTGTGTGTGTGTGTGTGTGTGTGTGTGTGTGTGTGTGTAGACCAAGCGGCAACCTCCCGCTCTCCCTCGGGAAGCCAATACGGAAGTAACTAAAATTGCAATTCATCGAAAATTCCGCTAGTCCTGGCTGTCCTGGCTCCATAATAGAGCAAATCTCCAATGAGCCCACTGGTGAAATGGCCAACTTTACAGCAGAAAAAAAGGTGTTTACAGCCTGGTACAAAGAACGATTTTGGTTCATATAGCTTATATTACCCTTCATGACAACTGTGAGGGGGTGATTTTTTTTTTATAACTCATCCGTTTCCTTTATATTAAGCTAAATTAAGTTTGCATAATTAAGGGCGTGGCCACTTGAGTGACAGCTAGTCCCGCTGGTCGCCGTCACGTCACCTCAGCTGATTCCGGCTGATTCATCGTATTTTTGTGTTGTTTTATGTGGCTTTACACAGTCAGTCACCTTTTGGAATTATTTCCTACCATTATCAGATAATATGGCATGCTGTGTGCACTTAATTGTGCTCACAAACCATTCACGTGGCCTCCGTTTCCCAGGTGAGTGAAATTATATACTTATACCATCTCTATAAATGTAATTGCTTTATTTAGGATAATTTATCATTTATAATGTTCTTCAGAACTCTAATGCACTCCAGAATCTGACAGATTGATCAGCTGTAGTCGATAAAATCGTCTCCTGAAGCGTTGTCATACAGTGTTCTGCCTGGATTTCCTAAATAGCCCTGCATTTACTAACACAGACTATATCTGAAGTATTTGGATGTAATTCGCACTTTCTTCCTGTTAAAAAACGTCTTAAAAACGATGTTAAGTGTCTTGATGTATTACAACAGTGTTTTCAACAGACTAAACACTTTATTGATATAGTGTACAACCAAGCACGTGTGGTCAGAACACAAACGAGTCGCAGGTAATGAAATATGATGTGTTTCTCCCATAAGAAAGCTCTTAGCTTAATGCCAGCATGCGTCCCGTAGCTCCGCTCACGCTCCGCCTCTTTGCCCTTGTTTGGTATGCCTCAGTTGGTGCGATGACGCGCGAACAAAATGGCGACGGTTGGCCACGCCTACTAGTAGCTTCTTTTGGGTTCATCAGAAACCTATGGGTGACGTCACGGATACTACGTCCATATTTTTTACAGTCTATGGTGTAGACAGAGAGACGTCTAGTCGTGTGGATTGGAGATTATTTCCAATGCCAGGAAGCTGAACAGATTTTTTCCAGTTTTTGTGATGCATCAGTTTTGTACACCATTTCCTTTTCAACCCTGAAACATGTTTGGATGTATTGCATCACACATCGGCTCTCAGCAGTTTCACACTGAGTTCCATTGCTATAGATGGTTTTCAGTAATAAACTTCTTCCTTTTCTGCTCCTCATTTTTGAGTTGGCATCTTTAATTCGAAACCCAACCCTCAATCATATAAAGCCAGATTACCAAATACTTTGGGCGCCTCAGAAATGTTGTTTTTCCTTCCTAAAACTGCTGATCTGTAGTCAGAGAAGCCTTTAAAACCTCTATACAAGTAGTAGTTGTGATGATGATGATGGTGGCATAGGTTTGTCCATTTTCAGTTGTGCTTCTCATTCAGGTTGTATTGTGATTAAAATGTACATTTCCGGTATGTGATCGGAGCTCTGAAGAGCTGACTGACTGCTTTTCTGACTTGCTTCAGGTCATCCACACATTGGAAATGTTTACTAGGTTAAAATCACACACTCCAGATCAGTGGACTGATCTCGTTCCCTCTCCTGGACTCAATAAATTTCATCTAAAGAGACTTACCTGTGTTTCTCTTCAGATCTTTTGACTGAAAAAAGTGTGTGTGGTGTACACAATTGGGGGTAATACATTATGAGTAGGTCCACACACAAATTTCCGCAGATTTTAAGCCCATCGAGTCTGTGTTTACTTGTGTAAATGTGTGTAAATTTATATTTATTCAGTTTTTTAATTAATTTCACTAATATTATTGTGATATAATAATAGTAATGTTAAAATGTTAACATGATTTATTTAAAATACAGTTTGTGAAGTAATATTTTCTGCCTTTTAGTAGTTATGTTGTACGAGAGACTTGCTTTGTTTACCAATTCAGTGGATCTTATTGGATTTGCATTGTAAACATTAAATAAAAGCCACAAATGTATTATTTTTATTTCGTAGATTAAGTTTTTAGTTATACTCCTAAATCATTTCGCATGAATCTGCAGATTGTTTACAAAATTCTCCGCAGAAATAGCAAAAAATGTCAGCAGATTCTGTCTGGCCCTAGTTATGAGTAATGCACGTTTCGAAAAATTGCTTTACTAAAGCAACGAGTAAAGTAACGCATTACTTTAAAAAAATTAAGAAAAAAAGTAACTCTATCTACTGAAACTAACTATTGAGTTGAATTAAGTAGTCTTTAAAAATTATTCTAAATTTAAAATGAAAATAGTCACGTTGAATCTCACTCTATGAGAGAGTGTAGAGAAAGTCGGAGACAGACGGAGATTTATATTTTTGCAATGGAAGTATACTCATTATTTTTAACTTATCGAAGAAAAGGGGATTGTCGTTAAGTGTAGATTATGTGTACGTGGAAAAACTCAAATGCAAGAACTGCAACATTACATTTAGCAAAAGAAACTCAAAAGTAATGTAAAGGATTACTTTTCATAAAAAGTAACTGAGTAACTTATAATAAATTAACTTAGTTACTTTCTGGGGAGTAACTCAATATTGCAATGGATTACTTTCCACAAAAAATAACTAAGTAACTTTTCATAAAGCCACTTAAATGCTTTTTGGGAAGTAACTCGATATTGCAATGCATTACTTTTTAGGACTGGGCCGATAAACGATATTATATATTGAGTTAAATTAAGTAGTCTTTAAAAAATATTCTAAATTTTAAATTACTATAGTCACGTTGAATCTCACTCTATGAGAGAGTGTAGAGAAAGCCGGAAACAGACGGAGATTTATATTTCTGCAATGGAAGTATTCTCAGTATTTTGAACTCATCGAAGAAAAGGAAAAGGGGATTGGCGTTAAGTGTAGATTATGTGTCCGTGGAAAAACTCATTTCAACTGCAAGAAATGCAACATTACATTTAGCAAAAGTAACTCAAATGTAATGTAAAGTATTACTTTCCATAAAAAGAACCTAAGTAACTTTTAATAAATTAACTTAGTTACTTTTTGGGGAGTAACTCAATATTGCAATAGATTACTTTTCATAAAAAGTAACGAAGTAACTTTATATAAATTAACCTATATTGCAAAGCATTACTTTTTAGGACTGGGTCAATAAACGATATTATATTGTATCGCGATAAAATTTATGTCAATAACAATGACAAGCTCTGGACTTTTTACTCTATACTGATCTAAGAGCCAATCACACAGCAGAAATGTGCAACATTGGGAATCTAAGTGTGTTGATATTAGAGATGTACCGAATTTTCGGCCACCGTAAAAGTAATTTAGTTACTTTTTGGGGAGTAACTCAACATTGTAATGCATTACTTTCCATAAAAAAATAAGTAACTTTTCATAAAGTAATTAACTTTCCCTAAAAATTAACTAAGTAGTTTTTAATAAATTAACTTCGTTACTTTTTGGGTGAGTAACTCAATATTGTAACGCATTACCTTCAAAAGTAACTTTCCCCAACACTGGTGGTGTATATGCCTGTGTATGTATGCTGTGTGTGTGGTATATATGCCTGTATGTGTGTTTGTATGGTTGTCTGTGTATGCCTACTGTGTGTGTGTGAGAGATTTTGTGCTTCAACGTTATTCTTTCAAACGATCAGCTCAGTCTGCGAGTCTTTCAACGAAATGATGGTTAATTTAGGTTAGTTTTAGTCTGTCTACAGTTGGATTCATTTATAATGAGTTTCCCCTCAAATTTCTACTCTCAGACTGATAAAATATAATTAGCGGAGCCCAGTGAGATCATTTTACTCAAACCCAATGTTTTATTGTGCCTCGCTCACAGTGCTCCGGCTAAATCCGCTTTCCTCTGTCCTGTTTTTCTATTTAACTCTTTAATACATTAATTAATCCAGAAAATATCTTAAATTCTGTTGGAAGAGGTAGTTCAGCCACAAAAAAAAAAAAATATGATTAGCGATGGTTTACTCATTCTTTTGTCCTTCCAAATCTGTCTTTTGTGGAAGACAAAAAAAAAGAATTACTGTGCATTGTCTAGATGATTGTTTTTCTCTAAATAATTAAAAAAATTTTTACTTGTGTAATTTTTTTTCTCCTAAGAAAATGTCAGCTTATCTCAGTTATCATATTATAATTGGGGATCACAGTCAAGCAATGTTCATTGTCCTATAGTAACCCTAGGAGTAACCCTATAGTAACAAAGGACAATCAACAACTCTTTGACAAGAGTATGTATAAAAAGTACACAGTCCCTTTCATTCAGTAAATATCCGTAAAATTACTAGAACTACAAATGTTACTAGATACTAGACTAAAAATTACTAGAAATAAAAATTTAATAAATTAAAAATGTGCTGTTTACACAGACAAGGACATTTCAGCACAAAAATAACTGTTATGTTTTGATAATAGCACCTTTCACACAGTGATACCGGTAAATATACTGAAAATTGCAGCAACAACTTTACCTGTAAATTCAAGAAAGCGCTGTTCACACAGGCGAGGACGTTACAGAATTTTTCCTGAAAAGACCATTCACACATCCATTTCACAATACCGGTAAATTCTGATATCATTCACCAGAAATGGCCTCTAAAATGCGCTTGTATTTGTACACATAATAAGGGTCGGACTTTCGTTAATGGCTTCAAATTTATTTAAAGCTTTAGCATTCATGCAGCTGCTTTCTCCCAGAGACATCCAAAGGCAGAAGCGCGAACTGCAGCTAAATGTTTACACATTTGATGACATTACAAATTCTGTGGATGGAGAAGTATTGTGAACATCTCCGATGAAAACATATAGAGGAACACTTTCGCATGTTCAGATGTGCATAATATGTGTGTGTGCTGGAGCTTACCGGAGCACTCCACGTGCACACGCGTCAAGCAACCAAAGCAGAGATTAATGGTAAACAAACAGCGGTTTATCATAAGCACTTTATCGATAATTATTTACACAGTTGGCATTAAGAAGGAACATATAAACGTTATCTGACTAACATCTAGCAGCTAAATGTGTCTGGAAAAATATTTAAAGGCTTTTATTTTCATAAACAGTGCAGATGTGAATGCGTCTGATTGGCTGGAGTAGACGTCTCACGTCAGCTTGTTCTAATCATGAACGTGCTCTTTCCGGCAATGTTCCTTCTGCATTCACACAGAGCAGCATTCCGGCAAATTACTTGTAATGTTACAACATCTCTTTCCGGAAAAATGCTGGAACGAATTTAACAGTATTTTCAAAAAGGGCCTGTTTACACATGATCCCTTTCCGAAAAATTGGCAGTAATTTTCCAGAACGGTCTGTATGTGTGAAAGGGTCTATAGACTACGCAATTTATTATTTTCGCACTGTAGAGCCTGTTGCTCTTAATGTGGCTCGCAGCTGTGCAGACTAAACAGCTCTCATGTTGCTGCATATATTGCAGCATATAGTGATGCACTAGGGGTGTAATGGTACACGTGTTTGTCACGAACTGTCACAGTACGATGGTCACGGTTCGGTTCACGTGCCCTCACAACGAATACAGAATACATTCACAAAAAGCAAATTTTTCTGTCGGAAACCGCAACACCGCAACGCTCACCAGTCGTTCCACTATTTTCCCAGTGTCAACTTGCTATGCGTAAACAGAAGCGCCTAGTCCCGAGTTCTTCTGATTGGTCCACTTCTCTGAAACTGACAGTATGCATGGCAAATGAGTGCTGCTGTGGGTGAAATCATTTCATCTAGCTAGCCGGCAGCTAGCTCTCTGCAACTCTCACATGGTCGCCCACTGAAGCTAAGCAGGGCTGCGCATGGTCAATACTTGAAAGGAGACCACATGGGAAAGCTAGGTTGCTGCTGGAAGTGGTGTTAGTGAGGCCAACAGGGGGCGCTCAACCTGCGGTCTGTGTGGGTCCTAATGCTCCAGTATAGTGAAGGGGACTCTATACTGCTCATTGAGCACAGTCTTTCTGATGAGACGTTAAACCGAGGTCCTGACTCTCTGTGGTCATTAAAAATCCCAGGATGTTCTTCGAAAAAGAGTAGGGGTTTAACCCCGGCATCCAGGCCAGATCTGCCCACTGGCCTCTGTCCCTTATGGCCTCCTAACCATCCCCATATCATAATTGACTTCATCACTCTGTCTCCTCTCCACCAATCAGCTGGTGTGTGGTGTGCGGTCTGGCGCAATATGGCTGTCGTCGCATCATCCAGGTAGATGCTGCACTCTGGTGTGTAAAGAGCTTTGAGTGTCAAGAAAAGAGCTATATAAGTTAAGGAATTATTATTATTATTATTATTATTATTATTATTATTATTATTATTATTATTATTATTATTATCTTCACACAGCTTTTAAACATGCAGTGCTGCAAAACACTCGAGTGTATAATGGTCACATGCATCCATAAACAATGGAAATCGAAGATATTGTGATAGCTCAAGTCAGTCTGTGAGTGTTCTCTACACACACACACACACACACGTAATATTGCACAGCTGTATCTGCTGCATTTTCAGTAAGAGATTTCAGTTTTGAAGCTTAAATTTAATACATAATTGTTGTTTTTCCGTTGTTTTAGGAGAGGGCTAAATTATATTATAAATTCCTAATTAGTTTCCTGATCACCTCTGCCTGTTTCTCTGACAGAAAGGCAAGTGCTGGAGATTTGTTATTATTCATGTTGTACCATACTCTGATACCAAAACCGAGGCACACACCGACCCATGACTCCAGTGTATAAGTGGCTCCTGTATTTCATGTGGTTGATATTGGCCCTCAAGGCCACCGAAGTAAAACATGCTCTAGGAAAACATGCAAAGAATTGTACCCTTAGCAACGTGTTTCAGGTCTCGCAATGATGTAGGCTCAATCCACACATGTATGACAAAACTAATGTCCAAAGTAGTTAGGGGACTGGACAAGTGGCTCTTTCACGAGGATGATATTGTGGCTGAAAGGAAGCCCTTTATTGGCAGGACTGTAGAGAAACTGATTACAGCGTCGATGTTTTGGTTTCGGTGTCATCCGTGTTTTTGCAATCTCATCTTGATGAAGCTCATAATAAGCGGTTTTCAAGATGATCAAAGTAAATGAATAGTTCTTGTGTGTTATTATTATCAGTCATTGATGTGAGTCGTGTGCTGTGTTTCTGGTCTCTCAGGTGTACAGGACGTTCTCCAATGAAGACTACGACCGCAGGAATGACGACGTGGATCCGGTGGCGGCGTCTGCGGAGTACGAGCTGGAGAAACGGGTGGAGAAGATGGACGTGTTTCCTGTGGAGATTGAGAAAGGTGAAGCCTTGAACCATATTGAACTACTTTGTTGTTGATTGATTGACTAAATTACTAATTAAATGATTGATTGATTGATTGATTGATTGATTGATTGATTGATTGACTGAATGACTGATTAGTTGATTGGTTGGATGGTTGGTTGACTGAATGATTGACTGAATGATTGATTTGATTGATTGATTGATTGGTTGGTTTGACTGATTGATTGACTGAATAACTGACTGATTGAATGATGAATTGGTTGGTTGATTGATTGATTGATTGATTGATTGATTGAATGATTTGATATTTTGATTTTGATTTTGATTTTGATTTTGATTTTGATTTTGATTTTGATTTTGATTTTGATTTTGATTTTGATTTTGATTTGTTTGGTTTGGTTTGGTTTGGTTGGTTGGTTGGTTGACTGATTGGTTGACTGATTGGTTGACCAAATAAATGACTGACTGAATGACCAATTGGTCGGTTGATTGATTGGTTGGTTGGTTGGTTGTTTGATTGACTGAATGACTGATTAAATGATTGATCGATTGGTTGGTTGATTGATTGACATAATGACTGATTGGTTGGTTGGTTGGTTGGTTGACTGATTGATTGACTGAATAATTGACTGACTGAATGACCAATTGGTTGGTCGGTTGATTGATTGGTTGGCTGGTTGATTGATTGACTGAATGACTGATTAAATGATTGATTGATTGGTTGA
>CAIGQQ010037715.1:2989036-3006924 GCA_903798035.1 Danio albolineatus
TTTACGAATTGGATTTGTGTATTTATGAATCGTGTTTTGAATTTACGAATTGGATTTGTGTATTTATGCATAGTGTTTTAAATTTACGAATTGGATTTGCGCATTGGATTTATGTGTTTATAATCATGTTTTAATTTATGATCTGGATTTGTGTTTTTGAATCGTGTTTTGAATTTGCGATTTGGATTTACGAACTGGATTTGTGCATTAGAGAATCGTGTTGTGAATTTACGAATTGGATTTACAAATTGGATTGTGCATTTATGTATCGTGTTTTGAATTTACGATTTGAATGTATGAATTCGATTTGAGCATTTATGAAACGGGTTTTAAATTTACGAATTGGATTTGTGCTTTTTGAATCGTGTTTTGAGTTTACGAGTTGAGACAGAAAAAAACAGAGGTACACAACGTACAAGCTATTCACACTGAATGCATCTTTATATAAAAACACAAAAATGCAGCATACAGGAATGATTCTACTCGTCTGACAAGCACACTCACCTGTGTGAAACATGGTATTGAGTGATTGTAAGAGAGTTTCTGGTCCAAAACTGGTGCAAGTGTCAGTTAAAGTGTCAGAGAGATGACAAAGTGTGTTTTCTACATGTGGTTTGTCAAGCCCACTCATCGGTGTGAGGCACACTCAGGATTGGTAATGTTTTGGGGTTGGTTTGGTGGAGGAGAGATGTCTTAACAACGTAACATAAAACTATTAGTATGTGTCCCCCCCCAAAAAAACATAAGAATTGTGTTGGTTCAACTCACATTAAAAATGTAGATTGAACAAGCAGCAAAGTTATGTTTTTTGAGTGCAAGTATACGCTGATGGTAGCTCTATATGACATATTTCTTTATCTCCGTGTTGTGTTGCAGGATCCAGGTGAACGATCAGATTGTAGAGGTGGACGGCATCAGTCTGGTTGGTGTGACGCAACTCTTTGCTGCGACCGTCCTCAAGAACACCAAGGGATCTGTCAGGTGGGTCTATTTCAAGTGAAGTTGAGCTTTATTGTCATTTTTCTGCATGTGTGGACATACAAAGGAACGAAATGTCATGTCTCGCAGTATGCTACACGAATAAACATAATCATAAATATGAACACAACACTGGGCGTAAGAGCTATTTTAAACGTATATATAACAGACATACTGAAGCGGTAATCTAACGACTAACTGCACATATACAGTTAGCCCTTTTGTGAATGGTTTTTCTTTATCAAATGTACACTCATTGGTCACTTTATTAGGTACACCTGTCCAACTGTTTGTTAGCGCATGTTTCTAATCAGCCAATCACGTGGCAGCAACTCAATAGACATGGTCAAGACGAAACGCAGTAGACATGGTCAAGACGAAGTGCTGCAGTTCAAACCTAGCATCAGAATGCCCATCGGCCTCAAGGTTGGCCGTGTTGTGCGTTCAGAGATGCTCTTCTGCATACTTCAGTTGTAACGAGTGGTTACTTGAGCTACTGTTGTCTTTCTATCAGCTGGAACCAGTCTGGCCATTCTCCTCTGACCTCTGGCATCAACAAGGCATTTGCGCCCACAGAACTGTCGCTCACTGGATATTCTCTCTCTTTCAGACCATTCTCTGTAAACCCTAGAGATGTTGTGCGTGAAAGTTCCAGTAGATCAGCAGTTTCTGAAATACTCAGACCAGCCCGTCTGGCACCAACAACCATGCCACGTTCAAAGTCACTTAAATCAGCTTTCTTCCCCATTCTGATGCTCGGTTTGAACTGCTGCAGATCGTCTCGACCATCTCTACATGCCTAAATGCATTGAGTTGCTGCCATGTCATTGGCATGTTCATTGAGTTTGAACTCGCACTACATATTTACCACTCATACTTCGCTCTAGGCTGTGGACCGAAGGCGTTGAGTTCACCACATGCAAATAAACAACACGCACACATAGACACAGGGTCCGTTGTTTCCTCTCCACCCGATCACTGCATTTTATGTATGCCATCATCCACCTGTCAATCACCCGTGTGCAGGTTTCTGATTGGCCGAGAGAAGCCGGGGACTCAGAGTGAAGTGGCTCGGCTGATAAGCGAGACCCTCGAGCAGGAGCGACAGCAGCTGCAGGGGGACGACACGTACGAGCAGTCCACTGAAGAGGTCAGTCACACAAACACAATCACACACACACACATACAATTAAAGTCAAAACTAATCGCCCTCCTGTGAATTTTGTTTCTTTTTTAAATATTTTCCAAATGATGTTGAACAGATTCAGGATTTTTTTTTTTACAGTATTTCCTATAATATTTTTGTTTCTGCAGAAAGTTTAATTTGTTTTTATTTCAGCTAGAATAAAAGCAGTTTTAATTAATTTTAAACCATTTTAAGGTCAACATTATTAGCCCCCTTAAGCATTATTTATTTCAATTGTCTACAGAACAAACCATCAGGATACAATGACTTGCCTAATTACCCTAACTTGCCTAATTAACCCAATTAAGCTTTTAAATGTCACTTTAAGCTGAATACTAGTGTCTTGAAAAAAATCTGGTCAAATATTCTGTGCTGTCATCATGGCAAAGATAAAATAAATCAGTTATTAGAAACTTAAGTCATAATATTTCTGATATCATAAGTAGTTATGGTTATCAGGTGTCGTTATGGTATCTAATGCTGTGTAGTAATTGGTTGAATGCCATTTGAGGGCATTATCGTAATTAAAAAATGAAGTATTGTAATTATTTTACGTTGTAAAACGGTAGTGATGGGAGCAGTTTTTGCATGAATACCGTGATTAAATAAATTCCCAAAATGGAGGCAGAATTTGTCGTTTACACCAAACTTTCTTTGTTCTTTTACATTTTTATCATGCTAAAGACTGTACTGTATCTCTTTTAATTGTACTTTGGCTGTATTCAGAAAATGAATTGACCACGTGTAAATACATTTCTGTGAATTTGTGGATTTTACACTTCAAGATTGAATTAATTGCATAATTACCAGTTGTTTTGGCATAATAAGAAGTTAATACAGCTCATAGTAGTGATAACAAAGATAACAAATCGAGTATATTGTTTTTGTATGTATAACAAAAATCCCATTCACATCTGTAATAAATGAGTTACGTCATACGTAATCTACAAGTAATCTAAAAGTAGTCCACATGCATTAATTAATACACGTAATAAACTATTAGATTGTTATTAATGGTCATTTTTGTCATTTTGATCAGTTTTGTAATTTTGATTCATTGTCAGACTGAAATTTTTAGGTAACCAACCAGGAGTAAATAACTGGTTAACTGTAGAATGGAGACCAACCAAGTTTGGACAACATCATACCATGTTTTAATGTGGCACTCACCGGCCACTTTATAAGGTACACCTGTCCAACTGCTCCTTAACACAAATTTCTGATCGGCAAATGACATGGCAGCAGCTTAATGCATTTAGGCATGTAGACGTGGTCAAGACGATCTGCTGCAGTTCAAACCGAGCATCAGAATGGGAAAGAAAGGTGATCAGAATCAGAATCAGTTTTATTGCCAAGTGTGCTTCACACACACAAGGAATTTGCTTTGGCTACAGAAGCTTCCAGTGTACATAAAGTGACAAGTGACAACACAGAATAAATATTATAAAAGACAATAGACATTAAACAGAGATGCAGTCCAACGATCTGGATGTTGAAATGTATGTACAGATTTGTTATAAATATACAGGTTATAAGGTGCTGTGTGCAAAAGAGTAAGTATTGCATTATATATTGTTATAGGGTGCTGTGTACAAATGCGTAAGGAAAAGTATTGCATTGTATATTATTATAAGGTGCTGTGTACAAGTGCGTGTGAGAAAGTATTGCACATTTCTTGCACAATAGAGAAATATTAACTGTTCATGAGGTAGATGGCCTGAGGAAAGAAACTTTTCCTGTGTCTGGCAGTTTTTGTGCTCGGTGCTCTATAGCGCCGGCCAGACGGTAACAGTTGAAACAGGAAGTGTGCTGGGTGTGAGGCGTCCAGGGTGATTTTGCGAGCCCTTTTACTCACTGTGGAAGAGTACAGTTCTTGAAGTGTAGGAAGGGTAGTGCCAGTTATTCGTTCAGCAGTCCGGACTATTCGCTGTAGTCTACGGAGGTCAGATTTGGCTGCTGAGGCGAACCAGACGGTGATTGAAGTGCAGAGGATGGACTGGATGACAGCTGAGTAAAACTGCACGAGCAGCTCCTGTGGCAGGTTGAACTTCCTCAGCTGACGGAGGAAGTACAGTCTCTGCTGGGCTTTCTTCACAATAGAGTCAATGTGAGTGTCCCACTTCAGGTCCTGAGAGATGGTGAAGCCCAGGAACCTGAATGACTCCACTGCAGCCACAGTGCTGTCCATGATGGTGAGTGGGGGGAGTGCAGGGGGGTTTCTCCTGAAGTCCACTATCATCTCCACCGTTTTGAGCGTGTTCAGCTCCAGGTTGTTGTAACTGCACCATAAAGCTAGCCGCTCCACCTCCTGTCTGTATGCAGACTCGTCACCGTTCCGGATGAGGCCGATAACAGTAGTGTCGTCCGCAAACTTCAGGAGCTTGACGGAGGGGTCTTTTGCGGTGCAGTCGTTGGTGTACAGGGAGAAGAGCAGTGGGGAGAGAACACATCCTTGGGGGGCACCAGTACTGATGGTGCGGCTGTCAGACGTGATTTTGCCCATTCTGACTAGCTGTTGTCTATCTGTCAGAAAGCTGGTGATCCACTGACAGACAGAGCTAGGAACAGAGAGCTGGGTCAGTTTGTGCTCGAGCAGTGATGGGACGATGGTATTAAAGGCAGAACTGAAGTCCACAAACAGAATCCTTGCATAGTTCCCTGGTTTGTCCAGATGTTGTAGGGTATAATGCAGTCCCATGTTGACTGCATCATCCACAGACCGGTTTGCTCTATAGGCAAACTGCAGGGGGTCCAGCAAAGGTCCGGTGATGTCTTTCAGATATGCTAGAACCAGTCTTTCAAATGACTTCATGACCACAGATGTTAAGGCGACAGGTCTGTAGTCGTTGAGTCCGGTGATCTTTTGTTTCTTCTGGATTGGGATGATGGTGGAGCGTTTGAAGCAGGATGGAACTAGGCGCTGTTCCAATGATCTGTTGAAGATCTGCGAGATTTAAGTGACTTCGAACGTGGCATGGTTGTTGGTGCCAGACGGGCTGCTCTGAGTATTTCAGAAACTGCTGATCTACTGGGTCTGCAGAAGAGCTTTTCTGAACGCACAAAACACGTACAACCTTGAGGCAGATGGGCTACAGCAGCAGAAGACCACAACGGGTGCCGCTCCTGTCAGCTAAGAACAGGAAACTGAGGCTACAATGCACACAGGCTCACCAACACTGGACAATAGAAGATTGGAGAAACGTCACCTGGTCTGATGAGTCTCCATTTCTGCTGCCACATTCGGATGGTCGGGTCAGAATTTGCCCTCAACAACATGAAAGCATGGATCCATCCTGCCTTGTATAAACTGTTCAAGCTGGTGGTGGTGGTGTAATGGTGTGGGGGATATCAATGCCACAGCCTACCTGAGTATTGTTGCTTCCTGCCTGATGCTATCATGTCAATATGGACCAAAATCTCTGAGGAATATTTCCAGTAGCTTGTTGAATCTATGCCATGAAGGATTAAGGCAGTTCAGTAGGCAAAAAGGAGTCCAACCCAGTACCAGTAAGGTGTACCTAATAAAGTGGCCGGTGAGTTTATTATATATATATTGGTACGCTTATGTCAATCACGAAGAAATCCAGTCATTTCATCTGCTGTGCTTCATATATCACTGCTGTATCGATAGTAAACAATGTGTTTTCCAGATCAGGGAAATCAATCAGTGAAATTCTCCAATTTTTTTAGTTTAATCACACATTTAGACTGAAATAGTGCTCGGTTGCAGAAGCGTTTTCAGACTTTTTCAGCCATACATTAAGTTCTCTAGAGCTGCGTTGTGTTCAATGTTCACAAGTATGCAAAGCTATGCAAAAATCCCCCATGTTGAATGAGGAAACAGATTTGTGAGTCTATTCAGCACACAAATAGGCTTGTTTAGCGCTGTGCTTGAAACACTGTGTTTTTGCCACCTGGCTGAGCAGGTACGCTTAACTCCTGAATACTGAATGGTTAATGTATTACCACTATGGCAAGATGAAAATGAATCATCGGTTATTTGTGGTAATTCATAACCTATTTCTCAACTTTGCTCTATTTTTGGACTGATCGTATACGGTTGTGTGTTCGTAGGACGAGCACTACGAGGACGAGGAGGAAGGGGGCGAGGATGGCATCCTGGGTTCCAGTTTCAGCGGGAGGAATGTGGAAGTGTACGATCTGCCCGAAAGTGAGGACATGTTCCTGCCATCCAACATGGACACCACTCAGCTAACGTTCAGGTTTAAAGAGGTAACAGATCATCTGTTTTTCAATTCAATTTCAATATCGATTAGGGCTAATATATATCGTTATTATATACAGTGAGGGAAATAAGCATTGAACACGTCACCATTTTTCTCAGAAGACATAATTCTTAAGGTGCCGTTGACTTGGTATTTTCTCTGCAATTAAAACAAATCAAATTAGTTTACAACTTATGCTTAATAAAATGATATGATATATGGAAAAAGTATTGAACACATGAATAAAGGGGGGTCATGGAAATCCCAGACAGCAGCTGAAATCTCTCAGTAATTCTTCAGCAACCTTTCTCACTGTAAATAAATATTAGCTGCTTCAGTCCAACATCTACATTATGGTGGACATTTCCGCAAGACAATGATGCAAAACACAGCCAAGGACACTCTCAAATTCTTTCAGAGAAAGAAAATCAAGCTGCAGAATGGCCCAGCCAATCACCTGACTCGAATCCAATTGAAAATACAACATAAAGCTCAGATTTGTTAGACGAGACCCACAAAACCATCAAGATTTTCAATACTAAGTATTAAATACATTTCAGTAGTCCAGTGCTTTCTCCTTGTGTCATTTCATTGTTATTACACACAACTCATTACTCATTACTAGGGCCAGACGGAATCTGCGGACATTTTTTGCTATTTCTCCTGAGTATTTTGTTAAAATTCTGCGGATTTATGCAGAATTATTTTAGGAACATCATAACAAAAAAATTAATATATAAAATAAAAAGTAATACCTTTAATGTTTACAATGCGAATCCAATTAGATCCACTTATTTGGTAAACAAAACAAGTCTTTATATAAATTTTATATATAAATATTTATATATAAAATCTCTACTAAAAGACAGAAAATAGTACTTTGCAAACTGTGTTGTAAATAAATCATATGAATATTTTCATTTTAATCAATATTTTTACGGAAATTAAATTGAAAACTGAATAAAAATAAATTTACACACATTTACACCAGTAAATAAACAGAATAAATGATGAGCTAAAAATCTGCGGAATTCTGCACATGCAGATTCCGTGTGGGCCTACTCATTACACATAACTGTATTGTATTTTTTTTTTTTTTTTACCGAAATCTGGTTCAATTCCATGTCAACAGCTCCTTTAGAAATATTATTCCCAGGAAAAAACATGACATGGTCAATACTTATTTCCCCCACTGTACATGACAAAAATGATCATTGGTACCACTCTAGTAGATTATTAATTGTTTAGTAATGCATGTGGGCTACTTATAGATTACTTTTGACGCTAATCATTTATTACAGATATGAAGGGGATTTTGTGTGTGCTACACTGATATAAAAAATAAAGAGAAAGAAAATATATATATCATGATGTATATAAGAGCATTGTTATTGCGATAACAGTATATGTGATGTACATATTGTAGAGAAGTGCAGTAAATTAAGTAAATTTTATGTGCCAGGCATTTGTGTGTCCTATTATCCAAATCTGACCCGTCAGATAGGGTCTGTACTATCTTTAGCCCCGCCTCTTTAGTAGGTGCTGTTAGGTGAACTGTTTGTTGTTTGACCACAAGAGGAAAAAATAACAACAGCCAATAAAAATCTGAATTTCTGACAAGGTTTTCAATCTTCCGTGGCGTTTTTAGGTCTAAATGTTTGCGCCTCAACATTGTTTTTTTTTTTCCCAGCTTTAGCTATTTCCAGCTTCCAGCTATTAGCTTAGAGAAATATCTATTACCTATTTATGTTAGTATGATAAGAACATAAATGTTTTTTTTTAATTGCTGATAAAATAGCATAGTTATATCATCAGAAATATAATTATTGCAACGATCAACAACAATATCGCATATTACAAATTTTTCCAGTATCACGAGTGAGCCCTAGTATTGATTCAATACAATTGACTGCAACCCTTGATGGAAATTCTGATTCTTATTGGCTGTTGATTCCTTCATAAAAAAGCTCCTGCTTCAACTCATGTTTTTTTTTTATTTGAATCTAGTTATCAAGACAATTTTTGACATTTTAGATAGATCTTGAAACTGTATTAACCCAAATTTATCGCTGTTTGTTTCAACCGCTTTGAATCGCTCTCTACATTTCACTTACTGTTAACCTGTTTTCATTAGTTTTGTAATTCTGTCTATATTGTGCTTTCATTTCAGCTCCAGATAAAGCACACCATCGCAGAAGCCGAAGTGGATGAACTGAAAGAGCGAGTACGAATCTGTAAACCATTTACAGTTGAAGTCAGAGTTATTAGACCTCCTGTATATTTTTCCCCAATTTCTAACTGAAAGATTTTTTTCAACTCATTTCTAATCATAATGGTTTTACGCATTTCTAATAACTGATTTATTTTATCTTTGCCATGATGACAGCACAGAATATTTGACTAGATATTTTTTAAGATACTAGTATTCAGCGTAAAGTGACATTTAAAGGCTTAATTAGGTAAATTAGGTTAAAGTTTAGCTTAATTAGTCAAGTCATTGTACAACGATGGTTTGTTCTGTAGACCAGGGTGTCCACAAGGTCTCAAAGTCTTCGATTCACTGAAATATTGTCTTGTAGGTCTTAAATTTAATTTTAACTTTATTTTTTCCTTGTTTATGTAAAGCTTCGCAATCGATCCAACACACATCCAATCACCAATAATTTCGATAAAACGTTTCGATAAAACGAAAAACTCTATTTATAACTACTATTATAACATAACTGTTGTGCGTACACTTAGTTTATTAAGTTTTTAAAGTTAAATTGACGAAAAAGTATGTAAACAACTAGGGTTTGCTTGTAAGAAATAACTAATTACAATTAGGCCCGATCCCAATTCTACCTCTTACTGTAGCTCTTCCCTTTACCCCTACCCTTCGTTTTTGCACGTTCACGTGAAGGGTTAGGGTTGTCCCTATTTGTCGTTATTACGAATTTTTACAACAAACAAGCATATGTTTAATACATTCATAACCGCGCTCATGTTTTACCAACATGCTTTAAAAAAAAAAACGTTAAAATAAAAAACGCTAAATTTAACCGCTAGATTTAAAATCTATAATCCCTAATAACTCCTGTATAGTAGTCCAGCAACATTCTGTCTCTCGATGACACTCGAATACACTGTCAGAAAAGTCTAGTTGCTGGGAATGAGCTTTTTACAGTGTCTGCTATAATGTTCATGTTGTTTTCATGTGTTTACATTGATGAATATGTCATACCTGTCAACCCTCCTGTTTTTCATGGGATTGTCCCGTGTTTTACATTTCTATCCCGCTATCATCCCGTAAAGGTATTTTCCGGTATTTCTCCCATATTTTCAGTCTTTCTCTGAAGGGTGGCATTAAACATTAAAGAGCCGATCCTCCCTATATGCAACCCATACCGCCGAACCACCAGGGGCCGCCCCTTGCTCTTAAATGTGAGTCAGTTCTGTGCTTTCGGTTTATTTAGGCATGAAACACTATGAAATAAATATAAAAACGGCGGGATTCCCTTTCCTTTTCATTACAGGTGCCGTCGCTCCTATGCAATCCTCAAAACAGTCATTTAGCGGTGCGTGACTGTCAGACGCGCTCCATAGTGATAAACAGACGCTGTTTCCCAAACGGATTCAGTACATGCGATTTGAAGCGTATGGAAAGTCTGGGTTTTGGGTGCGTGTTTGAACAGACATATACACATAATTAATAATAATAATAACATCTAAAGATGTCGATCCTGATGTTTTTTTTTCAAACACAACTAATTTTGTCCTAAATGAGCATAAAACTTTAGGAAAGCAATCGAATGCTTTATTATAACGTTAGATGTGTGCATTGTTAAAGTGACACCTCTGTTATTTAATGTAATCAAACTAAAAAATCTAAATAAATGAGATTCATTCGTTGCTCTTTATTCAGAATGTGTGAGTTATACTGTGAGAAAAAAATTAATGAGATTTGATAACTTGATTCTATTTGTTTATAATAGCTCATTTTAATAAGCTAAACTGTTTGCTAATGTATACTATTAATTTTTATTTTGTAAATAATAATATAAAAAAATATTACTGAACGTTTAACTGTTTATTTACAATGAAACGGCTCCGGAAAAACGAATTTAATTGACATATTTTAATTTATTTTTAAGGGGGGTGTTTTTTACTTTATTATGGTGGGAGTATCCCTTATTTTCACATCCCAATGTTGACAGGTATGGAATATGTCCCAGGTGTAAATGCACAGTACAGCTACTAGCTTATTGCCGCATTATATCGTTATGCATATTGTTGATAACATGATATCGTTGCCTCCAGTGATTTCCTGAAGATAAATACCAGAAAATAATGCAACTGGAATAACTACAGCAGTTGCGATCATCGATCTCATATGAAGCAAGAGATTGTGATGACATGTGATAGCGTTTGCGGGTGTTGTAGTGCTGTCCCATTTCTTTGGGGTGTATTTGAAGCACTTCCCATTCAGACTCTGTTTCAAGGGCCAAGGGGAAGGGGTACAAAAATAGAATTGGGATTAGGCCTTAGTCTTTTGATGGGGAAATATTTTTTTATTAAAAGCAATCCTCAGCATTTAGTCCTATATAAGTCTGAAGTTTTATTCTTGACTGTCTTGAAAATATCTGAAAGTCTTAAACTTGACACTTGCATAAACCCTGGTAGACAATCGGGAAAAAAAGGCAAATAAAATCTGCTTTTATTCTAGCCGATATTAAACAAATAAGACTTTCTCCAAACATTATAGGAAATACTGTGAGAAATTTGCTCTGTTAAACATCATTTGGGAAGCATTTAAAAAAGAAACACAACTTCACAGGAGGGCGAATCATTCTGACTTCAGCTGTACATTATCCAGTTATATCAATCATGTGGCGGTCTCCAGCGTGTTGTAATGGATAAAGTGTGTTTGCTATCATAGTTGAGGGAGTCCTCAGAGGAGCGTGCGGCGTGGGAGGCCAGGGAAGCTCAGTTAGAGAGGAGCGTTCAGGAGAACTCGGAGAGGATCGCTCAGATGGAGAAGAACTGGCTGGAAGCTCAGGCGCTTTGCAAAAGCATCAACGAACAGCTCAACGACACGCAGAGCCAGTATGAAGCGCTGGATAAAAAATACAGCAAAGCCAAGAAACTGCTCAAGGACTATCAGCAGAAGTGAGTCACGATGGCAACACTCCATCAGTAATCAAATGATTTACCTTAACCTGAATAAGACAGTAATATGATTACGGTGTTTACATAAGTAGTTTTTGAATGCTCCTGTTTTACAGTATAGTACACTACCTGACTAAATCTTGTCGTCGATCTCAGTTGTGTGAGCAACAAATAATAACTTGACTTTTAGTTGATCATTTGGAAAAGTGGCAGAAGGTAGATTTATCTGATGAATCATCTGTTGAGCTGCATCCCAATCATCACGAATACTGCAGAAGACCAACTGGAACCCGCATTGATCCAAGATTCTCATCAGTCTAGTTTGGTGAAGGAAAAATCATGGTTTGGGGTTACATTCAGTATGGGGCGTGCGAGAGATCTGCAACATCAACAGCCTGAGGTATCAAGACATTTGTGCTGCTCATTACATTACAAACCACAGGAGAGGGCAAATTGTCCAGCAGGATAGCGCTCCTTCTCATACTTCAGCCTCCACATCAAAGTTCCTGAAAGCAAAGAAGGTCAAGGTGCTGCAGGATTGGCCAGCCCAATCACCAGACATGAACATTATTGAGCATGTCTGGGGTAAGTTGAAGGAGGAGGCATTGAAGATGAATCCAAAGGATCTTGATGAACTCTGGGAGTCCTGCAAGACGCTTTCTTTGCCATTCCAGATGACAATAATAATAATAATAATTCCTTATGTTTATATAGAGCTTTTCTGGGCACTCAAAGCGCTTTACACACAATGGGGGGGATCTCCTCATCCACCACCAGTGTGCAGCATCCACCTGGATGACGCGACGGCAGCCATTTTGCGCCAGACCGCACACCACACACACCAGCTAGTTGGTGGAGAGGAGACAGAGTGATGAAGCCAATTAGGATATGGGGATGGTTAGGAGGCCATCATGGACAGAGGCCAATGGGCAGATCTGGCCAGGATGCCGGGGTTAAACCCCTACTCTTTTTGAAGGACATCCTGGGATTTTTTACGACCACAGAGAGTCGTGACCTCAGTTTAACGTCTCATCCGAAAGACGGCGCTCACTGAGCAGTATAGACTCCCCGTCACTATACTGGGGCATTAGGACCCACACAGACCGCAGGTTGGGCGGCCCCCTGCTGGCCTCACTAACACCACTTCCGGCAGCAACCCAGCTTTCCCATGTGGTCTCCCATCCAGGTACTGACCGGGCGCAGCCCTGCTTAACTTCAGTGGGCGACCATGTGAGATTTGCAGAGAGCTAGCTGCCGGATGACTTTATTAATGCTTTATTGGAGTCATTGCAGAGATGTGTGGATGCAGTCCTCCAAGCTCATGGGAGTCATGCACCATATTTATTCTTTTTCCACTGCAGCATGACTTTATATTCTATACTGGACATTATTTCTGTTAAGTGACGAGACTTTTGTCTAAGCAAAGTCAGACCGCACTGTCCTAAGAGATATTTGTTGAAGCATATTCAGCTCATAATTAATAAGTGTAGAGTTTAGTACAACATTTCTGATTGGCTGGATGTGTCTGTGTGCTGTAGAGAGGCGGAGTTTGAGCAGAGGGAGGAGGAGTTAAAGAGGACTCTGGATGAAAGAGAGACCGCCTATAAAACTCAGATCGAAGATCTGCAGCGGAGGGTGAACACACATCACACAGAAAGACATAACTCGCACATACAGCGTCCATGTTTTCTGATCCCCGTCTGTCCATCTCTCTCTCTGTGTAGCTGGCTAAGCTTGAATCTGGCAGGGGTCATAATGAGTCGGGCATAACATTGTCGGGCAGCAAGTCTGCAGATTCTCTTCTGCTGGGTGAGTTAAAGCTCTCATTGATATTTAATGGCTATTTAATGTGAGTTTTTTGTTTAAATATGTACAAATTTGTGTATTTTGTGGTTTTAATTTAATGTCTCTACAGTTTTAATTCATTTTTGTTACAACTTTAATTTGTTTAGTTGATTGTAATAACATACAGACAAGATACAAAGCACTTGATTATTAGAGACACACATTTAGTATCTACCATGACATTGTTTGTCCAATTAACTATTTGCACCTCCCTCAATTTCTTCATATCCAAGAGTTAAAAGCAGGACTGAGGGCTATATCATAAACCCGGTCATCCTGTGGACGTTGTTTAAGTAGCAAATGCTTTTGCACCCATTTGTGTGCCCATAGCCTGCTGGTGTGTATGAGAGGTGTGTTAAGGCTGCTATGTTAAGGCATCTGAAATAGACACTGACCAACTAAAAGCTTCTTTAAAGTCAGTAGTACATTTTTTAGTTTAGTTTTGTCATTTAAAGAGGACATCAGTAATATGCGGGTCCAAAAATACATGAACATGTTGCTTGTTACACACAGGGATGCGCAGCAGCTCACAAATATCGTTAAATGGGGTTAAAATGTAAAAGATTGTTATTGTGTACATCAGTGGTTCCCAAACTTTTTTCACCAAGTACCACCTCAGGAAAAAAAAGGTCTCTCCAAGTACCACCATAATGACCGGTATTAAAATACAGAGCTACAGGTCAAAAATGTGGCAGATTAATTCTTATTATTATGAATATTTGTTATTGTCAGCCACTTTAAACATTATAAACAGTTCAAACGTTAACATGTACCGTGCTTACAGATAAAAAACAAAACAAATTAAACATCAACGTTTAAATTAAAATGCGCCTTTAAAGTTATTTATCTTTAATCTTTTAAAAAAAAAAACTAAAAATAATAATCATAAAGTAGCCTATTCATCAAGTT
Source organism: Danio albolineatus (assembly GCA_903798035.1). Classification (NCBI taxonomy): domain Eukaryota; kingdom Metazoa; phylum Chordata; class Actinopteri; order Cypriniformes; family Danionidae; genus Danio; species Danio albolineatus. The sequence continues at coordinate 3,003,329 of CAIGQQ010037715.1, forward strand.
CCTTGGACCTCATAAATATAGTATGCCATCATATTCATATATAAACTCTTTTTGAAATACAGTATATGTCGCATGTATATATGACTTATCTGTATGTCTTTAAAATCTAAACATTTACTTGTATTTTAAATATATGAATTGGATTTACGTATTTAAATTAGACCTGCTCACTGCACGTTAGAGTAGACTTTATGTGTCAGAAAACAAGTGATTAAACTATACCTGCCAATATTGGGATGTAAAAACACAGGATACGCCTCCAACAAACATTACAAATAAGGAGAGGAAATTAGCTTCAAATGATAGAATACATAACTAACATTAAAAATTTAAAAATAAGATAAAAGGTTTAGCCTATTAAAATCAATTTACTGATCATATCTGTGTTATCGTTAGGGACAGAATCTGACGACATTTTTTGGTTATTTCTACGGAGTATTTTGTTAAAAATCTGCTGTTTTATGCGGAATGATTTTGGGAGTATCATAACTAAAACCTTAATATATCAAATAAAGCAATGCTTTTTTAACTTTTATTTAATGTTTACAATGCAAATCCAATTAGATCCAATAAGTCTCTCAATTAAAATATCTACTAAAAGACAGAAAATTTTGCTTTACAAATTGTATTCTAAATAAATTATATGTATATTATTGTCATATCATATCAATATCATACTAGTCAATATTATTGCTGAAATTAATTTAAAAACTGAATCAATATAAATTTACACACATTTACACCAGTAAATAAACAGAATCAATGGGCTAAAAATCTGTGGAATTTTCCATGTGGCCCTAGTTATCGTATGCGTCAAAAGTGTGTTCATTTTTTAACTTTAATTATTCAGCGATTCCTCTGTGTACCACTAGAAGAAAGCCTGCGTACCACGAGTGGTACACAGTTTGAGAACCACACTGGTCTACATAAACATAAAAATGCTCCCCCCTCCACACCTTCTTCAATAGGGATGCCGTGATTAACTGATTTCACTGTTAACTGTGTTTTAATTCATCACGGTTAATTAATCGTAAGTGTTTTTTAACACCACATCTCTACACGTAACCAAACTGCTGCAACTAAACAATGTTACGCCAACTGTGCGCTAGTTTAAAGTTCCGAGCATGTACACTGGATTAACTATAGCCCCGTTTACACTAGTGTGTTTTAGTTTTAAAACGGCGTTTTAGCATGAAAACGATCCGCGTCCAGACTAGCGTATCTTAACAGATCTCCCTCCACCAGAAACGTATATCACGTGACCATTCGCGCACCATTCGCGCACTCTGGGCATGCGCGTTCAAGTATAAACAGGAAGCATGTGTCTCACTCGGCATTTGGTTATTGTTAATCAACAAACGCTAGTTGAACGATGAACGCGATGGTAAAGAAAGCAAGAGAGGTGTTTTTGAGGACAGACGACGAGGTCGAGTTGTTACTTAAAGTATCAAATGAATATAAAACATCCATGGCTATCGAAAATACAGTGTTTACAGTGAAGGCTGGTCTGCCGTCTGCCGGTGACGTTATAGCCACGTGCGCTTGACGAATAAGGGAAGGTTACGCAATGACCCAAAGCCCCAATCACGTAGCGGATCTCAGCAGCCACGCCTCCGTTTTCAAAGATATCCGTTTTCCCCCATCCAGCAGCGCGTTTTAGAATGGAAACGGCCTCTCCAGCGTTTTCAAAACGCTCCGTTTTCGCACCTCGAGAACTCCGGCGTAGTGTGGACGGATGGCGTAACCATAGCAAAACTTATGCGTTTTAAAATGAAAACGCACTAGTGTAAACGGGGCCTATGGCTGAGGCTATTAACTAAGGGCTGTTCGCATATCACATCTTTTGTGTGTGCATTTTAGGAGCGACGGGCACGGCACGACGTGCTCACGCTTTTCAGGCGCACCTAGTTGAAACAACTGACAGATCAGCTTCATACTTTGTATGGACTATACCCATTTCTACTCCAAAGAGGAGAAAATATACAAAAAAATAAAAATAATACCAAGCAATTTTGTAATATAGTTGATTAAATGTGCTTTTCAACAGCCTTTGACTACATTTGTTCTCTTTAAAAGTGAAATACTTAGCTAAGATTTTATATTAGCTTAGATTTACAAATACTTTTTAAAATACTTTTATTTATTTATTTATTTATTTATTTATTTATTTATTTATTTATTTATTTATTTATTTATTTATTCATTTATTAATGTATTTATTGTTCTGATGTTTATTTTCAATGTCTAGTTATAACTCATTTTTAAATGCCAAACACTTTGTTCCACTTATTTTTAAGTCCAAAGAGAAATGGACAATTGTTTGTTTTTTATTATTATTTTGTGCTGTATTTGATTACTGAGCAGCAAAAAAATTATGCTTTTCAAATATAAGGAGAGAAATGGGGAAAAAACAATAAATCGTTGTATGGATGCTGTGTTGTTTAAGTAATTTTCGGGTAAAGATGCATGAGGGTCATGTGACCATCAGGATGAACGCAGCATCTCATTTCCCACAGGACGCGTTCTCTGTTCTCGCGCTCTCCTGAGTTCGTTCTTCCGAGGTGAGCTGGCAAGACCGGTCTCCACAAGAACACGAGTCCGTTCTCTGCGTTCTGGGAATTGAGAAACAGCCAATGAGTAATTAAAACGAATGAGATCTCTGTTGCTGATATGAGTTGATATAAATAATTCAGCAGGAGCAGACTGGAGTGAGATGGTCCCCGAGACGGAGCGTTTGGACACCAGCGCTCACCGTGCAAGAGCCCAGCTGGCCCAGAGATCCAAACGACAACCACCGTCCCGCAGTAAACTCAAAGAGACCCTAAGCTCCCCCGGCGGACGTCCACAGGTCACTAGCTTACTGGATTACAATAAAAGCCTTGCGTTTTTTATTTTAGACAGTAACATTAACTGGATGTGTTTTTCAGGGTGATGATGAGAGCGAGTCTTTGAGTCCCGAGTCTCCACTGCTTCGCAGGAGATCCTTCCAGGAGAGTTTGTCCCTACCGGTAGTCATTTCTTCCCCTACAAACCAACCCAAGAATGAAGGATCTGTCATGGGCAGCAGCCAATCAGGGCAGAGAGATCCACAGAGCCCTGCCCTCTCTCCCGCAAAAGACGCCTCCCCCTCAAGCTTCACACGCAGCGTAAAGAAGAGAGAGTCCAAAGGGAAGGGCAAAGAGGTCAAAGGTAAAAGAAAAAGCCCAGGAGATTGAGCTTTAACATTACACGCCTTCATAATAATTATTAATACACAACCCTTATATATTTGATTCTGATTGGTCAGTCACGACATTCCTAAGTATACGATTCCCTATTGAAACTAATAATACAGTCTCGTCTAGGTAATCGTCTAGTTGTAGGGTTTTATTCTGTGAGAGCAACCGGCTAGATGTACATTACACCTTACTTATTACACTCTGGAATACTTGATTCTGATTGGTCAGTCACAACCTTCCAAGGTATGTTATTCCCAGATAACAACTGCCAAAGCTAATAACACCGGCTCATTCGGGTACTTGGAATTGTAGTGGCTATTTTTTTTAAGGAGGCTCTCTCAGTGGTCAAGAAGACAAATTCTTACCCAAAGTGTCTTT
>CAIGQQ010037715.1:3115338-3126599 GCA_903798035.1 Danio albolineatus
TAACTCGGAATTGCAACTTAATAACTCGGAATTCTGTCTTTATAACTCGGAATTGTGACTTAATAACTCGGAATTCTGTCTTTATAACTCGGAATTGCGACTTAATAACTTGGAATTCTGACTTTATAACTCGGAATTCTGTCTTTATAACTCGGAATTGCGACTTTATAACTCGGAATTCTGTCTTTATAACTCAGAATTGCGACTTTATAACTCAGAATTGAGACTTTATAACTCAGAATTCTGACTTTCTAATTTTTTTCTATAATTTTTTTATCATTACTATTATACATTTGTTTATTGGTATATATTTTTTTATCATTCAGTGGCGGAAACGGGCTTCCATAGGATACAGCTGTGGCCACAAATTAACGAGAATTATTTATATTATTTATAAAATTTTGTTAAATAAATCTTACACCTTAGGAACGGTACAGCAGAAAATTTTGACGGTTTAAAAACCCTGACTTTTCCAAACCGTGGTATACCTTGAAAATGGTTAAATGTGTTTGATTAGGGTTGGAGCAAAACTGTGCAGAGCTGCGGCCCTCCAGGAATCTTGTTTGAGGCCTATGCTATAAACCATGGAAGCCCATGTGCATTTACTGTATATGTGCCTACTGTTTACTCACTGCACAGTTGCCATTTTAGTCTATTTCACACATTTTGTTTTCTCTATCACAAGACCTAAAATGCTATTTCGGTTGATGAAAGCAAGTGACACTTCTTAAGTTGTTCATTTTGTCTCTGTGTGTGTACATGCAGTAAAAAACCAGCCGAGGCCAGCTTTTCTCAGGACCAGTTCACCTGTCCAGTGTGTCTGGATCTACTGAAGGATCCGGTGACCATTCCATGTGGACACAGTTACTGTATGAGCTGTATCATGTGCTGCTGGAATCAGGAGGATGAGGAGGGAGTCTACAGCTGCCCTCAATGCAGACAAACATTCAACCCAAGACCTGCTTTAAATAAAAACACCATTCTTGCTGATTTAGTGGAGCAAATGAAGAAGACTGGATGTGAAGATGTGAAGTCGGAATTCAGTACTGGAAGAAAACAAACATCTGTCAAGTCCTGTCTGGTGTGTCTGAACTCTAATATAAAAAAATATTTTATTATATGAGCATTATTTTAAGCAATATTCCAAATTGCGCATATAGGTGGATGGAAGCATAGCTACTGTTTAGATGTTGTCTCAAGACATTTGTCAGGATTTTGTCCTCAAACTGCTTCTGTGTGTAGCGCCCCTTTCACGCGGGGCTTCAGCGTCAACGCTTGACCGAGCGCGTGTCTGAAGTTTGGCGCTGACGAGATCATCATAGTAGCGTCAGCCAATGATATTTGACCGGAGCTCAGCAACTCCCCGGTATGAATCCCGGTATATATATATAGCGATTGGTCACGAAGGACAGGGTGATTTCCGACTGCAATGATGAGTTTATCCTCCGATTTTAAAATGTCTCCTCCATTTACCGCTATCAAACTGTACAGTATGGATGCTATTGGCTACTCTCTGTGCTGGGATATTTGCATAAAGCGATCCGATTGGCTGACGCTCCCGCTGGCGCTTGAAAAGTTGAGAATTTCTCAATACCTGCAGCGAGCAATGCAGCTGAAGTGGCGCCGACGGATCCACAATGCAGTTTGGCAACGGCTGACGTCACCCATTCAGAGTCAATGGGAAGCGTTGACGCTGACGCCCCGTGTGAATGGGGCTTAGAACTAAAGGCCCCGTTTAAACTGTCAGGTCTTGATGCCCAAATATAAATATTTGATCAAGCATGTGTGTGGGCCTTGCCTAGTAACAACCCAGGGTTGTTGCCCTTCCAGTCCCACATGTAACATTTCTGTTTGAATAACTTCACTACAGGTTAATTTAAAAGAGCGACAAAGAAAGTTCCAGCAGAGTATCCAGGAGAGGGAAAAAGATCTAGACAAACTGAGAGAGGCAGTGGATTCTCATAAGGTGAGTTTGAAGATGAATGTTTTTGAACAGTTTTTCCTGTATTTCAGGCTGTGTCTACACTAATCTGGATAAACCAAAAAAACGCTCCATGTCCACGTTATCGTTTTTCAATTCTTTAGGTCATCTACACTAAACTGACTAAAAACTTATTTTCGTTTTTGTAAGGCGCTTTTACCTGTATCAAATCCACCTGCTGTTTATTTACTTTCCGTCTCGCTGAAACGTCGTGGCAAAATGTTGCAACTGTCGTCTCCTTTCGACACTGAATAACAGCTCCCAGTACATTGTTAGAGCTAGGCGATATTGCAAAAAAACAAAATTATCACAATATCATGTTTCATATCATTCAGTATTGATAATAATTGAGTACTTTTTAACAATCGGTTTAGGAATATTAGGATTTTTATTTAAATTTAACCACCTTGTTTTAATTTTTCAACATTATTAGGGCAAATAGTTTTAATAGCCGAAAACTAAAATATTTAAACAAAATATCTGATTACTTTTTTTAATAAAATAAACATAAGCTTTAAAGAGACTCTTAAACTCGATAAATAAAATGTTATAAAGAGTGTGCAAGGGTAAAGTGTAAACGCTAAACTTTAAGGAGTGAATAATAATAATACAGTAAACCTCAAACTCTGTCAACAACACAAATTATGATAATCAAATCTGAGCTTTCAAGTAAAGGAGCTAACCACCATTATTTTAATACAATCTCTTCACTGCTGCTTGTCATGGCACTCATTTTCATGTTTGAAAATGAGTGCCCCCCCTGTGTCCTGAAACACACCCCCTCTCCTGCTTACACTTCTTATTCTAACACAGGAAGCGATTCGTTTGTGAATGAATCCTCGTTATGAACGACTCGTCCACTTATGCCGAGTTCACACTGCATGATTTTAGCCCCGATTTTGACTCGCCGACAGGTTTTGAGAAATCGCCGACAAATGCCTGAAATCACAGGCAAATCGGTGCTCGTGCACGCGAGTGACAATCACACAATATGAACTATCAAAGACGCGATCTGAGAGAATCGCCGTTTCAAATCATGCCGTGTGAAATGTGTTCTGACTGAAAATAACATCAGCGATCGCCTACAGCCAATGAGAGAGCAGCATTCACTAGTGTGGGGGTATCTGCCAGCGGGAGGTTGAGGGGGAAGTTAAAAGCTCATTTTCAGTTTATTCAGACACATGAAATGGAGGGAAAATGAGTGTAGATTTGGCAGGAGCCCCCGTGTCTGTTTGACGTGTCATGTGAGCAATATCAGAACCCAACCCGGTCAAAAAATAAAAAAGTTGAGGAGAAATTGCTAATTCCCTTCAAAGCCAGGTGAGCAAATATGTTCATTTTCTACCCCATTAAAGACTTCTTTCTCATTATGACGGTAATAACAAAAGATATACGACGTGTTTTTGGGTGTGAGACGTAGTTTGGACACAGTTGTCGGCGATTCTTCCTATTTTGAAGTCATGCAGTGTGAAACTCCCTGTCGCCGATCCATCTTGCAGTGTAAACAAAGCAGCGACTGAACGCTAGCCCAGATAGTCATGCAGTGTGAACACATCTGTGACACGACTACTCTGAAAATCATGCAGTCTGAACTCGGCATTGGCTGACAATAATAATAATAATACAAGTTTCTAGCACTGCAACATCTTGCTGTCATATTTACATTGTTTGCTTATTTTATTTAACAAAACTAGCTTAAGCAGAGTATTTACGTAAAAACATGCAAAAACGTAAAATAAACTAAATCTTACCTATGAAATGTTCTGCCTTTGTGCTTTATTTTCTTTCTTTGTTCGTTACTACACTCATACACAGCGCTAAAGTCCAGTGTTAGTCTTGACTAGTGCGTTGAATGACATTTGTGCAGGGAGCACTGTACAAATATGGAGGTGCTATTGACTAGGCATGGGATTATAACCGTTTTCAAGGTATACCGCGGTTTGGAAAAGTCAAGGTTTTCATACCGCCAAAATGTTCTACTATACTGTTCCTAAGGTATGGGTGATATTTTTTATTTACAATTTTTTATTTATTTATTTTTTTAGGTGTAAATTGTAAAGACATCTGTGTTTTTGAAACAAATGAAGACAGCAGAAGTCAATGATTCACTTGAATTATTTAGCCTGACATGTTTTTACTGCTCCAAAATATTTTTAATATTTCTCAAAATTAAATATATTGTGTTCAAAGGGGAAAAGGGTTTTGTTTTTCACCCAGACGTTTATAAAGAATATATATTAGAGCAGTAAACACAATACCGTGATACTGTGAAACCGTGATATTTTTATCCAAGGTTATCATACCGTCAGAATCTTATACCGGCCCACGCCTACTATTGACGCATGCTCATGGCCTGTATGCAATATCTAGTGTATATATCTATGGTTATTGACAATGGTGTACAGTCAATAAATACAGATACTGATTTTATCGCCCAGTCCTTTGAAGAGAGGCAATATGGAGCATGTACAAATTGACAGTAACCATCCAAAACATCTGTTTTATAATGTTGTCCACCATGTTAGCTGAATTGATCACATGACAGCGTCACATGACTAAAGTGCATCGTTTTTGAAACACACCACACTGCATCACGAAAACAGCATTTTCAAATGTATCCACTAGACAGCGTTTACAAAAAGATACATTAAAAACGCCATCTCATTTTTCTCTCCATTTCACGCCGAATCGGAGAGAAAAGTATGCGCTTTTAAACGAAAAATGCATTAGCATGAACATGAAAGCTCACTGTGATTGTGACGTTTGTCGTAACAGCGCTCTGCACAGACAGCAGTGGACGACGGCGAGAGGATCTTCACTGAGCTGATTCGCTCCATTGAGAGGATCCACTCTCAGGTGAAGTGGCAGATCAGAAATCAGGAAAGAGTTGCAGTGTGTCGAGCTGAAGAACTCATAGAGCAACTGGAGCAAGAGATCGACGATATGAGGAGGAAAGATGCTGAGCTGGAGCAGCTTTCTAAAACGAAACATCACATGCAGTTGCTGAAGGTAAAATCATTATAAAGAACAGAACAGAGACTTATAATGGCCTTCAGTCTGAGGATTTCTTCATTGAAGTGACACCGTGGCTAGCACTGCCGCCTCGCGGCAAGGTCACTGGTTCGAGTCTCGGCTGGGCCAGTTGGCATTTCTGTGTGGAGTTTGCATGTTCTCCTTGTGTTCGCGTAGGTTTCCTCCACAGTCCAAAGACATGCGCTCTAGGTGAATCGAATAAACTAAATTGGCAGTATATGTGTGTGAATGAGTGTGTATGGATGTTTCCCAGTAGTGGGTTGCAGCTAAAAGGGCATCCACTGTAAAACATATGCTGGATAAGTTGGCGGTTCATTCCTCTGTGGCGACCCCAGATTAATAAAGGAACTAAGCCGAAGGAAAATGAATGAATGAATATATTTGAATGGAATTGGATTTTTCATAATCGTTGTGGAGGCCAAAACTGAAACTAAATTTTGATTAATTGCACAGCTATAATTACACATAATACACATTATTTTAATTACATAAATTATTATAATTATTAGCCGTACTCCTGAGAAACCAATTAGATTTTACACAACCACTGTGAATGAAGCATAGACAATATCAAAACAGTAGTTTGAGTTACAGTCACTCAAGATGACTTGAAGATATGCGGTCAGTAACGCACTTGTTGTATTTCCCTTGTTTATTTCCTCTTGTCTAGAGTTTCCAGTCTCTCCCTGAACCTCCTGAATCTACAGATGTACCCAGTTTTGCTGTCAGCCCTCTGCACTCTTTTGATGAAATCGGAAAGTCTCTCTCTCGGCTGAAAGAAAAGCTGGCGGATTTCTGTAGACAGGAGATAGAAAAGATATCTGGGAGAGGTAACGGAGGAAACAGACATCATTTATGTCGAATGCAGATTAATAATTTTAAATATGAAGTCTATGAATTATTTCTGTTCATTTTAGTATCCTACATTGAAGTTATTGCCAGCAAGGAACCCAAGACCAGGGAGGAGTTCCTACAATGTAAGACAATGATGTCATTCACATTTCCATTCAAATATTACAATGGTCTCTCGATATTCGTGCGAGTTACGTTCTAAAAAATAACCCACAAAAGTCGAGATTAAGTAGTCAGCTTTCATTTTTTTACAATTCTTATAGATGTTTTAAGGCTGTAAAATCCCTCACTACACACTTTATACACTTTTCACAGACAGGCATTAAAGAGCCCCTATTATGGGTTTTTGAAAATGATCTTCATGCAGTGTGTAACACAGCTCTAAGTGAAGTGAAATGTCCAGCTGAGGCTTAAATCTGAAAGTGCACAGTGTTTAAAACTATTGATTCATCTATAAAAGAGTCGACTCATAGTTCCTCAAACGAGTCGCCGTGCTTATGAGTCTTTAGCCGTTTCGGCATGACGTGAACACGAAACATAAGCCCCGCCCATTTCTGCGCGTGCAGCCCCGAGAGATTCAAAACCCCCAACCCCGCCCACAAACAACAGCGGCGAGCAAAGGTTGTCAGATTGGGCGGTTTTGAATTTGATTGTGCAGGTGAAAACCTTTTGGAGAGGGTTTGGACTGGAATCAGTCAGCTCCATCTGGCAACACAGAGAAGAGCGCTGTAGCAGACATGTGCTCAGCTGGATATTATTGGAAGTGTGAAGATGAACCAGAGATGAGACTGTGAAGAGTCAGTGGTTGAGGTTTATCTCTGCAGAAATGCGTTTGTGAGCTCGTGTTCCTCTGCTGTTTGTCGTTGCTATGGCTACATCAGCTCTCCTACACACGTGCGGTGGTCCTGTTTCATAATGGTTCAGCTTTTGCCGCTGTGTGCATTAATACTGCATGTGAGCCGCTGTTTTTACTTCTGGTTAAGAATAGAGTGATATGCTGGGAGACCGGGGGGTTAGTGTCGGGGGTGAGGTGTCTGAAATACGGGCGACTCCCGATAAAAATGAGTGTTGGCAGATATGCTCACGCACACACTCTGACTTCTTCAATGTTGATAAGCCGTGGTGGGCATTCTCTCGTGCTGAATGATGTCGACCAATCGCAACAGACTGGGTCATCGGTCCAATCAGCGCAGTTTAGCATCGCGTTAAGGAGGGGTATTGGAACAAATGAATCGCTGAACGATTCATATAGGAGTCGCTGGGATAATGAGGTAAAAGTAAATGCAGATTGTAAGACAATGAAAGTGTTTTTTGACCATGCATGCATATTAGCTTGCTGTTGGAGCCCCCCAAAACCAAAATATGACCCTTTTTAATGTATAATAGGGGCTCTTTAACACTTTCACACTTTTCTTGCTTGTTTAAACACTCTCAAAGTTTAAACCTTTGTAGAAAAATGAGTCCAGAATTATAGAATGAAACCATTTATTTATTCTGTAATGACGCCCTACATCTGTGTAACTTTTACCTTCATTTAGCATGTCCAGAAGTCCAACTTTGTGAAGCTTAATATTAAACTAATTTTGAGAGGAACACAGGCTCATGATTGACCCAGCTGGCCCACATTAGCTAATCACGAGCCACCAATCAAAAGATCCTAAGTCATTATATATATATATCCTCATTTCCTTTCTACATATATCTTCTTCTGCAAGAAACCCCCCTTTCTCCACCTTTGTCCAAAATGGGTGGCATGGTAGTTGGCGTTCATTGTCCTGTCACCTGATTGGTAAGTAGGCGTTTGGTGTTTGTTTGTTTGTTTATTCAGATGGCAAAGTTAGTTTGTTTTGTCAGCAGTACTCTCAGTGTTTAAAGACAGACCTCAGTCAAATGATTAGAACTGTTGCTGAGTTTACAGCACGCTAACATCACTACAGTATTATAGACTGAAAGATCCGTGTAAAGTGTAAACATCTTAATCAAACGATTACTGTCGTGTAGAATTTTCGCCGCATTTTGTGACAGAATAGTCTATACACACAGGGCTTTCTGATGCTACCTACCGAGTGCATCTAGTTACCGAGAAATGCAGAGGATTTTTTCCCTGAAATACGCCGTGCGTTTCAAACACTCCATTAAATCTGCACTCCTTCAGCAGTTACTCACATTTAATATCTCGTTTGTCACGGAGGACACGCAGGAAAAGTTCGTGAATAAACGTGAAAGTGCCAAACTGCAGTTAGTCGACAAATTAATAATTTGGCAAATAATTAGATTACTGATGTCGATGTAAACAGTCACTGTCTTTCTTCTCTGCGTCTGTGTGTTTGTTTGAAAGTCAGCGCGTGCCCAAATGGAAACTCCCATTTATATGCAAAACCTTCCCTCTTTCTCTCCCCTGACACTCCCACCTAAACAGAGCTGGACACACCCACTTTCCTGAGCTTTTCCAAACTAGAGGTGTGAAAACACCACGCTGAGGCTGGGGGGTTTCGTGACCCTTTAAGGGCAGTTTTGAAAAACCTTTTCGATCCACTTTGAACGTTGACTATTGTGTGTCTGAAATCACTTAGTATTTTCACCGTTTTGCATCTAGTGGTGGGGATTAGCGACTCACCAAATTGAAGAACAAATAAATGATTTTACATTTTATCTCCAACAGATTCCAGTACTTTCACTCTGGATCCGAACACAGCCAATAAGCATCTCCAACTCTCCGAGGAGAACAGAGTGGTCGCTTTCACAGACACAGTCCAGCAGTACCCAGATCATCCAGATAGATTTAATTGCCATCCTCAGGTGTTGTGTAGCGAGAGTGTGTGTGGACGCTCCTACTGGGAGGTTGAGTGGAGTGGGAGTGGATTTGTGTGTCTGTCTGTGTGTTATGTGTACATTAACAGAAAGGGAAAGCGAGACGAGTGTGTGTTTGGATTTAATGATCAGTCATGGAGTTTGATCTGCTCTACTTCCAGATGTTCATTCCTTCACAATGACCATTGCACTGATCTTCCCGTCCCGTCCAGCGGCTTTATAGGAGTGTATGTGGATCACAGTGCAGGGACTCTGTGTTTCTACAGCGTCTCTGATAGAATGAGCCTCATCCACAGAGTCCAGACCACATTCACTCACCCGCTCTATCCTGGGTTTGCAGTTATTAAGGGGTCATCAGTAAAACTGTGTGATCTATAGATCATTGGATTTACGGCAAACAGTGCTACGTTATTTTCATATTCATCAAGTCAAATACTCTTCTGAGTGAAGAATAAATGCTGGACCACAAAACCAGTCTTACAGGGGTTAGGGTAGTCGCCTCCATTTTGGGGATATTATATCTTATTTGTGGGCATAAGGGAGCCATTTTGGCCCCGTTTACACTGCAAGTTAAATGTGACCCAATTCCGATTTTTTGCTCATTTGTGACACAGATCGGGTCTGAAACAAACACATACATTCGGATTTTCAGAGATGGTTTCAGACCTCCTTCATATGTGGAAATAAATCAGATATATATGGGATATGTGACCATCATGTGAACAGGCAGATGGGTTTATTAAGGCATTCTGTTTTGTACGTCATTAAACTTGTGACAATGTGGTACTTCTCCACGGTTTAATGATTTAGAAGGAAGAGCGTGTGCGGAGACGCCGACGCGGTAAACAACAACTGTACCTTTAAGTCAGGGGTGTCCAAACTTTTTGCAAAGAGGGCCAAATTTGATAAAGTGAAGATGCCCGGGGGCCAATAGTTCCTTCTGACATTTTTTCACCACAAAAGTTACATGAAAATACACACTGTTATAAAACTATTTTCATTGTCACAATTACCTTTATTTTTCAAATGGCAATATAACCAAATATAAGCCACTCAGACATGAACAACAATAAACACACAATTATGCCTTTCTTTCATATCTGTAGAGTCAGATAAAATTGAACAAACTGTATAGAATACCTTACATTTCTATGAGTTTGATATCTATCTTTGCCTCGTGAACATTTTAAACAGGTTATAAGTAATGCAAAGTGGTCTGTTATCATTAAAGTTTAAAAAAAGTGAATTTTGCTCTTGTCTTCTACAAGATCTTTCAGGAAGGCAAAGTTTGCATAACAACTACAGGAAGATTATACCTTATAATTCCCACAACTGGGAAAATCACTCACCACCACAAGAAATAAACACCTATGTAAACATAATAAACTATGAACTATATCTACAGTTATTTAAGAGCTTAATGAATTGTGTTTGCTTTAGTGCATTGCATTAGTTTGCTTTAGGCTTTACTGTTAAGGAACACATGAAATTAATGAGAGGGGTGATGCTGAGATCTAGATTGTACGCATGAGAGAGACCGAGTGCTAGCGTTGGAGAGAGGCCGAGTGCACTTGAGAGAGACCGAAGCTGCATCCCAAATCGCATACTTATGCACTATTCTACGTCATTTTGTAGTATAAATAGTGTAAGTAGTGCGTTCACACTGAAAACTCTGAAAATAATAAGTGCACTTTAATTACCCAGATGATGCACTCATTCCACCGGTAATATGAAGTGTGGACTGATGGACACTTCACGCACTCAACGACCGCTGCTTTGCGCACGTAACGGAAGGGGCGGAGCTGTCGGGCGCACATGTTGGATAACTTTATTTATTTTCGATTGTGAAAGCAAAATTCTCCTGTGAGAGTGATTATAGCGCTTCCGATGGTGAACACGGTTATACTCTGCAGGTATTATTTGGTATTTTGGTCATTTATTTCATTAATTTGGCAACTGTCAAACGTCATCAGGGAGACGGTTTGAACTTCCGTTTAGTAAAAAGCCATTAGGGCTCCATTTGGGGCGACACTACATACTATGCTGTCGAGTGTGTAAGTGCATAAGTACATAGTGCATAAGTCCATAGTGTATAGTGTGTCATTTGGGACGCAGCTCGAGAGACTATTAAGGTGCACAGTCTCTCTCGTGCGTACTCGGTCTCTCTCACGCGCACATTCGGTTTCTCTCGCGCGCACATTCGTTTTCTCTCGCGCGCACATTCGGTCTCTCGCGCGTACTTGTTCTCTCTCGCGTGCACATTCGGTTTCTGTTGCGCGCACATTCGGTTTCTCTCGCGCGTACTCGGTCTCTCTCGCGCGTACTCGGCCTCTCTCGCGCGCACATTCAGTTTCTCTCGCTCGCACATTCGGTTTCTGTTGCGCGCACATTCGGTCTCTCTCGCGTGTACTCGGTCTCTCTCGCGTGCACATTCGGCCTCTCTCGCGCGCACATTCGGTTTCTCTCGCTCGCACATTCGTTTTCTGTTGCGCGCACATTCGGTTTCTCTCGCTCGCACATTCGGTTTCTGTTGCGCGCACATTCGGTTTCTCTCGCGCGTACTCGGTCTCTCGCGTGCACATTC
>CAIGQQ010037715.1:3171542-3199129 GCA_903798035.1 Danio albolineatus
AGGGGAGGGCTTTGGGTGCTTGAGCCCCTGCCCTTTTTTCTCCTGGAGAGAAAGTGCCCTTTTTCCCGGGGATAATAATCATTTTTTAAATACTAATAATTATGTAATATATGTGGATAAATTGATGCGGGTTCTATTTAAGGACAACTTTCCCTGTCAAACAATAAAAAAAAACTAAGTTTTAAAGTGTATCTTGGTTTTAGTCTACCTGCTCCAAGCGAGCCACGAATCGACGATCTAAAAAAGTGAAACCACTTGTGGGGCGAACGCCCTAATGAGGACGCTGTTTACATTGTCACTCTGTCCTCAAAGTCAGCGGAGTAACGTCTCTCAACGCCTGCATCCGCACTACACACAGACTGCATCTGGGCCATAGCTTACAGTCTGGCCCATACACACACTGCAGACGGATTGTGCATAAAACAGGTGTTACTAGCTGACCTCCGTAACGGCAGTGCGCTATGATCGACAGAACCGCCGATGTACATTCATCCGTCATTCATCTATATGGAGGTGAGTAACGGTTAACAAAAGACTACCTGAGGCTCAAATTCAACGTCAGATATTTATCCAAAAGCTCAAAAGCATAGGCTATTTTGTCTTGCTAACATCCTCCATGTAATAAGTTAGCTAAAGTTTAGCCCGGGCAATATCACAGGCATACAGGCTATTAGCTGAGGCGAATGTTATGGAGAAATGACAGCTGGATAGTGAATATGTTCCCCTCTCGTTTCTGCAGTCATTTATTCAGAATATATGTTAATTGAAGTTATAAAAACAAGTACATATAGGCTAGCTATGGACGTCAGGGGTTATCAGTGTCCTATATGATTCACAATATTTTATTATTTTGTTCAACAGAAAAAAAAACTCAAACAAAAATAATAGATGAAAGAGGGATAGTTCACCCAAACATGAACAATTACTCGCCCTCAAGTGGTTCCAAATCTTTGTTCCAAAACACTAAACAATTAAAGATTAAAGCAGATATTTTGAAGAAAGCTGTAAACCTGAAATTATTGACTTCCAGAGCAGGAAAAACAAATACCATGACAGTCAATGGTTACAGGTTTCATGCTTTCTTCAAATTATTATTTTGTTCAACAGAAGAAAAAAGTCAAATAGGTTTGGAACAAGTACAAGGCGCGTAAATGATGTTTTGAATTAACTGTCCTTTTAAGGGTGAGTATATGGTGAATTTAGGGTGAAATATCCTTTAATATATTTTATTTATTAAAGTACAATTATTATTATTATTTAATAAAAAGTGCCCTTTTTTCCATTTGAGCCCCTGCCCCTTAAAAGGTCTCTGCACGTCCCTGTATGTATATATATATATATATATATATATATATATCACAAACAAAGCAGGCGTTAAATTATGTTACGAAAAATCCACAAATCAATTCAAAGCGCGTGTGTTTGGACTGTGGGGGAAACCGGTACACCCGGAGGAAACCCACACGAACACGGGGAGAACATGCAAGCTCCACATAGAAACGCCAACTGGCCCAGCTGGGACTCGAACCAGCGACCTTCTTGCCATGGATATTGAAATCAACCCTGTGTCTGTCTTTAGTCTCACAGCTAGGGAAACTCCAGACATGCTTTGGAAATCCGTTTAATTGTCGATGATTTCCCAGATGTTTCCAGTTCCGCTGAAATCTTCATGAACACATTAATATACGCAACCGAAGTCCGCGAATCCTAATGCAAACCAGGCCAGACCCAGCCTGCTCCACCTCGACTGTTAGAAACCATTGTGCTGCTGATCCGGCAACAGCTCCGAGAGGATTTATTGCAGGAGGCCGGTAGAAGAAGTCTGCGGTTAGACTCGAAATGATGCCAAAACCACGGCAGCGTAAGTCAAGCGGAGAGGGGAAGACCACTGGCCACAAACACATACATGATCACACTGAGAAACACACGGGCAGAATAACACCGAGCACCACAAACACACACATGCTGGCTGTAGACTCGCATACAAACACAGTGATGGGATCCAGAGGTCTCATCTTAAAGGGACGGTTCACTCAAAAATGATGATTTCCTCACCATTTTGTTTCCACTGAGTGGTACGGTACTGGTTGAAATGGGTCTCCTTTATCAGGCTTGCGTTTCCACTGCTAAAAGGGTACCAATGGTCAGAGGTGTGTAGTAACGAGTTACATTTACTTCGTTACATTTACTTGAGTAAAATTGTTGTGTAACGTGTACTTTTTGAGTACATTTAAAAATGTGTACTCTTACTCAAGGAAATAATTAGAGGGAAAAAAATATATATATATATATTTTTTTTCTCTTTCTTTTTTAAAATATATATATTTTCTTATATATATAATCTTTGCCGTGATGACGGGACATAAAATTTGACTAGATATTTTACAAGATACTAGTATTCAGCTTAAAGTGACATTTAAAGGCTTAACTAGGTTAATTTGCAAGTTAAGGTAATTAGGCAAATCATTAATGATGGTTTG
Source organism: Danio albolineatus (assembly GCA_903798035.1). Taxonomy (NCBI): domain Eukaryota; kingdom Metazoa; phylum Chordata; class Actinopteri; order Cypriniformes; family Danionidae; genus Danio; species Danio albolineatus. Next base: position 3,174,023 of record CAIGQQ010037715.1, read on the forward strand.
TTCTGTAGACAATCAAAAAAATTAATTGCTTTAGGGGCTAATAATATTGACCTTAAAATGGTTTTAAAAACATTAAAAACTGCTTTTATTCTAGCTGAAATAAAAAGAAATAAGACTTTCTCCAGAAAAAAATATATTATCAGACATACTGGGAAAATTTCCTTTCTCTGTTAAACATCATTTGGGAAATATTTAAAAAAGAAAAAACTATTCAAAGGGGGGCCAATAATTCTGACTTCAACTGTATATATATATACAGAGATCAAAAACAACAATATTTATGGTCCTTTAAAGACTGAATTTAAAGTATGGGGTTGTTTAGTGCAATGGGATAGGAGAGGGCATTCGGCACTAAAAATATATTTATATAAGTTATGATTCATGTTTTTATGCTTTAGAGTTGCATAATTGGATCTTTTGATGTGAAAAGGTGAGTTTTATTGAATTATTTTTACCGTTTGAACTAATATATAGTCTGGGTTGGACGTGAAAATTACCGTATAAAAACCTGGTAATAAACTATCAGCAGTATTACTAAAATAAACTAGAGCAGTATTTTTGACAGTCTAATATTAAGGTTGGTGTGAAAAAACACTTGATACACTAAAAATAATCATAAATTAATAGTTTTTTTTGTACTTTGTCATTCATGTTTTTAAGCTGTAGAGCTGCATTATGGGATCTTGAGCAACTTTTGATGTGAAAAAGCAGCTTTTATTGTAATTTTTAATAGTCTGAACTAATATATAGTCTGGGTCGTTCATGAAAATTACAGTCCAAAAACCTTGTAAAACTGCCAGTACTAATTCTCTTATTTTACAGCTTAATTCTCTCTGTATTATCTCTTATACAATAAACAGTACTAAAATATCAATAAAAGTCACTTTATTAAACTGCAGACTTTTCAACATCAGAAATCATCAAAGCAGAGATAAAACTCCCATAATGCAGTTCAGAACTGTAAACAATCTGTGCATGATGAAATTCAGGAATCAGGAGATACTTCATGTGAAATTTACTCCATTTTTGGTCCTTTAAAGCCTGAATATGGACACAGTATGGGGTTGTTTTTGGGGTTTTTGGCACTATACAGTTTGGCCCCTAATTTTTTTGTCACATCAGGATTGTTCACCCCAGTAAGTGTTTCTAAATCAGCTACACAAACCCTAAAACAAAGGTCTCTTTAAGACTAATGTCACCGAGTCGGAGTGACAGAGCAGCATTTTTTACAGTCTAATAGACAGTCTGTGGTAAAATAGTGAGTAACACTTGATACACTGTAACAACACATTCATAAATGAACTTTTTGTATTTTCTAATTCATGTTTTTAGGCTTTAGAGTTGCATTATGGGATCTTGAACAACTTTTGATGTGAAAAAGTTTGAAAAAGTGACTTTTATTGAATTATTTTTACAGTTTGAACTAAAATATAGTCTGGGTCGGTCGTGAAAATTACTGTATCAAACCCTGATAATAAACTATCAGTACTTATTCTTTTATTTTACGAACCTAACTTTCTCTGTATTAATTTATATACAATAAACAGTACTAAAATATCAACAAAAGTCAGTTTGTTAAACTGCAGAGTTGAACTTTCGACATCAGAAATTAGAGATAAAACTCCCATAATGCAGTTCAGAACTGTAAATAATCTGTGAATGATGAAATTCAGGAACCAGGAGATACTTCATGTGAAATTTAGTCCTCAGAGATCAAAAACAACAATATTTATGGTCCTTTAAATCCCAAATTCACAGTATGGGGTTGTTTAATGTAATGGAGAGAGCATTCGGCACTAGACAGTTTGGCCCCTAATTTTTTTTGTCACATCAGGATTGTTCACCCCAGTAAGTGTTTCTAAATCAGCTACACAAACCCTAAAACAAAGGTCTCTTTGAGGCACGATGTCACCGAGTGTCATCAGAGTGACAGAGCAGCATTTTTTACAGTCTAGCATTAAATACTGGGGGAAAATGGCGAGTAACACTTGATAAACTGTACAAATATATTTATATAAGTTATCATTCATGTTTTTTATGCTTAAGAGTTGCATTATAGGATCATGAACAGCCTTTGATGAGAAAAAGTTTGAAAAAGTGTCTTTTATTGAATAATTTTTACAGTTTGAACTGATATATGGTCGGGGTTGGTTGTGAAAATTACCGTATAAAAACCTGGTAATAAACTACCAGTACTTATTCTCTTATTTTAGCAAATGAATTCTCTCTATATTAATTTATATACAGTAAATTGTCCTAAAATGTCAATAAAAGTGAGTTTGTTAAGAGTTGTATTTTCAACAAGACAAATCAGAGATAAAGGTCCCATAATGCAATTCATAACTGTAAATAAATCTGTGAATGATGAAATTCAGGAACCAGAAGGCACCTTATGTGAAATTTCAGTTTTGATTGTAACTCAGTGATCAAAAACTACATTTATGGTCCTTTAAAGACTGAATTCACAGTATGGGGTTGTTTTGGGGGGATTCAATGCTGTACATTTTGGCCCATTTTTGTCACATCAAGTATGTTGAGCTAAATCAGCATAAAACATAAACCCTAAAACAAAGCATTTTTACCAGTGTAGTAGAAAGTCTGTTGAAAAAATGCAGAACAACACTTGATACACTAAAAATATTCATCAATTAACAGTTTTTTGTGCTTTGTTATTCATGTTTTTATGCTTTAGAGTTGCATTATGGGATCTTGAGCAACTTTTGATGTGAAAAAGCTTCTTTTATTGAAATGTTTAGTAGTTTGAACTAGTATATAGTCTGTGTCGGTTGTGAAAATTACCAAATAAAAACCTGGTAATAAACTATCAGCACTTATTCACTTATTTTACAGCTTAATTCTCTCTGTATTATTTCTTATTTAGTAAATGTCAATAAAAGTCACTTTATTAAACTGCAGAGTTGAATTTTTCAACATCAGAAATCAACAAAGCAGAGATAAAACTCCCATAATGCAGTTCAGAACTGTAAATAATCTGTGAATGACAAAATTCAGGAACCAGGAGACCTCAAGAACAACATTTATGGTCCTTTAAAGCCCGAATATGGACACAGTATGGGGTTGTTTTGGGGTTTCCCTAAAACAAAGGGTTTCTTTAAGGCATTACGTCACCGAGTGTTATCAGGGACAGAGCAGCATTTTTTACAGTCTAGCATTAAATACTGGGGAAAAATGGCGAGTAACACTTGATAAACTGTACAAATATATTTATATAAGTTATCATTCATGTTTTTATGCTTTAAAGCTGCATAATTGGATCTTTTTATAAGAAAAAGTAAGTTTTATTGAATTATTTTTACCGTTTGAACTAATATATAGTCTGGGTTGGACGTGAAAATTACCGTATAAAAACCTGGTAATAAACTATCAGCACTTATTCTCTTATTTTACAGCTTAATTCTCTCTGCATTATCTCTCATTCAATAAATGTCAATAAAAGTCACCTTATTAAACTGCAGAGTTTAATTTTTCAACATCAGAAATCAACAAAGCAGAGATAAAACTCCCATAATGCAGTTCATCACTGTAAATAATCTGTGAATGATGAAATTCAGGACCCAGGAGATACTTCGTGTGAAATTTAGTCCTCAGTGATCAAAAACAACAATATTTATGGTCTTTTAAATCCCGAATTCATAATATGGGGTTGTTTTGAGGGGGGCATTCAATGCTAGACAATTTGGCCCCTAATTTTTTCATCACATCAGGATTGTTCACCCCATAAGTGTTTCTAAATCAGCTACACAAACCCTAAAACAAAGGTCTCTTTAAGGCATGATGTCACAGAGTCGGAGTGACAGAGCAGGCACAACAAGCGTCCATTCAGTGCCGAAACACAAGGGTCATCCGAGATCAGGGTTTGGTGTGAGACGGAGTCTGGCGGGTCTTGACCTCCAGAAACGCCCCCTTTTCTCTTCACGTCTTCCCCTCAGAGTCCCGCCCGGGGCGTCGCGGCCTCTGACTCGGGAGCATCTATCACTGCTCCTGGACCCTAATCAGGGCAAAGGGGGGTTGGATGTGACACCAGGGGTCGAGGTCTATCTGTAAACATCCGAACAGTTTCCTTAAAAAGCCTATAAGACTGTCCATCAGGGTCTGCGAGGTACAGCGGGATATCCGTTACTCTAAAAAAAGCTCCAATTTGTCATTTGATTTATTAATTGCTTGTTTTAACTACTCTGGCGATCTATCAGTCGCTTTAATTAGCTTGTTAGCTTAACTGTGCTGGATTGCTATACGTAGCATGTGGTAGTGTGTACAGTTGCTATTATTAAGCATTATTTAGTATATAATTTATGTTTTGTTCATAATTTGAGATCAATTTCGTTCTGTTTTCATGTTAAATGAATTAATTAGCTGCTTGTTTTAACTACCGTAGTGATCAGTAGCTCTAATTAGCTTGTTAGCATAACTGTATGTGCTATAAAACACATAGAAGTGCGACTAAAAGCTATTATGTAGTATTGTGTATTATATCATTTACGTTTCGCTAATTTGAGTTAGGGCGCCACGGTGGCGTAGTGAGTAGCACGTTCGCCTCACAGCAAGAAGGTCACTGGTTCGAGCCTTGGCTGGGTCAGTTGGTATTTCTGTGTGGAGTTTGCATGTTCTCCCCGTGGTTGCGTGGGTTTCCTCCGGGTGCTCCGGTTTCCCCCACAAGTCCAAAGACATGTGGTACAGGTGAATTGGGTTGGCTAAATTGTCCGTAGTGTATGTGTGTAAATGAGTGTGTATGGATGTTTCCCAGAGATGGGTTGCAGCTGGATAAGTTGGCGGTTCATTCCGCTGTGGCGACCCCAGATTAATAAAAAGACTAAGCCGAAAAGAAAATGAATGAATGAATGAATAATTTGAGTTAAAGAAAATTCAGCTTTCGTGTTATATTGATTAATTGCTTGTTTTAATTACCCTTGTGATCTATCAGTAGCTCCGATTAGCCTGTTAGCTTAACTGTGCTGGATGTCTGTACAGCACGTAGTCGTGCGACTACATTTCTACCAATACTAATTTGAATTAGCTTGTTAGCTTACTTTTAACAGTGCATACCGTCATTAAAAGATTGAAGGAATCTGGAGGAATTTCAGCGCATAAAGGGCGCAAACCTAAGCTGAACAGCCGTGATCTCCGATCCCTCAGGTGCCACTGAATCAAGAACCCTCATTTATCTATAAGCAATATCACCACATGGGCTAACCTTTGTCAAGTACCACAATGCATAGTTTTATCCACAAATGCCAGTGAAAACTGCACTGTAACAAAAAGGAAGGCCTATGTTAACAGTGTCCAGAAGCGCCAGACTTCTGGACTATTTATTAGTCCAGACTTCTCTAAACTAATATATAGTCTGGGTTGGACATAAAAATTACCATTTAAAAACATGATAATAAACTATCAGTATTTATTCTCTTATTTTACAGCTTAATTCTCTCTGTATTATTTCTCATTCAGTAAATGTCTATAAAGGTCACTTTATTAAACTGCAGAGCTGAATTTTTCAACATCAGAAATCAACAAAGCAGAGATAAAACTCCCATAATGCAGTTCATAACTGTAAATAAATCTGTGAATGATGAAATTCAGGACCCAGGAGATACTTCATGTGAAATTTAGTCCTCAGATATCAAAAACAACAATATTTATGGTCCTTTAAATCCCGAATTCATAATATGGGGTTGTTTTGGAGGGGCATTCGACGCTAGACAATTTGGCCACTAATTTTTTTGTCATATCAGGCTTGTTCACCCCAGTAAGTGTTAACCTTTGTCAAGTACCACAATACATAGTTATATCCATAAATGCCAGTGAAAACTGCACTGTACCAAAAAGGAAGCCCTATGTTAACAGTGTCCAGAAGCGGCATCGACTTCTCTGGGCTCAGAGGCATCTGGGATGGAAATGTGTACTGTGGTACTGTAGTATTTCAGATATTTTTTGGGAGAAATGGATGCCGCGTGCTCTGTACAAAGAAGAAGAGGATCATCCAGACTGTTACCAGCAACATGTCCTAAAGCCAGGGTCTGTCATGGTATGAGGTGATGTCAGTGGCCTTGGCAAAGGTAACTTGTTGTGATGGGACGTTGTGCGCTGAGGCTTCGAAGCATGTATCAAAAAAATGATCTCATCTCACAATGAAGCAGTGTAGCGGAGCTTGATTGGTTTTGCCATCATCACGTGATCAGTGACGTCCGAAGCTTCATTTTCGCCTATACCCACGTGACTGCTTCGAATTTTGATTCAAAAGTTTAAACCCCCTCATGGGTTAGTAAAGTGTATAGCGAGAGTTTAGGCGTCGATTACATACATTTCTACTGTTTCAAAGCACCGCACCGGTCCCGCGCGCCAGTATTTCAACTAAAATACACTAGTCATTTATAGTAAAAAGCTTTTGAACCTTACTAAAGTGTATTAGTGTATTTTTTATAACTATCTTTAAAGAAGATCGCTGCATATTGTAGTATAGTGTGTAAGGGAGGCCAGCTGGTGAGCAAAGCATGAAAGCCTCACTCCCATAGCCTCCTCCTCAGAGCATTCGCCTATGTGAGAATTGCAGGTTCGATCCCCGTTTGGAATGAGTGGGTGGGTGAAGGACCAAATGTCAGCACGAGATTATTTAATTTAACATTTTTTAGTTTTATGTCTTACCCAGAATATAAAAATACACATTTAGATAATTTACTTTAATCTTTACTATTGTAATGTGACTTTCAACCGGCACAACAAAACATGTTTCCGATGACAATCACCTACTGCACCTTTAATGCTGAAAAGTCCTGGCTGCCAAAGAAGAGGATGAAGGTACTTGACTGGCCTGCCTGCAGCCCCGACCTGTTTCCGATAGAGAATGTGTGGCACATTTTGAAGTGCAAAATGTGAGAAGAAGACCCCGTACTGTTGCCCACCTTAAGACTAGGAAGAATGGGACAAAATTACACCTGAAACACTTCATCACTTGATGTCTTCAGTCCCTAAAGTTACTGATGTTTTGTTGTTAAATTCGGAAATCTACATTATCGATGCTGTAAAAGGACCTTATGAAACTAAAATAGTCACATCAATCTATCGCCGGGAGATTTCAGTGACTGAACAACACTACTGTGCATATAACCCATTCATAACAACACAATCTACATCAGCTTTGCGTGACTAAATAGTTTTAAAACATAACATTACCTGTCTAACAGAAATATTTCAGCCATGGTGTCGTCCTTTCTCCAGCGTGCGAAAGTAACTCCAATATTTATTCAGGATTTTAAAAAGATTCAATTCAGCTGCATTTGATTTTACCACGACTGTGACTGTCTCATCTGCACGTAAACTCGCGGCAGGCATGCAGGCGTGTACGCGCTAATGGCGGATATGCCTGAACCGAGATGCACAGAAGCCCAAATCAACTTTTGTTGACAGACGGTTTGAGCTACTTATCGGAATTATGGGAAATGTCGGCCCGAGAAAATTTAATTGGATGAACATTTTTTAGCTTTATGCCTTACCCAGAATATAAAAATACATAAAAACACATTTAAAATAATTTACTTCTGGAAATAATCATTACTATTGGAATGTGACTTTCAACCAGCACAACAAAACATGTTTCCGAAGACAATCACCTGCTGCACCTTTAATACTGAAAAGTACAGAGATTTTGGAACACAATATGCTGCCTTCTTCTCCAGGGACGCCCATGCATATTTCAACAAGACAATGCAAAAACACAATATGCACACTTTACAAAGTCCTGGCAGCAGAGAAAGAGGATAAAGGTACTTCAACGCTATCTCACGGCCAATTCGTAACTTTTTAAAAAGTGGCTAATTCGTATGAATTCGTACAATGTAATTCGTACTATTCATTACGAATTGCTCATCAACCAATGACGGTTGTGTTTAGGGGTGGGGTTAGGTGCCACGCCTCCTTTTTTAAATCGTACATTTTCGTACGACTGAATTTGTACGAATTCGTACGAATTAGCCACTAAACTGCCAAAACGTAAAATACTTACGTTTTCTCGTGAGATCAGGCTGGGTATTTGACTGGCCTGCCTGCAGTCCCGACCTGTCTCCAATAGAGTGCAAACAACCCATTCGAGCTGACCAATCATGCTGTGCTGTTGGTGGGTTACGGCCAGTGCCATAAAACTGGAGAGAAGTACTGGATCGTGAAGAACTGCTGGGGAAGCCTATGCGGAGAAAACGGCTTTTTCGAGGAACAGATGAGTGCGCCATCGAGAGCATCGCTGTCGCTGCTACACCAATCGCCAAACTGTAGCGAGAGAGCATTCAGATGTGATTTTAACCCATTCTGCTTTTATCTCAGAATGTTTTAAAACCCCAACTTACGTAGCTTGAAGGGATAGTTCACCCAAAAATCTACATTTACTTACTACTATGCAAAATGTGAGAAGAAGACCCCGTACTGTTGCCCAACTTACGACTAGGAGGAATGGGACAAAATTACACCTGAAACACTTCATCACTTGATGTCTTCAGTCCCTAAACATTACTGATATTTTGTTGTTAAACTCGGAAATCTACATTATCGATGCTGTAAAAGGACCTTATGAAACTAAAATAGTCACATCAATCTATCGCCGGGAGATTTCAGTGACTGAACAACACTACTGTGCATATAACCCATTTGTAACAACGCAATCTACATCAGCTTTGCGTGACTAAATAGTTTTAAAACATAACAATATCTGTCTAACAGAAATACTCCAGCCATAGTGTCGTCCATTTCCAGCGAGCAAAACTAACTCCAATATTTATTCAGGATTTTAAAAAGGGTCACACTTTATTTTGATGGCCTGCCTGCAGTCCCGACCTGTCCCCGATAGAGAATGTGTGGCACATTTCGAAGTGCAAAGAAGGGAAGAATGGGACAAAATTACACCTGAAGAGAAGGGAAGAATGGGCCAAAATTACACCTGAAACACTTCATCACTTGGTGTCTTCAGTCCCTAAAGGCCTTTTAAGTGTTGTGAAAAGGATCAGCGACATTACAAAGTGGTAAACGCTTTACTGATCCAACTTTTTAAAAATGTGTTGCAAGAACCAAAATTGGAGTATGTGTTTATTAATAAACAAAATAACATAAACACATTAAATTATGTTTGTTGTATTGTCTGCAATGAAATACAAGTCAAAGTTAATTTAGAAATCACTTCTTTCTTTTTTTTACTTGGATTTTCCATACTGTTCCAACTTTTTCTGGTTTGGGGTTGTAGTTTGTATGTTAAAATTTTGTATTGAATGTATTGTCATTGTTCAGTAATAATAAAAAAAAAAAAAAAACATTCTAAAAGCAACTCATATAAAGAATTTATTCATACTATTGCCTTATTCAGATTAAGGCAAATGATTTGATCAATGATGTCCATGTAAATGTAGTCAGTGATGAAGTGATTTTATATTATAAAGTGCTGTAGATTTTATAATATACGTGCTGTAGTTCTGGCTGTGCTTGTGTGTGTGGTGTGTGTCGATGGTTTCCTGAGGGCCGCAGGTATACAGACCGCTGTCAAACTCAATAGACTCACACTGCAGTCAGTTAGCAGCGGCCCTGCAGGGCATCTAGCCCTAATTATGTCCTGACAGAGGTCAGAGCCCGCAGACCTGACCCTCTGAATCCCTCGCTCGCACACCTACCAGCCTACATCTGCACAATTAGCATTTGATAAAAATAGTCTGACGTTACGCAATGTTCTTGAAAGCTGCTGCGAAGGCTGGGAGTTTAGCGGAGCTTGTCCACAGACACACTTTTAAAATGTGACCAAAGCTAAATCAACAACTGGTGGACGTTGTTTAAAGGGTTAGTTCACCCAAATATTAAAGTCATTTAATCACCCTTCACGCGTTCCAAATCTAGTTTCTTTTTTCTGTTGAACACAAAAGAAGATATTTTGAAGAATGCTAGGTTTTCTTTTGTGTGTCTTACTATGGAAGTCAATGAGTGCCAGCAACTAGCTTTCTTCAAAAGTCCTTCTTTGGTGTTAAACACACTATAAATGTTATTATAATAATGTAATGTGTCATTATTGTGTTATTTTATTATTATATAAAAATTTAAATGCTGGGAATTAAGTTAACTTATAGGTTTTTGATGAATTGAAGTGGATTGAACATAAAAAGATTTACACTCAGGCAAATATTGTTGTTGTTTGTCCAAACTATGCAGTGGATTCGGAAAGTATTCATAGCGCTTCACTTTTTCCACATTTGTTTATGTTACAGCCTTATTGCAGAATGGATTAAATTAATTTATTTGCTCAACATTCTACACACAATCCCCCATAATGACAATGTGAAAAATGAGTTTTTGAAAGTGTTGTAAATTTATTAAAGCCTGAAGAATCACATGTACTTCAGTATTCACAGCCTTTGCTCGATACTTTATTGATGCACCTTTGGCAGCGATTACAGCCTCAAGTCTTTATAAATATGATGCCACAAGCTCGGCACACCTGTCTTTGGGAATTTTTTGCCCATTCCTCTTTGCAGTACCTCACAAGCTCCATCAGGTTGGATGGGAAGCGATGGTGTACAGCCATTTTCAGATCTCTCCAGAGATGATCAATAGGATTTAGGTCTGGGCTCTGGCTGGGCCACTCAAGGACATTCACCGAGTTGTTGTGAAGCCACTCCATTGATATTTTGGTGGTGTGCTTTGGGTCGTTGTCCTGCTGGAAGATGAACCGTCGCCGCAGTCTGAGGTCAAGAGCGCTCTGAAGCAGGTCTTCATTCAGGATGTCTCTGTACATCGCTGTATTCATCTTTCCCTCTATCCTGACAAGTCTTCCAGTTCCTGCTGCAGAAAAACATCAGGTAGTAAAGAATGAACAAAGGAACTAATGAAGGAAGGAACAAAAATATGAAAGAAAGAATGAGCGAACAAATGAAGGGAGGAAAGAAGGAAGGACCAAACGAATGAAGGAAGAATTCAAGGAAGGACTGACAAACCAAGGAAGGAAGGAATGAATGAAAAGGACCTAATGTAGGAAGGAACAAAAATATGAACGAACGAACGAACGAAGGAGGGAACAATCAATGAATGAAGGAAGGAGAGAACAAACAAATAATTGAAGGAAGGTTGGAAGGAACGAACGAAAACAGGAAGATCCCAAAATACACCACATGTTGTTTGTGTAAACATAACATTCTGTAAACGCATCAACTTTTCTACAGTGTGATACTCACTACTCACTACTCTTGAGTACTTCTAAAAGGGCTACTTTTTACTCATACTTTGAGTAATATTTACTACAGATACTTTTACTCTATTGAACTACATTTTTGGGCAAGTAATGGTACTTTTACTTGAGTATGATTTTTCAGTACTCTTTCCACCACTGCAAGAGACCTGCTGCACTGCTCTCCACTGTGTCTGCATTCAGACCCTGGGATTGAGGAGAGACGTACTCCTCATTTATAGTGTTAATATAAACACCATTATCTTAATAATGATATAAGTAATTGTGGTGGGCGCCACGGTGGCGCGTGAGTAGCACGTTCGCCTCACAGCAAGAAGGTCGCTGGTTCGATCCCCGGCTGGGCCAGTTGGCATTTCTGTGTGGAGTTTGCATGTTCTCCCCATGGTTGTGTGGGTTTCCTCCGGGTGCTCCGGTTTCCCCCACAGTCCAAAGACATGCAGTACAGGTGAATTGAGTAAGCTAAATTGTCCATAGTGTATGTGTGCGAATGGGAATGTATGGATGTGTTTCCCAGAGATGGGTTGTGGCTGGAAGGGCATCCGCTGCGTAAAACAAATGCCGGATAAGTTGGCGGTTCATTCCGCTGTGGCAACCCCGGATTAATAAAGGGACTAAGCCGAAAAGAAAATGAATGAATGAAGTAATTGTGGTTATGTGTATATGAAATTATGAATAACAAATGTAGCAGGACATTAAATTTCAGTTTATTTCTTTGCATTTTAACTTTATAAACTATAAAACCATAGCTCTCTTTACGGTTTGTGTCTCATTTTGTGAGCCGACTGACAATAGTTGTTCGCTCCCCTCTTTTTCCCCCTGCTCTGCCGGCAACGCCCACTCCTCCCTCTGCCCACAGAGCTCCACGCCCATCATGGAGCATTTTTTGAACAAACTTTGAGGAAGACTTGAACCGAAAGAGGGGGATTTCATGGCCCTTTAATTTAACTATTCTTCAATTTCTTTGTCATGTCTTTGGTTTTGTAAAATGTAATATCTGCATTGTTTGTATTATATTTATCCTACCGTATTTTCATTGTAATTGCCTGTTATTACAATAAAAAAAAATCAAAAACAACGAGAAGAACCCAAGTCAGTAAGAGCTGCTTGACATGCTGTGCTGGAGAAGTCAAGGATAACACATCAGAGGCTGCAGTAGATGGCAGTATTGATCTCCTTCATCGTGTTTCTGAAACCCCTTTTCCATCTCTCGGTCTGTGTGTGTGTGAGTGTGCGTGTGTGGATTAACGGAGTGTAAGGAGGCACTCTCTCTGGTTTATCTCTGTGCTGTTGACATCTTAAGAGAAAAGAGTAACACTAACCACTGGCCCATAATCCCCTGGGAGGCAGACTGCTTTCTAAAAACACAGGTCTGTCTTTCAGCAGCGCGTCGACAACACTGTGAGAACATCTCACACTTGGCGGCTGCCGCATAATCTTTAGATTTGTAAAATAACTTATAATTTGTAAAATAACATGAATTTTCTCGTGGTCCCTCGTATTGTTTGCAAATCGCCAAGTGTCACGTGAAACAGAACTGACTTAAATCACAGAATTTTAGTCCAGAATCATTGTGGATCATCTTTCTTTGTTTTTAAGGCATCTTTGAACTGACACTAACAGAGTTGACTTAATTCTAATATAAATTCTGGCCCACATTTGGTATAAATCTGGCACAGCAGGCATTCATCTGGCACTGGCATACGGCATGTGGGCCAAACATGGCCCGGGTTTGGCAGAGGTGGCACCGTCTTTAAGGCAGCACATAATACTTAGGCCAGATATTAAATTTAATATTTGGCCCAGATGTTACAAATTGATATGTGGGCCACGTAAATTTGGCCTTTTTTGAACCACATTTAAAATACATTTTTATTTTATGGGTTATTAACTCAGTTGAGTCTTGGCCCAGATATGGTCCATGTTTGCCCCTTGTCTGGAAGCTAGACTTGGTCCAGTCATGTAGCGTAATTCACTGCGGCATGTGAGTCAAGCAAAAGCTGATTGTGTGGGCCAGAGATATTTTGTGATGTGGGTTATAGACAGCACTCAAGACTTGGGTCAGATATCAAATGTGGTATTTGGCCCAGATGTTAAAAATGTACATGTGGGCCACGTAAGTTTGGCTTATCTTGACCCACTTTTAAAATACATTTAAATTAGTTTTGAGTAAAGAAAAAAAATTCTACTGTTCAGATCGCTTCGAGAAAATACACAGCCATGAGGCGAAATGATTCATGTCTTTATCAAATTCATTGCAGTCATGAAACAACAACATATCTGGCCCAAATATGGCCCAGTTTTGGGTTATTAACTTGGTTGAGACTTGGCCCAGATATGGTCCATGTTTGCCCCTTGTCTGGAAGCTAGACTTGGTCCAGTCATGTAGCGTAATTCACTGTGGCATGTGAGTCAAGCAAAAGCTGATTGTGTGGGCCAGAGATATTTTGTGATGTGGGTTATAGACAGCACTCAAGACTTGGGCCAGATATCAAATGTAGTATTTGGCACAGATGTTAAAAATTTACATGTGGGCCACAGAAGTTTGGCTTATCTTGACCCACTTTTAAAATACATTTAAATTAGTTTTGAGTAAAAAAAAAAATTCTACCAATCAGATCGCTTCGAGAAAATACACAGCCATAAAGTGAAATGCTTCATGTCTTTATCAAATTCATTGCAGTCATGAAACAACAACATATCTGGCCCAGATCTGGCCCAGTTTTGGGTTATTAACTTGGTTGAGACTTGGCCCGGATATGGTCCATGTTTGGCCCTTGTCTGGAAGCTAGATTTGGTCCAGTCATGTACCGTAATTCACTGCAGCATGTGAGTCAAGCAAATCTGATTGTGTGGGCCAGAGCTGAGCCAGAGATATTTTGCTAAGTGGGTTATAGACAGCACTCAAGACTTGGGCCAGATATCAAATGTAGTATTTGGCCCAGATGTTAAAAATGTACATGTGGGCCATGTAAGTTTGGCTTATCTTGACCCACTTTTAAAATCAATTAAAATTAGTTTTGAGTAAAGAAAAAAATTCTACTGTTCAGATCGCTTCGAGAAAAAGCACAGCCATAAGGCGAAATGCTTCATGTCTTTATCAAATTCATTGCAGTCGTGAAACACCAACATATCCGGCCCAGTTTTGGGTTATTATCTTGGTTGAGACTTGGCTTGGATATGGTCGATGTTTGCCCCTTGTCTGGAAGCCAGACTTGGTCCAGTCATGTACCGTAAAACACTGCGGCATGTGGGCCAAGCAAATGTTTATTGTGTGGGCCAGATCTGGGCCAGAGAAATTTTGCTATTTGGGTAGGAACACATCGAACTATTTTGGTAGGAACACATCGCCGTATGACGGCGTTCCTTTTCACGCTTACCACCTGTCCGCTTACCTCCGTGTGGACGAATTTCCCGCTGCAATCAGCTTGTCCCATTAGCTCGCCATGTACGTCAGAGGACTTGAGATGCAGAGAGGAGTTGACCACGATGACAGGGTTCGAGTCCAGTGAAGAGCGCTTCCAGAAAGCAGGTAAGACAAAAACAGATTTCAAGAAATAAAATATTGTGGTAAAAACGAGACGAGGGCTTTAATTTTTTTCTGGATTGCTTTTTTGAAAGTTGTTGGTTGGGTTTAGGGAAGGAGGAGGGTGGGTCAATTAATACATTTTTGGTTGGGTTTAGGGAAGGAGGAGGGTTGGTCGGTCGACTGGTCAGTCAGTCAGTCAGTCAAACAGTTGACAGCGGCCTCTGGTGGGTTTACGTGAGAACAGCAGGCGCGAACGTCACTCATGAGAGACATTTTAGATCTCAAAAAGTGTACACAGCACCCTCTTGTGGAGTCGCGAAAACAAAAAGTGCAAAAATACGTTCCACCAAGGATGTATATCACAGCTTCCAGAAACGTACATGGGACTACGTTTTCAGAATGAGCCTGGGTTGCAAATTAGAGCTAAGAGCTGACAGCAACATTCATTTTCTTTTCAGCTTAGTCCCTTTATTAATCAGTGGTCGTCACAGTGGAATGAACCGCCAACTTATCCAGCATATGTTTTATGCAGCGGATGCCCTTCCAGCTGCAACCCAGTACTGCGAAACACCCATACACACTCATTTACTCATATACACTACGGACAATTTAGCTTATCCAATTCACCGATAGCACATGTCTTTGGACTTGTGGGGGAAACCGTCCATGCGAAGGTAAGCGGTCAGCTGCTAGCGCAAAAAGGAATGGCGTCATAGCGTTCATTTTAAAAACGAAATGCAGCCAGACGTACGTTTGGCTATATAATTCACAATCTCCAGAAATATATATATGGCTACGTTTTTAGAATGAGCCTATGTTGCGAATATAGCAGTAGCTATATACAGCAATATAGCAAAATTTTCGAAAAGTGATGAAAGTTGGCCGTAACAGCTAGTAGTGTAACACACCTGATAAAAGAGTGAAGGGTTAAAAGTTACCTTAGTATAAATCAAAGAAGCCCTCATAACACTGCAATTTTTTTTTTGATACTGTATAACTATTTTTATACATGAGCTCACCTTCAAAGTACCCACTAGAGGTTTGGTTCTGCATGAACGAGGGTCTTCACAAGGTCAAACGTGTACACAGCTGTCGCTCCTGTTTCTGCTCTAGACAACTCTGACAAAGCTGTCAATCAAACACCACGCTCTCTCCATCAGTATTCTCACACACGCACACATAAACACACAGTCAAAATATGAACTCTGAACTACACACCGACACACACAACCACACGCACACTCAGAGCAGATGTCGGCCAAAATATGAGTTTGAACCCCTCAGACGCAAACATGCAAATATAGAGTTAATCCTTACGGAACGTAGGCGAAGAAATAATTGCAGCGTGCTCTTTTTGCACAGAGGTTTATTAGTTTATTCGTTGGTCTGTTGAAATTCTTGATTCTGATTTGCTGGAGGGTGTGCATTATAGTTCCAGTCAGTTTTGATCACAGTTTGAATTAAATGCGCTTCTCCCAAACATTTATAATACGCTTATTTCACACGGGCGCCATTTTAAAACACGAAAGCGAGGCTGCGGTGGGAAGAAATCCGGAAGTATAGGATCAGTACTGTAAACATTGCAACAACATGCTGTGTACTACTAGCTGTTGCCGTGATTTCAGAATGCAGAAATGGTGTAAACATCACTTTAATATCATTCTGTTAAGTTTATTTTAAACAATCAAAAGCATATTAGGCATCAAACATTGTCACTTTAAGAGTAATACGCTGAAGTGTTCTCCTAGACTTGGCTGAAGGTAAACACCGTTGGGCTTCCCTGCTTCAGTCTACATAACACGGTGAGAGATAAAACAATGCAGTCACCTGTAGCACACCCCTGTGTTGTCTGTAATAGAGTTGTCCCGGTACTGAAGTTTTAAATTTAACTGCTCTTCAAAGATTGCAAACACAGATAGACGGACACTGGATTGTTTTAAAGCCGTGAAGATCAGTCGACTCATCAAGCGGATCGCTCGTTTGTGTTTGCACTCGGTAAACATCAGCGAAGTGCCGCAAGTGCGGGGAACTGATGACCGTCATGGCCAATCACAGTCATTTCTGTTGAGCACGTGAACACAATGGCGAATCAGCGGTATTTATAAACGCTATCAACAGTGCCTTAAATGTTAACAGGAAACTGAGGTAAATTTTGTATGTTCACGAGTCTAATAAAGTGAAAGAAGCAGTTCATTAACTTCAGTTTGATAAACAGCATCTAAAACGTGTGTTTGGGAAAGAAAACGTTAGCTAACTAGTACCGTTTCCCTTAACTTATCTGAAAATGAGATCTGATATCCCTTTTTATTTTCATTATTCATTCAGAACGGGCCTTCGGGTCAGTCGGAAGGTGGTGAATGTATATATATGTGTCACTTTCTCTTCGCTGATAAGATATACAGCCAGGTACACAACATTCCTGTGTGACTCAGGCGATACTTCCGGGTTTCTTCCCACCGCAGCCTCGATTTCGTTGTCTAAAATGGCAGCCGTGTGAAATCAGTCTATTACCATAGCAACTCACATGTGCTGCACATGAAACCGAGGAGGTCTGTTAACAGCGGACAGGAAATCTGTAAAATTAGGAAAATACTCATCAACTATGCCACAAAATCAAGTTTTAAGAGTTTTTCAAGCGAGAATGTAGGTATTTTAAAGTCAAATCGGCAGTTTGTGTGTGAGGAAAGCACTTCTTTAAAAATGTTGAAAGCTCCAGGCGGTCAGCGGCAGCTCCGCGAACGGCTCCCCCCGAGGGAAGCTTTATGTCGGCCAGACCATCTCAAGACTCGCCGCTGGATCTAATCTCTTGCATCTCTGTTGTTAAAGCGAGATATATAATTAATCTTTGGTGTATCTAACGGTCAGTCTTTGGACATCTGAACCTATTACTTGTTCTCAGGTGTATTTTTTG
This sequence comes from Danio albolineatus, assembly GCA_903798035.1. Taxonomy (NCBI): domain Eukaryota; kingdom Metazoa; phylum Chordata; class Actinopteri; order Cypriniformes; family Danionidae; genus Danio; species Danio albolineatus. The sequence continues at coordinate 3,191,684 of CAIGQQ010037715.1, forward strand.
GCAGATAGCAGAGATAAGTTAATCTATGAGCGTAAATAATGTAATATTACACTGATCCTGCGTGTTTAGATGATTGCTTTTATTTTAAAGAAGAGACATGAAACAGAATGTTCTCCTGCTTATCCCAATGTTTTTTCTTTTGCTAAATATAACTTCATATCTAACATCAGATATTTCTAAAATAGGCTTTGGCTGCTTTGTCATTAAAATACATATTCCTAACGCATATTTAATTGATATGGTACTTTTTATAAGAATAATAATATTCATTATGAAATGTAAATCGTAGCCCAGCTTTCGCAGTATTAAAGGTAATGTTAAGAGATGTACATACAGATCCTCCCTCATCAGGGAAGTGGTACGTAGGAAGTAGGCAAAAGAAACGTGTGACTGGGAATGTGCCTGGAAAGAAACTCCAGGTGTGACTGGGAATGTGACCTGAAACAAACTCCAGGTGTGACTGGGAATGTGACCTGAAACACACTCCAGGTGTGACTGGGAATGTGACTGGAAACACACTGCAGGTGTGACTGGGAATGTTTTATTTGTCCACCTGTCATCGGACTGATGAAATCGCATCTCATATTAGCAGGTATAACAGCACGCACATGCTCTCTATCTCTGTCAGTCTGTCACAGCTGACTCTGTGGAGGGACTAGAAAATCTAACATGTAAAAACTGACAAAAATTCGGACAAATATTGCTCTGCAAACAGCAAAACTATTTTACACTTAGGCCTACCTTGGAATAAGCGGGATAATCCATGGAATCCATGGAATAAGCGGGATAATCAATGGCTTGCCGTGCGTTAAAGGATTTTAATGCACTTCACGGAGGCGACCACACTCCACTGCGCGTCGTGTGGTCCTTCGCTTCCTCGTCGTGCATTAAAATCCTTTAACGCGCAGCAAGCCGTTGATTAACCCTTACATATATTACGTACAGACATATATATATATACATTTACATAGATCCCTTACTTATCCAATAATTATTATAATTTATTATCTAATTATTATTTAGATTATCCCTTACTTATCCAATTCACCTATAGCGCATGTCTTTAGACTCCAGAATTTCCCGGAGGAAACTCACACCAAGACTGGGAGTACATACAAACATAGAAATGCCAACTGGCCCAGCCGGGACTCAAACCAGCGACATTCTTGGTGTGAGGCGACAACGCTACCCTCCATTAAATACCCACTTATGTTATTTTAAATAAATTAAAATAAAGTAAAATCCTAAATTAATATTTTGTGCGGGTTTTGGACAGCTTTTGGGCTGAAAAAAGTCACTTTATGTGCAGTTTATTTCTCTTTATGTGCAGCAAAACCGTTCTGTGTGTTTGTGGCAGACAGCAGTGTGTTTCTTAAAATGATTTGTATCTTTTGTTACCTGCTCAGTAGACACTGTCACGACACACGTTTGCCACATTCTTGTATGCGGGTTTGGCAAGAAAGCATCTGTCACGGCGTTCAATGGGAATGCAAATGAAGTCATGAGTGCAGCAGAAAGTGACACAGCTTCGAGCGAGTGCGATGACTGCTCCGAAACACACTAAAAGAGAGGAGTATTTCTGCCTTTAGTACACAGTAAAATGTGGTCATCCACAATTGTGCGTGAAGAACTTCTTAATTATTAGACCTATAGACCATTTCAATGTGGTGATGCCATTGGTTCATGAACATTTCCCATTATCAAACTATTTCATAACTGTAACAAGAGGCAATTCAAGCATAACGTCATGTTAAAACCCCTATCATAACATTATTTATCAATATGTGTCTCTTTTTGGATTATCTGAAGCTATAGAAATTAAAAAATGTGAAACAGGAAATGCGTTAGGACCATTGTTATTGTTTACATCCCTCAAAAAGGTCTATATCAGGGATCACCAATCTCGGTCCTGGAGGTCCGGTGTCCCTGCAGGGTTTAGCTCCAACTTGTCTCAAAACACCTGCCTGGATGTTTCAAGTATACCTAGTGAGAGCTTGATTAGCTTGTTCAGGTGTGTTTGATTAGGGTTGGAGCAAAATCTGCAGGACACCGGACCTCCAGGAACAAGTCTGGTGACCCCTGGTCTATATGAATAGATTTGTTGAAATCAATTAATTCACAATTTAGGTCAAATCAGTGATGTTAGTTTATATTTTCAACAATCAAACCAATTAGTTTTGTTCGTTTTACAGGTTAATTTCACTTGATATGACCTTTAGGGTGTTAACCAAGTGGCAACCTCCCGCTCTCCCTCAAGAAGCTAATAAGGAAGTAACTGAAACTGCAATTCATCGAAATTCCGCTAGTCCTGGCACCATAACATACCTGTCAACCCTCCTGTTTTTCCCCCGGATTCTCCCGTATTTTACAGTTCTATCCTGCTATCATGTATTTTCCCGTATTTCTCACGTATTTTCAGTCTTTCTCTGAAGGGTGGCAATAAACATTAAAGAGCCGATCCTCCCTATACGCAACCCATACCGCCGAACCACCAGGGGGCGCCGCTTGCTCTTAAATGTGAGTCAGTTCTGTGCTTTCGTTTTATTTAGGCATGAAACACTTTGAAATAAATATAAAAACGGCAGGATTCCCTTTCCTTTTCATTACAGGTGCCGTCGCTCCTCCTATGCAATCCTCAAAACAGTCATAAAGCGGTGCGTGACTGTCATCAGACGCGCTCCATAGTGATAAACAGACGCTGTTTCCCTTAACGGATTCTGTACATGCGATTTGAAGCGTAGCGAAAGTCTGGGTTTTGTGTGCGTGTTTGAACAGACATATACACATAATTAATAATAATAACATCTAAAGATGTCGATCTTGGGGTTTTTTACCAAACACAACTAATTCATTCATTCATTCATTTTCTTTTCGGCTTAGTCCCTTTATTAATCCGGGGTCGCCACAGCGGAATGAACCGCCAACTTATCCAGCATTTGTTTTACGCAGCGGATGCCCTTCCAGCCACAACCCATCCCTGGGAAACACATCCATACATTGTCATTCACACACATACACTACGGACAATTTAGCTTACCAAATTCACCTGTAACGCATGTCTTTGGACTGTGGGGGAAACCGGAGCACCCGGAGGAAACCCACGCAACCACGGGGAGAACATGCAAACTCCACACAGAAAAGCCAACTGGCCCAGCCGGGGATCGAACCAGCGACCTTCTTGCTGTGAGGCGAACGTGCTAACCACTAGGCCACCATGGCGCCCAAACACAACTAATTTAGTCCTAAATTAGCATAAAAAGTTAGCAAAGCAATCGAATGCTTTCATTATAATGTTATTATAATGTATTTTGAAGTGACACCTCCGTTATTTAATGTAATCAAACGAAAAATCATAATAAATGAGATTCATTCGTTGCTCTTTAATCAGAATGTGTGAGTTATACAGTGAAGAAAAGGGTTAATGAGATTTGATAATTCTATCTCTTTATTAATGTACATTTTCTGAACATTTTTTTTTGTTGTGTGTGTGTTGGCGCTGGAATCCCTTATTTTCACATCCCAATGTTGACAGGTATGCACCATAATAGAGCACAATTCTAATGAGGCCAATGTTAAAATGGCCAGCTTTACAGCAGAAAAAAAAAAGGTGTTTACAGCCTGGTACAAAGAACGATTTTGGTGCATATAGCTTGTAACGTAAAGTGACGCTTAGAACAGATGTGCGGATCCAAATGCAGAGTTTAATTGAACAGAGAATGGTCAGTCAACACAGGAGCAAACAGATGTATAAGTCGTAGTCAAAATAACAGGCAGATGGTCAAAAAGGCAGGCAGCATACAACGTAAACAAGCAAAACAAAGCAAGACGGCAAGACTGCGCAAGGGAAAACGCGTCGTAATGTTCACTAGACAGTTTAACAGGACTCAGAAACAATGTGTGTGTTTGTGCTGTTCTTTTAGTCCCTGTAATCAGTCATGATCAGGAACCGGTTGTGTGTATGTGTGATACATGACTGGATCTTGTGGTTCATGAAATGCCGGATTTGTAGTCCTTTAGCGCTAGATCGCGGGTGATCATAACATAGCTAATATTACCCTTCATGACAACTGTGAGGGGGTGATTTTTTTATAAATCATCCGTTTTGTTTATATCAAGTTATATTAAGTCTGCATAATTAAGGGCGTGGCCACTTCAGTGACAGCTAGGTCTTGCTGGTCGCTGTCATGTCAGCAGATTCAGGCTGATTAGCTGCTGAACTCGGCATATACGTTGTATTTTTGTTTTGTTTTGGGATTATTTCTTACAATTAATCAGATAATATGGCATGCTGTGTACAGTTAATTGTGCTCACAATCCATTCACATGGCCTCCATTTCCCAGGTGAGTGAAACTCTTATATACTTACTATATCTATGAATGTACTTGTTTTATTTAAGATAATTTATCATTTATAATGTTCTTTAGAACTGTAAAGCACTTCAGAATCTGACAGATTGATTAGCTGTAGGCTATAAAACAGTCATCTGAAACATTGTCATACAGTGTTATGCCTGGATTTCATCAATAGCCCAGCATTTATCAACACAGACTGTATTTGAAGTATTTGGAAGTAATCTGCGTTTTCCTCCTGTAGAAGTGGCCTGTTTAGTGGTTCAATGTATTACAACAGTGTTTTTAAAAGACTAAACACTTAGTACATTGATATAGTACATAACCAAGCACATGTGGTCAGAACACAACCGAGTCACAGGTAATGAAGTATGAAGCATTTCCCCCAAAAGAAACGCCCATCTAAGCAAAATGCTAGCAGGCGTCTGTGGCTCCGCTCATACTCAATTATTTGGTTAATCCCGGTTGGAGAGATGACGGTCGAACAAAATGGCCACCAAAAATTTTGCAACCCAACACTGGGACACACGCAAACACTACGGCCAATTTAGCTTATTCAGTTCACCTGTAGGGGGCATCACGGTGGCGCAGTGGGTAGCAAGATTGCCTTGTAAGAAGGTCGCTGGTTTGAGCCTCGGCTGGGTCAGTTGGCATTTCTGTGTGGAGTTTGCATGTTCTCCTTGTGTTGGCGTGGGTTTCCTCCGGGTGCTCCGGTTTCCCCCACAAGTCCAAAGACGTGTTATAGGTAAATTCAGTGAGCTAAAATGTGTGTGAATGAGTGTGTGTGGATGTTTCCCAGTGATGGGTTGCAGCCAGAAGGGAATCCGCTGCATAAAAAATATGCTGGATAAGTTGGTGGTTCATTCCGCTGTGGGGATCCCAGATATAATATAGTATGAATGAGTATCCCTTGGTAACAGTGGTTTGTAGTGGTAATGAAGGCAGATTTGTGTGTATGTGTGTGTGTGTGCATTATTATACAGTGGTCTCCTTGTATCAGTTTCCTCAGCCATAATTAGTAAGAGATTCCACTGTGGTTCCGGAAGATTTGAGCCATCCGGAGTCTCCAGAGCTTCAGATCAGACACGCGCCGTCTCTGTCCCGCTCTCTGATTGTACGCGCAGCTACGGTTACCTTCCCCTCACTCACCTCCCGCAATCAAAACCAGAACGAAGGAGTACAAAGACAGAGAGAGAGAATGAATCAAGATCCATAAAACTAGAGCTCGTCAGATCCGGTGCGGACGGGAGATTGTTGAGAATGTTGGAGATTACAGAGAAGCATCCACATCCACATGCAGTCAACATCCGCACAAATGACCATGACTTCATAGTTTAATAAGGGATAGAGCACACCCAGGAGGTTTATCGGCAACCAAAAGCAGAGCACTGCTTAAAGGGGGCCTATCATGCATAAATCACTTTTATAAGGGGTTTAAACACAGTCTTGTGGCAACATTCTGTGAATATATCCAGCTTCTAATAATAAAAGTGTATTATATTGTTTATAATCAGACTTGATACAAAGAGTCTGCAGAAACACTTCGATCGACATTCTCCCTTAATACGTGTCATCAGAGGGGGAAAGCCCCGCCCACTAGTGACAATCTCCCCCTCATTAGCATCTGAGTTAGTCTTGTTTAAAGCTGCCACTATGCTGACACACAGGCATTTGTAGCTCCGTCCTCTTTTAAAAAAGAGCACAATCTCATTTGAATTTAAAGCGACAGTCACCAAAACACAAAAACAGGCATTAATTAAATCAATTCAATTCATCTTTATTTTTTATAGCGCTTTTACAATGTAGATTGTGTCAAAGCAGCTTCACATGCATTATAGTGAATTGAAACAGTGTCAGTCCAGTTTTCAGTGTTGAAGTTCAGTTTAGTTCAATTCAGTGTGGTTTAATATTCACTGCTGAGAGTCCAAACTCTGAAGATTAATCCATCGATGCGCAGCTCTACAAGTCCCGAACCATGCAAGCGACATGAGACGACAGCAGCGAGAAAAAAACTTCACCAATTGGCGAAAGTAAAGAATTAAAAAACCTCGAGAGAAACTAGGCTCAGTTGGGCATGACCATTTCTCCAATGGCCAGACGTCTTTTGCAGAGCTGCAGTCTATGGCCGGGGGCTAAAGAACGCTGGACGTCCATTGCGGAGAAACCGCAGGTGGGATGAACAGGGTAAACAGGCTGGCCCTTCAGGAACAATGCGAGGACTTGTCTGTCACTGAGGTCTTACAGGGATCGGTCTCATGCTCTCCACTTCTCCATGACCACCACAGCAGCTGCTCAGGATACGGCCTGGTCCAGGATTATGGAAACCTCGGGAATGATAAAAAACAGACTAACATGAGCGCAGATGCCATTCAAATTATAACGTCTTTTGGGAAGTGTTCCCGGCTCTGGTTGCCCTAGATAATGCAGACTAACAATCCTTTAGAGGATTCGGATTTCAACAGCATTTGTGTTTTATGCGTATGCTAATGCAAAGAGATGTGTCTTTAATCTAGTTTTAAACTGACAGAGTGTGTCTGCTTCCCGAACTGTGCTAGGAAGGCTGTTCCAGAGTTTACAGACTTTTTCACCACAAAACAGTCTCGAACCGTTTTGTTTTGGTGCGGATCAGCGTACGATTATGTATTAACGTAATCCCACAAGAACTGAGCTAACAGCAGGTTCTAAAACAATGAAGCAAGTGTCAAGGCACCTTAGGCCCCGTTTACACTAGTGCATTTTCTTTTTAAAACGCATGAGTTTTGCTACGGTTACGCCATCCGTCCACATTACGCCGGAGTCTTCGAGGTGCGAAAACGGAGCGTTTTAGAAACGCTGGAGAGGCCGTTTTCATTCTGAAACGCTGCTGCTCCGTCTCAGTGTGGACGTGGGAAAACGGAGACATTTGAAAACAGAGGCGTGGCTGCTGAGATCCGCTACGTGATTGGGGCTTTGGGTCATTGCGTATCCTTCCCTTATTCGTCAATCGCACGTGGCTATAACGTCACCGGCAGACAGCAGACCAGTCTTCACTGTAAACGCTGTATTTTCGATAGCCATGGATGTTTTATATTCATTTGTTACTTTAAGTAACAACTC
>CAIGQQ010037715.1:3254375-3266448 GCA_903798035.1 Danio albolineatus
GACTGATCTTTCTACTGTAGACAATGACCACAGACAAGACAGAAATAAAGTGGTGACTGCAGGATGAAGGAAAGTAGTGGAGTAAAAGTACCGATACTGCAGTAAACATGTTCTCAAGGGAAAGTAAAAGTCCACATTTATAAAACTACTCAGTAAATTACAATTCCTGAGAAAAACTACTCGATTACAGTAGTGCAGAGCATTTGTGATTAGTTACTTTACACCACTGGCTTTGAGTCCTTGTTTTGGTGACTGTCGCTTTAAATTCAAATGAGATTAAACTACCGACATAGCAAAATTTCTTTGGCCCAGCTCTGGCCCACACGATCAGCTTTTGCTTGGCCCAAATGCCGCATGACTGGACGAAGTCTGGCTTCGAGATAAGGGCCAAACACGGACCATATCTGGGTCTAGTCTCAGCCAAGTAATTATCCATAACTCTGCTTGAATTGGGTCAGATATGACGCATGTTGGCCATTGTCTGGAAGCCATATTTGGTGTGTCTCGATTGCCATGAAATTGATAAACCCATGAAGCATTGCGCTTTAAGCTTGATAATAATGGTAATGGTTAGTAATGTTTAATAATAATATAAGTTAAAAAATAATAATCATTCATTCATTCATTCATTCATTTTCTTGTCAGCTTAGTCCCTTTATTAATCCAGGGTCACCACAGCGGAATGAACCGCCAACTTATCCAGCGTTTGTTTTACGCAGCAGATGCCCTTCCAGCTGCAACCCATCTCTGGGAAACTAAAATAATAATTTGGGTAATAAAATATATGTTACCTGGGTTAAATTCTGTTATTTTAAAAGATACAGGAAACAACAGATGCATAAATCTTGATTGTTAAAATGTAGGTATTAGAAGAGGCGAACAGGATGATGGAAATAATTTTGTGGATCAAAATATTTCTTCACTCAAAAAATGATTTGAATGTATTTTACATGTGGGTCAAGATAGGCCAAACATACATGGCCCACATATCAATTTTTAACATCTAGGCCAAATACATTTGACATCTTGCATGCCGCCTTAAAGTCAGTGTCACCTCTACCAAACCTAAGCCATGTTTGGCCCACATGCTGTATGCTAGTGCCGGATGAATGCCTGCTGTGCCAGCTTAATGTCAAACCTGGGCCAAAAGTCTTTGCTACCTGCGTATATACATACTTTTTTAGAAAAAAAAGTACCTTCCTGTGTCAAAAGACTCTCCCTGGAGAGCAGATGTCTCAGAACTTTCTCCCAGCTTTGATAGGGACGATGTCTGGGCAATGGTAATGCTTGCATCCAAGAATCCGGATCATCAACAGATTCATTTAAACTTCATCCATACGACTTATATTACTCCACGTAAACTTTATAGCATGAAGCTTAAACCTGATCTTCGTCATACTGGTAAAACTGGTACGTTTCACATGATTTGGGACTGTTTGGTTATTTTTGTAATATGTTTAAGCAAAATTTGTCTTCTAAACATTTCAGCCCTCTCACCCCATTTATTGTCATTTTAAATGAATTTTCTGATATCCAGCTCAACAAAATGCAGAAGCGAGTGTCTTTAGCTGGCTTGACAGCAGCCAAGAAAATAGTTGTGACAAGATGGAAGTCTCCACATTCTCTTAATCACCATCATTGGATTATAAGTTGTATTGATAAAAACTATCCAAGAGGCACGGTGGTCAATGTGTTTTTGCGTATTTGTTTCTAATATATAGTGTGGATTCTAAAATAAAAAAAACGAGAGATTAAACCTTTGACAAGGACCATATTTCTAAAAATAAGCTTAAAGTTGTCTATAGCATGGGTGGTGTTTACGTCATAGGCAAGCGCCCTGAAGTCACTGTAGTCCGTTTATAGCCTAATGTTTTTTAAGCCTAATGTCATTTAAGATCCAAAAGTGCTAAAAGTTGTATTTTCGTGTGAGGATTATCCGGTTGGACAAAACATGTAAGTGTAATGAAGAGTGTTGGAACGCAGAGCTTATTATTTGCAATCTTCAAAAAGCCTGTAGACTGATTTCACGCAGCCGCCATTTTAGACAATGAAATCGAGGCAGCGGGAAGATACCCGGAAGAATCGCCTGAGTCACACAGGAATGTTATGTACCTGGCTGTATATCTTATCAGCGAAGAGAAAGTGACACATATATATATACATTCACCGCCTTCCGACTGACCCGAAGGCCCGTTCTGAATGAATAGTGAAAATAAAAAGGGATATCAGACCTCATTTTCAGCTAAGTTAAGGAAAATGGCACTGGTTAGCTGACGTTTTCATTCCCAAACACACGTTTTAGATGCCGTTTATCAAACTGAAGTTAATGAACTGCTTCTTTCACTATATTAGACTCGTCACCATACAAAATTCCGGTTCTGAAATGTACAAACAAACTCAGTTTCCTGTTAACATTTAAGGCACTGTTGATGGCGTTTTTAAACACCTCTGATTGGCCATTGTGTTCACGTGCTCAACAGAAATGACTATGATTGGCCATGACGGTCATCAGTTCACCGCACTTACGGCACTTCGCTGATGTTTACTGAGAGCAAACACAAATGAGTGATCCACTTGATGAGTCGACTGATCTTCACGGCTTTAAAACGCTCCAGTGTCCGTCTATCTGTGTTTGTAATCTTTGAAGAGCGGTGAAATAATGACCTCCACGCCCAATCACAGTCATTTCTGTTGAGCACTGGTGAATAGGGCTGGGTATCGTTCCAAAATTTTCGATACCGATACCGATACCGATACCCCGAATTCGATACCGGTTCCGAACGATACTTTTTTCGATACTTTTATTTTAAGAAATATATTTTAACAAGATGACATAACACAATCTCAGAGAAACTTTGGTTTTATTTTTTTCAGGATGTTTGTGACACTTTTCACAGCAGGCTTATCTTTGAAGACCAATAAACAAAGGAGCAAAAGCACAAAATGAACAAAGTGTAGTTAACACAATATATTAGTGCAAACAGTTTTAATAAAGTTCAAGCAGTTTTAAGTCAATCAATTTTAAGTATTTGTGAGGCTTACTGCTGCTTAAAGGTTTAGTTCACCCAAAAATTTTAATTCTGTCATTAATTATCTACAAATGAAGATATTTTGGATTTAATCCAAGAGCTTTCTGATCCTCTCATAGATAAATCGTTGAATAAAGTTATTTTTGTTTACTTTGCGCACAGAAGTATTCTTGCAGCTTCATTTAATTATGATTGAACCACTTATATCACATGGACTTATTTAGACTGTTTTTGGTTCCTTTCTGGGCATTGAAAAATGCATATCCAGTAAATCTATGGGAGGATCAGAAAGCTCTTGGATTAAATCCAAATGATCTTTATTTGTGTTCTGAAGGTAAACAAAGATCTTATGGGTTTGGAACAACATTAGGGTGGACATTTAAATAAGATGATTTTAATGTAAACTTCATCATTTACTGTTAACCTTAAAACATTTTAGTATTGTATGTATTTTTACATTTCGGAGCCCCAGCCATCGCACAGTTATCCTCATTAGTCACGGAGGACGACGCTTGTGCTGGGCACATTGTTGAAGTCAGGAAAATACTGAGAGGATATGATGACTGCGCTGGCGTGATCTTCTTGCAGTCGAACACGGAGCAACTTTCTGCTCGTAAATTAATTCCGTGTACTGCGAGGTGTTTTATTGTGGCGCATACATTTATACATGTGACAGCATTCACGAGTTGTGCTTGTTGTTTTTCCCCTTTAAGAGAGCTGAAAGTGACGGGGTGTGTTTCCCCTTTAAGAGTGTGTTTCCCCTTTAAGCGCGTGTGTCGAGGAGGAAAATAAAGATATCGGTTCATAAAGTTTTCATCCCGCGTTTGATGTCTCTTCTTTTAATTTTCTCCGCTTAAACGGCCACATTATCATATTAGACGTGTTGCCAGTCTTGGTCGCGATAACTTTTTTACAGATATTGCATCGCACGCTGTTGCCGCCAATCTTTGCATAATGTAGCCATACTTTTGATCACTTAAACATTGTTTGCGTTAAATGTATGCCATGCTTTAAAGTGTAGTGTACGCATTACAGACTCACATTTGACAAGCTCTGGGCGAGTGGGCGTAATACTGCCGTAAACTATTGATTTTCAAGACAGCCTCGCAGCAGGCTGATTCAGGCTCATCACCAGCATTTGATCCGGGCACGTTTAGGATGCCGCAGGTTTTCTAGCTCACTGACGTTGACAAGATTATACCCTTGGGTATCGAAATTTGGTACCGAACGAAAATGATTTTTTCGATACTCGATAGTATCGAGACGATTCGGTCGGTGCTTATAAAGTATCGAGCTCGATACCCAGCCCTACTGGTGAATACTGTGGCAAATCAGCTGTTGTTAAGCGGCGCTTAAATGTTAGCAGGAAATGGACGTTTTTAAAACTTCAGTACCGGGACAACTCTATTACAGACAACACAGGGGTGTGCTACAGGTGACTGCAGTGTTTTATCTCTCACCAGGTTACATAGGCTGAAGCAGGGAAGCCCCCACTGTGTTTACCTGCTGCCATGAACTGAAGTCTAGGAGGACACTTAAGCGTATTTTGATGCCTAATATGCTTTTAATTGTTTAAAGTAAACTTAACAGAATGATATTAAAGTGATGTTTACATCGCAGCCTCGCTTTCATGTTTTAAAATGGCGCCTGCGTGAAATAAGCGTATAGGAAAATCCTATTGACCTTATTCCACTCCGCCCACCTTTACTAATTAGCTCTTTCGCATTTTGTCATCCAACTTCTGGTACGCTGACACAGTACATCAGATGACTGATTTGGAAAGTCATCACATAGTGTATAGTTAGCTGTAATTTTAGAACAATGGCATATAACGCTAGTTCAGTAAATGTTTTGAGCTTGGAGTACGGTGAAACCTCCCTGCAACCATCAGACGGTCTCATATTGCCCCACCCATCGTTAATGTGGGCAGACGATATGAGCCAGAGGTAACTTACGGGGATAATTTTAATCACTTTGTCCTGTCACAAGGAGTAGATGGAGCGTTTATGAAGAATTATTAAATTACAGAGGCCTACCAATATTTACACAGTGGGAAAGTTGGTCGTGTTCTATTACACAGTGAGGGGGATTTTGTCTATTTAAAAGCAAATGTGCACCACAGCAGTCCATGCCACTCAGCATGGGGGCTACTTAGCAAGCAAGGGTCAGTGGAGACTACAGGATGTTCATGCATCACTGGTTTAGGAAGGTCCTGTAGCCACGCAGCCTTTATATTATGGAAGGCAAGTAAATATATAAATAAATAGTAATATCTTGTAAGGTTTGTGTTAACATAAGCCATAAAGGTAAATAGTATGCTAATGTAATATAATAATAATGTAATGTAATAATAATACACAGCTGCTGACTCGGTTACCATCAGAAGACTACGCATCTGGTCAAATCTCTTCTTTGTGAGGTGTTGACCTTCTTCTTCAATGCTGAAGTCGCTCGTTTTTGCATCTATTTTAGAACTTCCGATTCAGTCGCCTATGGGAGAAATGACTAGAAATAATTAACGACAGAAAATGGTCAAACGACTCGCTCTACAAACAAGTGTTTGCATGACCACACAGACAAAATAAAAAATATAATGAGAAAACATCAGTTTTCAACATCAAGCAGCAAAACAAGCTGTTTTTAATGTCTAAAAATTAATGGAAGTGAATGAGAGCGGAAGTCTCGAGACAAAAAGACTCAAATGGCTGCGCCCGCTAATACAAATAAGGTCAATAGTGATATTATCGAGGGAACCAGTTTTATGCTAGCAGCCGATTAGCCTACAAGGTGACGTCAAAGTTCCTCCACTCCATATTTGAAAAAGAAAAGAAAAAAAAACAAGAGGGCGAATCATTTTGACTTCAACTGTATATCCTTTACAGCGTCGTAGACTTTAAAAAACACACCTTCTAGAAGTGATACAAGCGTTGATCTCTCAGATATGTGCCTATCACAGACACACACACATATTTCCCAGAGCTTCCAGAGAAAGCATTAATTCCAAACAATTTATTATCAGCTCCTCTGCATAATTACGCGCAGGTTCAGCTTGATCATCCCGGAGTACTTCATCGCTAAACCGTGCACGTATCCAGCGCCGGGTGGATAAACTCACGCTAGCAGTGGCTCCTTTACACATTAAAGCAGTCTTCATTTCAAAGAGCTACTTAATTATTTCACGTGACAAGGGGGGTATTAAAATCATAAGTCCATCAATTATGGATTTGATCATTTGCGGGCGAGGTTAACTGTGCAGTGATGTGTGCAGAGTGAGTGGCTTTTAAATAGGAACCGGGTTCAATTGAACGGCTCACTGTTGAGAGTAATGAACACCGACAAGTGCAATGTTCAATGACTGCTAACAACGGGATTCAACAATACTTAATGCTTATTTTCTTCAGGGACAACTGATATTTTTATACAAAGCACAGTGTATACTGTAAATTAAGGCACATATATTGAAGGAACACTCCAACACTCCACTTTTTTTTAATGAGGCTGTCTTTGTAGATCCCATAGAGTTAAACAGTTGAGTTTTACCATTTGAATCGATCTCTGAGTCTGGCGGGAGCACTTTTAGCTCAGCTTAGCATAGATAATTGAATCGGATTAGACCATTAGCATCTAATTACATTCTGTAGTTACATCGTGTACTAAGACTGTCTGATTGACACTGTCTGATTGACACAGACAACATTACTTAAGATGTATATCATAGACAACAGGCTAGGTGGATTTTAATAGGAACCAGGTTCAATGACTGCTAACGACGGGATTCAACTATACTTAATGATTATTTTCTTCAGAGACAACTGATTTTACTACACAAAGCACAGTGTAGCACAAAATTAAGGCACATTTATTAAAGGAACACTCCACTGTTTTTGAAAATAGGTTGATTTTATAATTCCCATAGAGTCAAACAGTTGAGTTTTACCATTTCAGCCAATATTTGAGTGTAGCGGGAGCACTTTTAGCTTAGCTTAGCATACATAATTGAATCGGATTAGACCATTAGCATCTAATTACATTCTGTAGTTACATTGTGTACTAAGACTGTCCAGCCTGATCCCACGAGAAAATGTAAGCATTTTACGTTTTGCCAGTTTAGTGGCTAATTCGTACGAATTTGTGCGAGTTCGGTCGTATGAAAATGTACGATTTTAAAAAGGAGGCGTGGCACCCAACCCCACCCCTAAACCCAACCGTCATTGGGTGATGAGCAAATCGTAGTAAATTGTACGAAATAGATCGTACGAATTCATACGAATTAGCCACTAAATCAAAAATTACGAATTGCTGTGAGATAGCGTTGGACTGTCTGATTGTCACAGACAACATTACTAAAGATGCATATCATAGACAACAGGCTTGGTGGATTTTAAAAAGGGACCCGGTTCAATTGAACAAGAGCGTTCAATGAGTTAAACAGTTGAGTTTTACCATTTCAGCCGATATCTGTGTCTGGCAGGAGCACTTTTAGCTTAGCTTAGCATAGATAATTGAATCGGATTAGACCATTAGCATCTAATTACATTCTGTAGTTACATCGTGTACCAAGACTGTCTGATTGACACAGACAACATTACTAAAGATGTATATCATAGACAACAGGCTTGGTGGATTTTAAAAAGGGACCAGGTTCAATTGAACAACAGGATTCAACTATACTTAATGCTATTTTCTTCAGAGACAAACTGATTTTATTATTCAAAGCGCAGTGGAGCCCTAAATTAAGGCACATTTATTAAAGCAACACTCCAAAAATAGGTTGATTTTATAATTCCCATAGAGTCAAACAGTTGAGTTCTACCATTTCAGCCAATATTTGAGCCTGGCAGGAACACTTTTAGCTTAGCTTAGCATACATAATTGAATCAGATTAGACCATTAGCATCTAATTACATTCTGTAGTTACATTGTGTACTAAGACTGTCTGGCCTGATCTCACGAGAAAACGTAAGCATGTTACGTTTTGCCAGTTTAGTGGCTAATTTGTACGAAATCGTACGAGTTCAGTCGTACGAAAATGGAAATATACAGTTGACACAACTGAGTACAGTCAAAATTATTCGCCCTCCTGTGAGTTTTGTTTTTTTTTCCAAATATTTCCCAAATGATTTCACAGAGCAAGGGATTTTTCACAGTATTTCCTATAATATCTTTTCTTCTGGAGAAAGTCTTATTTGCTTTATTTCAGCTGAAATAAAAGCAGCTTTATTTTTTTAAACCATTTTAACCTCCTAAAGCTTAGTGGCCACATACGTGGATGGCACATTTTAGCTCTTATGTCCACAATTGTATACGTTGAATGTTTTATATTTGTTACAGACATACAGTGTCATCCTGCGACCGTTTTGAAGCATATGACATGTCCCAAACACTATTTTTAACAGTCCAAAATGAGCAAAAAAAATTGTTTTTACTCTCTGATAGTCAAAACATGTTCAAAAAATATGTGTAGCTATGTGTTATTAATCACGAGTCCACATATATGGACATCATTTTTCTCTAAAAGTAGCCTACATCATATTAAAAGATGATACTTGGGTATTATTCTAATTAGGTTCCAATAAGCCCAAATAGCAGAGAAAAAAAATAAAAATGCATGCAACCCCCCCCCCCCCCCCCAAAAAAATGCCCTTAAGCAGTATTTTTTTTTTGATTGTCTACAAACCATCATTATACAATAATTTTCCTAATTAACCTAATTAAGCCTTGGAAATTGCACTTCAAGCTGATTACTAGTCAAATATTATGCAAAGAAAAAACAATCAGTTGTTAGATCAATAGTTATTAAAACTATTATGTTTGTAAATATGTTAAAAAAAACGTCTCTCTGTTAAACAGAAATTGGGGAAAAATACATGGGGGCTAATAATTCTGACTTCAACTGTGTTATTTAATGTCAAAATCTGTTCAGTCATTAAACATATTGAATGTAATCGCCATCATGCATTTATATGAAAATAGACGAGCTCAAATATAACAAATAACCGGGTTTGGCCTCTATAATCTGCGCAGATTTATTTTTGATGATCATAAAACATCACTTTGAGAGAGAAAGAGAGAGAGATGTGGTAAGATGTGATGTTATCAAACAGTAAATTGGAGCTTTATGAAGTGGCCATTATGTCTGTTGACTCATAGATTAGACGGAGGAAAAATTTCCGTCAATGGGGGGGAAGACGGTGTCGGGAGCTCGATGAAATGGCTGACCTTTGCGAAGTGGAGGAAGGAATGGCAGCGCAAGCTGACCCTGGCAAATTCTGTGTCATTATCCCTGCCATGGCTGGACAATCTGCTCAAACGCCCATCGGTAATATCCTGACAGAGCTGGATTACTGCTTTACTGACGACACGTCCATGACCTCTGGGCTGTCCAGCACTAAAGACTGAAGCGTGGAGACTGTGAGGTGGATGAACTGAAGTGAAGTTGGTTTTATATTCGCACATTCTGACTTTTTTCTTTACTAATATACGATTTCAGAAAGGTATTATCTGCAAATTCTAAACAGGAAAATCATGTTAGCAGCCATTGACTATCGAAGTACAACATTGTTCATAGTCAGATATAGCGCTAATGTTGTTTTTAGTTACCCACTACGCCACCATGGCGCCCACACAGCAAAAATTCCAGTGTTATATATACAGTGTGATTTTTTTGGTGTTGTTCAGTGTTACAACCAGAGCACATTTTAATCCACAAGTGTGAAATAGCATATATTTCTTTCTTTTTTTCTCAGTGTTAAACTTGTAACCCAATATGAAGTATTTCCCACTAGTGATGGGAAGTCCAGTTTCACAAACAGTGATCAAACCAGTATGTTTAAGCTTGAAACATGTCGTGTTGCATTTTAAAATGCAAAGAGTTGAATGTATTGAAATGATTTCTAAAAATGTTAATGAACATTTAATAAATTAAAACTATTTTTAACATAGTTGATCACTGTTATCGGTCACACACACCCATTGATAATATAGGAAAAAGGAACTATATAGGAACTCTTACTGTGTTAAAATCAACTCTTTGAGTAATGTACTCATTTCACACTTTAGAAAGTGTTATTTTAACTCCAAAATGGAGGGAGTCATATGTACACCCAAGAGTGTTAAGTTAAACTCAAATTGAGTTAAATGAACACTGATATTTTTGCTGTGCATTATATTATAAAAACATCATTAAAACATGTTATGGCAACATATGTTATATATTCAACTTGATTTTAAAATATTTAATTAATTTGTTAAATATAACGTTTCATTTTTCAAGACAATACAGTTAATAAATATAAGTTTTGTATGTGTGTGCTAGTAGATTAGATTAGTAATTTACTGTTAGTTAATTACTAGATTAGATTGTTTCGCAAATTTCTCTGGGTTCTGCACATGACTCGTTTGGTCAGTCGGAGTAATTAAAACTCATTCATTCATTTTCCTTTCGGCTTAGTCCCTTTATTAATCTGGGGTCGCCACAGCGGAATGAACCGCCAACTTATCCAGCATTTGTTTTACGCAGCGGATGCCCTTCCAGCCGCAACCCATCTCTGGGAAGCATCCATACACTCTCATTCACACACATGCACACTACGGACAATTTAGCTTACCCAATTCCCCTGTACTGCATATCTTTGGAGGAAACCCCCGCGAACTCGGGGAGAACATGCAAACTCCACACAGAAATGCCAACTGACCAGCTCGAACCAGCGACCTTCTTGCTGTGAGGCGACAGCACTACCTTCTGCGCCACCGTGTCCGTAATTAAAACTCCACCTGAGGTAAAGTCTAGAAGAGATACAGCTGTGGACACACACATCATTGTGACACTGCTCAACAATACTATTTTTACAATACTTTGAGGGTCGGGATGAGGTTAGACGTTAATAAAATACAATTTAATGGTTCATTTAATAAATAAAATAAATAATAATATGGTATAATTATTGATTTTACATTACTGTTAGGGTTAGAATACGTAATTCAAATAAATAACATCATATTTTTCGTTAAAGTTACTGTTTTACATTACTGTAAGGATTGGGTTTAGGGTTGGGGTAGACGTTAGTAAAAACAATTGATGAGTGATTTTAATAATTGTTGTTAACTTCCTGCCGCTGCTGTATCCCTTCTCAGCAACAACCTGTAGAAATCGTGCTGCTACAAATAAGCTTGGAGCCAAATCAGCTGCTGCCGCGGTGAGAAAAACAACGCGCTCTGTTCTCCAATGGCGTAAGCGAGCGGAAGCACGTGGGTAAACAGGAAGCAGTTTTTGGCATTTGGCGGGTTGAGCGGTGAAGACGTGCAAAAATGGCGGGTGAGTGTGAAAGCGTTTTTATAACAGCGGCCGGGTTTTATTACCGCTGCTATCATAAAGCAAGTGTGTTCATATGACTGCAGAGCTCGTGTGGCGCACTGTGCCGATGACCGGAAACGGACAGAATAGAGAAACAGAGTTATAGCCGCGGCTAAATGCTAACCACCGTAGAGAAAAGCAACACATGTTTGTTTACATTGTTCGCTGTAGATGGCGGATATACTTACAGACCAACTCACTAACGATACACCTCTCAGATAAATCAATGCATGTCAGGGTGAACGTGTAGGTGTTAGTTAACTGTAATGTGCAAGTGTGTGTAGTGCAGTTCCCATGTAACCTGTCACTGTAACGTGCACCATGTGCATTTATTTATGCCTTATCTATCTATCTATCTATCTATCTATCTATCTATCTATCTATCTATCTATCTATCTATGAGAAATTCCAGCGTTATGGATGTGACATTTGCATTAAAAACTCAAAACATAAATGCACAGAAAAGGTATATGTTAACATTATATTGAAATCTCACATGTTAACATTTTACAAAACAACTATACAGAATTATGGGATCAGGAAAAAAAAACAAATCTAAAATCAATTTTTATACTTTAAATGAGGAAAATAAACATGCGTTATGGATGTGACGAAAAAAGTTTACAGTATACAACATACTGTGCAGCAATTATGTGTATTTGTGCTCATATGTATATGTATTTATATATAT
>CAIGQQ010037715.1:3266848-3282663 GCA_903798035.1 Danio albolineatus
GACTTAATAACTTGCAATTCTGACTTAATAACTCGCAATTCTGACTTAACAACTCGCAATTATGACTTTATATCTCAGAATTCTGACTTTATATCTCGCAATTCTGACTTAACAACTCGGAATTCTGACTTAACAACTCAGAATTCTGACTTAATAACTCAGAATTCTGACTTAATAACTCGCAATTCTGACTTTATAATTTTTTTTTTAATGTTTAAATAATTTTTTTTTTATTATTGATTATTTTTTTCTTTCATTCAGTGGCGGAAACGGGCTTCCATACTATAAGCCTGAAAATAAGATATATATTAATGATCATTTTAATAGTTTATTAATCAATTACTCTGATTTCTGAAAGCTCATAAAAACTACCAATCATAACTGCTTTGTATATAATGCAATACTTAATTCAGCAATGAAAAATTAATCATTAAAGTATGAAAACACAATCAGTAAGCACACTATACATGTGCTTTTAAGTCAAGAATACAGCATTTGTGGTTATAAACTGCTTATTAATGTAGAATTTTAATGTAGAGTTAAGGCTTAGCATATTATGAGTTAACCATTTCCTAATGCTTAATATATGATGACTTTAGTGTGCAGTTATTATAGTGTTACGAAACAGTTGTTTAAAGTATGAGTTGGTATGCAGGTCACACAACGCACAAGCATGTTTTACACAACTGCAAACAACACGCTTATTAAAACGATTACGTTATTTAGCTAAACCATTCCTATCAATTAAATTGCCAGAAATACCTACGGTAAGTTCACTAATAAGGGTTGTGAAAGTCACTCGAACCCTGCAGTTCTTTCAGCTCGCCGGCAGATGGCGCGACAAGACCAGTTGTGCCTTTCTTTTTTAATGATTATTGTTTCATTAAGTAACAGACAACAGTAACATGACAATAATAAACGACAAAAGCAACATTAATAACTTAAAGTGATATAAGACACATATAAAACAATAAGGAAAAAAGAAATAGAACATAAACAAATAACTACAGAGGACAGACTTGCGCATCAGTGACACTTCCAAAATAATTATCGAAGCTAGATATGAGCTAATGATAAGTCTTTTCGCGTGAGATACCAGAACAAATGCTAATGCCAATGACTATGTTTTCGTCCAAAAATGCTAATTAGATTTACGCCCCAAACAGGAATTTCGCATAAAACATTTGCGAATAAAGCAGCGTTTCCATCGGGTAAATCAAAGAGAACACTTGCTGAAAAAACTGGCGCCAAATATCAAAAAGAAAAGTGTAATTTCCCGCGGTCGGAGAAGCTACTGTGGGACTTTTTCCCCCTCAGATGATAAACTAGCCTACTTGCGCCTCAGAAGACAAAGCTGAAACACAACGAACCCACAATGAGTGGCTTTTTATTGGAGACGTGTGGTAATAATAATTAAATCCATTAATGTCGTCCTATCACATCCATTTTTGTTATCACCTGATCTGGTAAAACTGTTAAAATCACATGACAAAAGAAAAATAAATGTTCAGATTAGTACTGAACAAATGATTAGTCATCATTTAAAAGGCAGTATTTATTAACTCATTGGACACTGGCATTCATTGACTTCCATAATATTTGTTTTTTCTACTTATGAAGTCGATGGTTGAAGGTTTTCAGCTTTCTTCAAGGTATCTTCTTTTGTGTTAAAAGTTAATAAAGAAACTCGGAAAGGTTTGGATCCACTTGAGGGTGAGTAAATAATGAGTGAATTTTCATTTGTGAGTGAACTATCACTTTAATCAATGAACAGATCATTTTGTGAAGCACTGTTCAGGCCCCTAGCCAGGCTGGTGTAAGGGGTGGCTCTTTTTTTCTCAAAAGGTGGACCTCCTTGCAGATATTCGCCTCATTTTCTATTTAATTATGTAGTTTAAATACTGCATTTCAGAGACATTTTAAGCACTATTTGTAGCTGGATTAGCTTGCAGGATGGTCATCATATCCACACTTTTTGACAAAGCAAAAAATGTTTCCTAAAGATTTATAATAACGAAATGTTTAAAAAAATCTTATTTAAAAAATACATATTTATTATATCATATATCATCAGAAAAAATAGGAATGTGTTAAAGTTTTTAATTCGAAACTCCAATCTATTGTCAGTTATTAGGTAATTAACAAACTGGCCTGCACATTCAACTTTACTCAGTCAGAATTTGGCCATTTGATAAAAATAAAAATAATAATTGAACATAATAATGCTAAAAATAATAATAATTAAACATAATAATAATAATACTAATAGGCAGCATGGTGGCGCAGTGGGTAGCACAATCGCTTCACAGCAAGAAGGTCGCAACAAGTGGAGTGTTTTAAGTTAAGTTAACTTCATTGTTTTTAAAATTGTAAGTGGATTGAACAAAGAATTGGGTAACACTTTACAACAAGGTTCATTAATGTATTTACTAACATGGACTAATCATGAACAACACTTGTACAGCTTTTATTAATCATAATTGAACATTTACTAATGCATAATTAACATCCAAGTCCATGCTTGTTAACATGAGTTAATGTACCGTGAGTTAACATAAACTAACAATGAACAGCTGTATTTTCATTAACTAACATTAACCGGGTCCTGGTTGCGCAAGACCCCTATAAGTGGTTCCGTTTGAAAGCGTAGAAGCTATATTTTATGCACATGTGCATCGCTTAGGTTTTTATTTTACTGTACAAAAGTTATTAACATTTAATTACACAACAAAATACTGGATACCCGAGCTGTCATTTTCATATTTTCATATATATGCTTCATATATGACACACATGTACAAGTCATAGCTCAAATAAAAGCTCTTGCCCGTCCATGTACGATTCTAGTGTTCCTTTACTGAATTATATTCACATGTCAAACAGTTGTTGAATCACCGCGTTTTTTATGACGCAGAAGTGAAAACAATATATTTATGATCAATAAGCAGCCCCAGATCGCACAGAAAGCCACAAATGCTACATCATCTCTTACCTTATGCTGAGTGCTTTAAAACAGGCCATTTCTCCGCTGTTTTTGAGGTGATGTGCATAAGTATTCCTTTTATATGTATAATGTGGTCAAAACACAGTGAATTATGTTTGATCAAACCAAAGATCGTGAAAATATGAAAACAATAGTCTATCCGCATGCCATATTTTCCCAATATTCAGTTTTCAGAATTACAATAACCTGTGCATACTCTATGGTAGAGACAAAATTCTTTTTCCTAGTGTTTGCTGCTATCTGCTGGTTTCAAGCAGAACTGTCTGGAGTTGTCTTATTCTCTTATGGGATTATTTACACATTTTCAAAAAAGCATTTTAGAACAAAAAATAAAAAAGCGCCCAATGTTGAAGTAATTCATCATAAAACAGAAAACATAACAAATATTATTTATTACTTTCAGCAGTTTCTTTTGTAAATTCAAATGGTTTTCTGTCCAATAACACTGGAATTTGTCATTTATACCACTGCATTTGGATATGGAAGACTTTCCAAGTTTGGTAGGCGGAAATTACATAAAAAAAGGTATAGCACCTCTCATCAGTTGGAATACAATAACCTTTGCATAGATTATGATAGAGGCATTTTTTGTTTTTCTTATGATTACTGACATGAAAGCGCCTCTTTTTTAAGTGTTTATGATAACACAGACAACATATACAATTATTTTAATCACTTTCAACAGTGTTTTATGAAAATTTAAAAGGTTTTCTTTAAAATGATACCACATTTTTGCATTTACTCCTCTGCATGTGGATTTGGGAAGCTTTTAAAATTAGGTAGGCAACATCCAGGCGGAAATCCCAAAATAGCACTAGAGTTTAAGAGGTTAAATAACAAAACCTAGTACAGCTCTCAATTCTGTTTTCCCCCATATATTAGAGCTTATATTAGAATGTGTCCTGATTATTTCAATTATAATTGCTTTGATATTTTTAACAAAAAATAATGACTATTGAAAGCTTTTTCACAAGATTTTTGTATGTTTTCTAGGGTTGTGCGATTTGGGGAAACTATCTAATTGAGTTTTTGACAGATGTTGCGACTGTGATTTGATTTGTGATTTTAATTTTGTAGTCAAGCTTCAGTTCAATAACCTTTATCGTAGCTTCTTGTGTTAGTTAAATAAAGGAACTGAAAAGATATCCACTTACTCCAACATTTATTTAAATGTGTTTTTAAATATTCAGAAATGTATCTAATTTGTCTCTACAGCAAACAGTAAACACAAATAAAATGACCTTCCTTTCTGTGAATAAGTTCCACAAGATAATTTAGCTTATTATCACAGGGTGTCTGAAGGGGTCTTAAAGTATTAAAAGTTGATAAATCAATGTACAGAAATTTAAGACCCTTAAAAAGTAATAAAAAGTCTCAAATGCTATTTTGCAAGGTATTAAATCTTCTATAATTTTTGGTTATACAATCTATGGTTGTATGCTAAAGTTTGCCTGAATTAAATCTGCAAATATCAGGATGCTGTGTAGTTCATGAAATCAATGAAATCCTAATAGATTTGACATGCAGTAACCAAGGCAACACCATTATTTCTGCAGTTTTATAGACGCCAACCTGCTGAATTAGCTAGATTTTATAGATTTTTATTCAGTATTTGAATGTTTTAGTTTTGGATTAGTTTCTAACATTAATATTTAGTAAATACACTGCAAGTTAAAACTTCGCCAGTGTTTCTGGTTGAAACCTAAACTGGCTTTAAGGTCTAAAAATGTATGAAAAGACTCTTTAAAAAGGTCTTAAAAGGTATTGAATTCCACTTTGTATATACTCTGTATCAGGGTTTCTGCAAGATCTTAAAAAGTCTTAAATCTCAAAATCCAAATTTTAGGGCTTAAAAAGTCTTAAATTTACTGAAATATTGTGTTGTTGGTCTTAAATCGGTCTTTTGTAAACCAGTCTTAATTTTCCTTTGTTCATGTTTTGCTACCAAAACCCATAAAATCGCCAACAATCCATCTCAATAAAACATTCAACTTTTTAGATTAGGACGTCTTTATTGTTCCCGAAGGGCAATTAGGTTTACAGCAATAGCCGACAATCGACAGCAACTAGTCACACTCAACAACATAAATAACAGTAACAATAATTGAGAGATAGAGAGGGAGGAAAAAAAAAAGCCTAAAGCTTGTTAAGTAACCCAACTGCAGTTGGAACAAATGAGTACAAATATCTGTTTGACCTTGCCCGTCTAGAATAAGTATACCTTCTGCCTGATGGCAGGAGGCAAAACTTTGAATAAAATGGGTGGTTCTCATCTGCTAAAATGGACATAGCCTTCTTTATAACTCTCACCTCATACACTTGTCCAATACTGTTAACATTTATACCTAAAATCTTTTGAGATTGAACAATTTTTGAAAGTCTGTTTTTACT
Source organism: Danio albolineatus (assembly GCA_903798035.1). Classification (NCBI taxonomy): domain Eukaryota; kingdom Metazoa; phylum Chordata; class Actinopteri; order Cypriniformes; family Danionidae; genus Danio; species Danio albolineatus. The sequence continues at coordinate 3,272,244 of CAIGQQ010037715.1, forward strand.
TGACACGCTTAAATTACCATACCAGCATATTACCGCAAAAGTTAAAATAGACTCAATAAAAGAAGAATAAAATGTTCTAAGAAGAGGCCTATCCACATGAAACCCCTTTAACTTCCTCAACCCCTTGTTTTTACACAATATTGAATTTTTTTGCTAAGAAATAAAATCTAAAATATTGAATTTTTAACTTATTATTGTATTATTAAATGTATTAATTTATACTTTTTGATAGGGCAAATAAAAAATCTTTTCCATCTGGGCTGTTTGAAAAATGCCTTAGCCTTTAACTCTTCATGAGTCTAAAATTTCATTCTTAATGATCTTAAAAATGTCTTAAATTTAATTCTGAAACCCTGATTATACAAACAAAAAAATGATAATTATAAAACTTCAGAACACTCAGCAAATTAACATGGATGACAAGAGACAAGTTCTGATTGGGCAGAACAAAAGTGCGCTCACTCAACTGGCTAGTGAGCCTGTCACACACTAACGACAGTCATGCATTTGTTCTGGGTAGGGGGAAATTAAATCTGGTGATACAATTTAACACAAAGCGAGGTATCTCATCTTTGACCAATTTATGCATGTTTTTACTGAAATGTAATCATTGTTTTTTTCCCTAGCAGTTCTTATACCCTATTTTTCAAAATGTGTGTGTTTTTTTACAGTGAAGTGGCGTTTGGCTACAAGGGTCTTCAGATCCAGCTTTACCACAGTGCAGGAAACCTTAACACCCTGTTTAAAGTCAAGTACACTGCCAGGGTCACAGACAAGTTTGACTGCGTTGAGGTACAGTTTCTACTTGCTCATTTCATGCCATTTGCATGAATCTCTCTGACTGACTTTGTCGTTATGCATAGCTTTTACATGAATGTAATCCAAAAAATATTGATTTAATCAAAATGCTTCTTACTGCAAACTACATTTCTGGAAACACATTTCAAAAAAAGTTGGGACAGTAAAGCGTTTACCACTTTGTAATGTTGCCATTTCTCTTCACGACACTTAAAAGACGTTTAGGGACTGAAGACACCAAGTGATGAAGTGTTTCAGGTGTCATTTTGTCCCATTCTTCCTGTAAACAAGTCTTAAGGTGGACAACAGAACGGGGTCTTCGTTGGCGCAATTTGTGCTTCAAAATATGCCACACCTACTCTATTGGAGACAGGTCAGGACTGCAGGCAGGCCAGTCAAGTAACTGTATCTTGAACCTGCCTGCAGTCTGCAGCCCATTCTGCAACTGACTTGGGGTTGTAACTGGCTACTGTTACCCCCATTCACATGTGGTGTCAGCATTAATGCTTTTCATTTAATGACGTCAAGCATTGCCGAACTGAATTGTGAGTCCGTCACTTTTTGTTGGGTTCATTGCTTGCTGCAAAAACATTTTGTGCCAATGCAGTTCTTACCCAATCAGATCGCTTTATGCAAATACAAGTGCAGTCGCTAGCCAATCACGTTTGTAATAAAATTGACGGCATTAATTGGAGACATAAAATCAGAAGTCTAAATTAAATACATTGTGAGAAGCTAATATTTAACTTATACAAATAAAATTGCAGTCGCTTTCACGCACAACAATAAAATAAAATCATACACCATTGTTAGTCTACATCATACTTTATATCTGCTTTGTTGTATTGGAAGCAAGTTTAGGCTTGTTTTCTGTGGCTCTTCAGAAATATGCGCTACAGCTGTCAAACCAAGAGTGCTTGTGCTCGCGCTGGAGTACACAAGTACACGACCAGCCAAGCAAAAGGCGAAGCTGCTTTTTACATGGACGCCTAACGAATATCTCATTAAATGAAAAGCACTCTTCAGGTTTTTAGTGTTTTTTACAGTGTCAGGGCAGCGTTCTTCAGCTTTTAGCTTCAGTTCTAGCAGTGTTTTTGTATGTGCTGTCATTGTTTACATGTTGATGGTGTGATTGTGTTAAGCTCAGTGTGTCAGTGCACTTTATTTTTGGGATATTAGTCCCGTTTATAGAGAACAGGTGACCGCTGCACTTGGTTTAATCATAAATTAATTTAGAAATGAGAAATTCTCGCCAAATATTCCATGAAAACTGTTTGGCTCTGGAATGTAGTGGATCGTTTCAGGTGTGGATGTGTTTTCTGTTGCATCTTAGTTCCTGTTTACACTTCATATGTCCAATCATGAAAACACAAGGAGTAAATCTAGTCCGAAACACCTTGTTACGAGTTTAAGATGTTTAAGTGGGATGCTGTAACATTTAGGTGAGACAGATCAAGGATGAGGCAGGAATCAATTCTCTATTTCAGCTTTTTACTTCATGGATTAAAGAATATACAACAATTTTAAATGGGGAAAAAAAGGAATAAACATTTACAATATTCTCTTTAAACGAAAAGAATGAGTGTAAGCCAAATTAAAGAAATTAACAAAACAAAACAATCCTTAAATCTAAAGTCTAAACTAGGCGACAAAAATAACTAATGAAAAATAAACCAGACATCTTCAGTGTATACGACACCTGATCTAAACTAATTAAACTACAAAACTCAAAACTACACAGGTTGGCAAAACATTCAAACTAATCTAACAAAAATCAAACTTCAAAACTCAAAACTACACAGGTGGCAAAACATTCAAACTAATCTAACAAAAATCTTAACTAAAAGAAACCTACCAAGAAGGTCATTCAGTTTAGAATCACACAACAACCATCAAATCATTTTACTTAAAGCTAACAAAATTTAACAAGTAAACTCGAATTACCACAGTAAAACTGAGATTAATCACTATACAGCCTAAGCATGAAAACACAAGAATGCGTGGAGCACAAAAGGTACGCCGAGGCAGAGCGCACACCACACACTGGTCTGTCGAAGCTTTAAATCACGCAGAGCGTCCAGGGATTGGTGGAACTGGCACCGTCATAATGATGATTGACAGATAGAATAGGACCAATAAGAAACCTGAAGGTGGAGTAGGAAACGGAGAGTATGAGAATAATAAATACACACACACACAAATAAAACTAACATCGAACATAACACACATGATTAGCGTGATTTCTTTGCTATTTCTTAAAGCACAACAGGACAGAAGTGGACGTGTAGTTCGTGTACCCACGTATAGTTGGTTTCAAAATGGAAAAACTAATAAACGGCTTGTTTATGCCAGATTTGAACCTTCTCACGAACAAACATTTTAAAGTTCCTGAAGGCAAAGAAGCTCAAGGTGCTCCAGGATTGGCCAGCCCAGTCACCCGACATGAACATTATTGAGCATGTCTGGAGTAAGATGAAGGAGGAGGCGTTGAAGATGAATCCAAAGAAGCTTGATGAACTCTGGGAGTCCTGCAAGAACGCTTTCTTTGCCAATCCAGATGACTTTATTAATAAGTTATTTGAGTCATTGCAGAGATGTGTGGATGCAGTCCTCTAAGCTCATAGGAGTCATACACAATATTCATTTTGTCTCCACTGCAGCATGACTTTATATTCTATACTGGAAATTATTTCTAAGTGATGAGACTTTAGTCTAAGCAAAGTCAGACCTTACTGTCCTAATGAAATAATTCAAAATCAAAGCATGATCATATTTTATTGTGTGAAAATACGCGTAATCTAGAGGCCTTTGCCTTTCATATAAGCCATTTTTGATACCAAATGGTCAACTAGAAGTCTAGTTATTATTTGTTATTCTTAAAACTTGGATAGGCGACAAGACTTTTGTCAGGAAGTGAATATACACACATATATTGTACAGCACATTTAAAAGAGAGATCTGTTAAGGGTTTACTCATCTATACCTGCCTCTGCCACGGTGTCTACAAACTTTCCTTATACACTCATTCCAGCTAACAAACACTTAAATGTGTTACCAAAACACTGACCTATATTATAGCTCATTCTTCTATCTACATCAACAAGCCCCAAATCCGTGTGTTTGTGATTGAATCAGACAGTTGTAGTTTGATCACATCAGACCTGAGCTCTTTTATTAATATTACAGCTAATTACATGCTGTGCGTTAACACGGCTCCTGTATATCTTCCACCTTGAAGCCTAGCATGCAATTATAGTCGCTAAACATACTTGAGGTGTTCATTGTCTAAGGACAGTTGATTTCATTACGTCTTTTCTTTTAGCGTTGCTCATATTGGGTCCTTTTTTCCCTCTCATAGATGAAGACGTCTTTGATTAGACGATTTTTTTTATTAAGTAATTGGATTCAATGCTGTTGTTGAACCCCATCATGTAAAGAAGACGCGTTCTTAAAATGAACCTGAAGAGTCTTAAGCGTCGTTAGTTAATACAGGAGCGCTACAATGCCGCGCTTTTATTCGCGCGATTGAGCAGTTTGCCAGAGAAACTGTCTATTTTTACCATTTTTCGGTCCGTTCTTGTCGTCCCATAATGCATCGGGACAATAGTGAGTGTTACTGAGCTGCAGGTGCACCGATCCCCTTCTGATATTAGCTGATGTCTGAATGAGCAGGAATTAGCGGCGTGTTGCATTAGCCTTTTGTCGTGTGTTTTTGTGGCCGTTGTGAATGAAGAGTCCCGCGACACAAGCGTAGCCCATCACGCGGCCAAAGGGCCCTGCTTAGCAACTTAATACAAAGTGTTCTCATGTCAGCCCCGCTGGAAATGGATACAATGCAAACATGGGTGTGCATTCTGCTGGGTAAAAAAATCCCAGAGAGGCTGGAGGAGTCAGGGGGGGAGCACTATTGTCCGTCGTGGAGCCTGTGAATGGAGAGGGCAAACTCGTTTGATTGAGTTCGTTCACCAGCCTCAGAACACAGGAGCCTATTATACATGTCCAGGCTTTTTTTTTTTTGTTAAGTCGAGATCAATTCATTAAATTTATTGCCCGGTGAGAAGCTGGGACACATTACGGTGGGGGGAACTTCATCTGATATTCATGGTTTAAGATAAGTAGTAAATGTATTCAATTAAGTGGTCTTTCAGAGGAGGCACTGGATGAAGAGGAGGGGTACGGGCGGGGGCTGGAAACTCCTCAGCTGACATTGCTAATTGCCTAATGGGTCTCCTTTTTGTGTCAGGAAAATATGTATTTTTTTTCCTTTAATTCCTTTTCGTGGCGTGCCAATCACAGCTGAAGTATAGCTTAATGACAGAACAATAGGGAATTACTCTGTTAGGGCTCTTTTGTGATTATATGTAAGGCCGAGCGCCGGGGGAATAGACGCATAACTCATAAATGTGCCACTTGAGTTTATATGATTAAATTCAGCTGCTCTCGCTGTATACCAGACACAGCTGAGTTAACCACTCGCGCTCTGTGGGAAGCTTGAAACGTGCTTTAGATTAAGACCAGTGCGCGTTGCCTCTATAGGGATGTGCTCGTGTTCTGTCTCGTTTGCAGATCTTGAAGTTTTTGAAGGGCACCTATTTCACCCCTTTTTCTAGATTTAATAGTCTTTTGTGTCTCCAGAATGTGCCTGTAAAGTTTCAGCGTAAAACATCCATCAGATTGTTTAGTATTGCTTTCAGTAGTTTGTGTAGTATAGCTCTAAACAGCTTGTTGCTGTTTTTGTGTACTCGGCCTTTAATGGGCCGTTTCCACTGAGTGGTACAGTACGGTACAGGTCTATCGGCTTAGCTATCGGCCTGATTTTGATATCGGATCGATAATGATAATATTAAAAATAGCATTTATCAACTGATAATGATATGGCCGCCGATATATGGTGCATCCCTAGAGGAAAGATTAGTTATAGTGCACTGGACAAGTCTGAACAAGTTCGACCCATGCATGCGCGAGGCAGGCAGTTGTGTATAATTATGTAATCTATCGGCTTAAAGATATCGGCCTAGTTTTGATATCGGATCGATAATGATAACATTAAGAATAGCATTTATCAACCGATAATGATATGGCTGCCGATACATGGTGCATCCCTAGAGGAAAGCTTCGTTATAGTGCACCGGACAAGTCTGAACAAGTGCGACCCACGCATATGCGAGGCAGGCAGTTTTATATAATTATGTAATCTATCGGCTTAAAGATATTGGCCTGATTTTGATATTGGAACAATAACATTAAAAATAGCATTTATCGGCCGATAACTATATGGTTGCCGACATATGGTGTTTCCCTAGAGGAAAGCTTCATTATAGTGCACTGGACAAATCTGAACAAATTCGACCCACACATGCGCGAGGCAGGCAGTTTTGTATAATTACGTAATCTATCAGCTTAAAGATATCGGCCTAGTTTTGATATCGGATCGAAAACGATAACATTAAAAATCACATTTATCGGCCGATAATATATGGTCGCCGATATGTAGGGATGCTCCGATCAGGATTTTTGCCACCGATACCGTGTACCGATTTTTTTATCATGCTGATCGGCCGATACCAATGCCGATTCTGATGCTTCAAGTTTATATAACTGATATGTAAGCTCTCTGATCACCATTAACTTTTTTTTCAGATAAAGTAATACTATTGTTGTTGCCTTTGTTATATTTTTGTTACATTTTAACACTATATGTAATAAAACTGTTGTTTTAACAGAGTACTAAATAATCACAAATAAGTATTTATTATACAGTGAATATTTTAATATGCTTTTACAATGGGGTTAATGCATAACACTATGCACATCAGGATACTGAATTAGAGACAAAAATTATTTTAAAAAATTGAGCAGGTTGATGCAACCCACACGGTTTATTTAAACCTTGTCCAGTAGTACAGTGAACGGTGAAGGACAAAATAAACATTTCATCTCCTAAAATGGAGAAGTCTGATTTAACTTAAACATTGTCCAATACAAACCTGAGCAGGACAAAATAAAAACAAAACAAACAAATTTTTTAAAAAACTTATATAAATAAACAAATTTGAGTGGTTTGATGCAATTCATTAGATTTAATTAAATTAATTGTGATCGGTTCGAAAGATCGGCCAAGTTAGCGAGTACCGATCGAGTCGTAAAATGTGATTATCGGCCGATACCGATCTTCGGCCGATCGATCGGAGCATCCCTACCGATATGTATCGTGCATCCCTAACTTAAAATGAAACCTAATGAATCCGTCCAGTTGCCAATTGTGAGTTTTTGACAGAAATCTTCTTGTTTTTTTCCGGTCAATCGGTGCATCCCCGATTAAATTAGTTATTTTAAATTGCAATATTTTAAAACAAATGCAGCTTTCATCTTTCAAAGGAAATTGATTTAAACCATTGATTTCCAAATCTTTTTTTTAAATTGCGTAACATTCATTGTGGCTTCAGATTTACTCAGTTCTTTAATTGTGATTGTTAGAGGTTTAAACATTGACTTTACTTCCTTTCTGTTGTTTGAATTGCAATATAAACTGCTGTCTCATACATAAATGCGCTTCTCGCAGTGCAAATTTTGTTAGTAATTCATTTTGTTGAAACGTTGGTAGTTAATCATTTAAGTCCCCATGTGTTTTTGTTCTTTTTTTTTTTCTGTGTGTGTTTGCTCTCAGCCAGATGATGTGGAGGGTAAAATCCGAGAGATCATTCCTGCTGGTTTCTGCTGTAACACAGACGACTTCATCTCTGTCCTGGAGAAAGAGGCCAACTTCAAACCCTTCGGCAGCCTCCAGCACACCTACAAAGTTCACAATGTGGAGGCCGGAGAGGATCTCACCTACCAGATACACAAGGTACAGAGTCTCCCGCTGCTTTGGCCGTGTCATTCAGCACTCAAACAGCAACTAGGGTTGAGCTTTTAGGTTGCAGGTTTGACTGTAGATTGGGAATAGCCCTGAGGGAGCCTTTTAAAACTAACCAAATTGGCAAAAATCTTTAATTTTTCTCATTTGTTACAAGTAGTGCTCCTTTTTTCTTTATTTGCATTTTCTCTCAAGCGATAATAGAAATATTAATACATAGAATATGGAATATATAAATAGAATAATGCTCAATAGGGATATATATTGGACGCTGATTTTATTGAATCATATTGATTCATCGTTTATTGAACCTAATAAAGGCTTTACTAGGGAAATTAGGCAAGTCATTGTATAACAGCGGTTTGTTCTGTAGACTAGTGGTCCCCAATCTCCAAGCTGTGGTACTGGTCCATGGATCAATTGGTACCGGGCCGCACAAGAAATCATTAATTATTACCATTTAGTTTATTATTTAAGTCTGAACAATCTTTTATTTTGAAAAATGACCGTATTCTCTCGGTTATATCTCACTTGAGCGCCAAAATTTAACCCACAAGCTAGCAAAAACTTTGGAACGTTTCTTTGGTAAGAGAAAAAGGCCCAGTGAAGGACCCACGAACTGCCAAGGAATGAATCTGCAACCCATTTGCCAACAAATCAGGTGAATCCATCAAGAAGTTCAACTAACTGAAGATCGCAAATGACGGTGGCTTTAGGGGCCATTTACATATTACGTATTTTCCACGTGCAAGTTCATTATTTCCATTGGAGGCACACAAGTTCCAGGCGCCCCCAGTTGAGAACATCTCAACTTTTTTAGAATGCTGCCAGCAGATCTGTGACATGAACTGACCGAGCAGCTTCATACTTTGTATGGAATATACACAGTTCAGTAGACTAGATCTCTCAGGCAAACACACAACACCCAAACACTGCAGTGCTTTTTAAAATTTTCCATAAATAAAACTTGTATCAGAGTTGCAGCAATATTTTGTCAGCCTCTATCTACGTAGCCCAATCTCTCCTTTCCCTGTGCCGAGGTAAAATTATCAAGCGTTGACCAGTCCGTGGTGATAAAAAGGTTGGCCAAAACTGCTGTTGAGAAAAAAAATAAATATATATATATATATGTATTGCTTAAGGGGGCTACTAATATTGACCTTAAAATGGTTTATTCTAGCTTAAATAAAACAAATGAGACTTTCTCCAGAAGAAAAAATATTACAGGAAATACTGTGAAAAATTCCTTGCTCTGTTAAACATAATTTGGGAAATATGTGAAAAAAAAGGGCTAGTAATTTTTGACTTCAACTGTGCATCCTCATTTCAGGTGGACATCTCGTGTCCAGGCTTCAGAGAGTACCATGAGCGGTTGCAGACATTTCTCATGTGGTTCATTGAGACGGCCAGTTTCATCGATGTGGATGACGATCGCTGGGATTTCTTCCTCGTGTAAGTGTCACAAATTTATTGTTGTGTCTTATTTCTGCTTATTAAAATAGTGTTTATTAATGCTTATTATGATGAAACCCTTACATTTCCTACAAAACTTCTGCCAAATTCACAACATGAGCTTACATGTTTTGTTAATAAAATTCTATTATTTATACAGAATTTTCACGAAAAAAGAGATGTTTGGTTCTTATTTAGAGATTTGGCATGTGCATGAATGAGACCCAATGTAAAAAAAACAGAGAACAACTTTATATGTTACTTTATAAATAACTTGCAAGGATACCAAATAAGGTTTACGAACATCCACAAGAATTGGGTTGCACTGTAAAAAATTATTAGTTGACTCTACTTAAATGAGTAAACCTGTTGCTTTTAAAGCAATTAGTTGACGATACTTAATGAAGTAAGTAAACATGTTGCTTTTAAAGCGATTAGTTGACTTTACTTAAAATAAGTGAGTAAACCTGTTGCTTTTAAAACTATTAGTTAACTACTTAAAATAAATGAGTAAACCTGTTGCTTTTAAAACTATTAGTTAACTACTTAAAATAAATGAGTAAACCTGTTGCTTTTAAAGTGATTAGTTGACTCTACTTAAAATAAAGGAGTAAACCTGTTGCTTTTAAAACGATTAGTTGACTTTACTTAAAATGAGTAAACCTGTTGCTTTAAAAACGATTAGTTGACGCTACTTAAAATAAATGAGTAATCCTGTTGCTTTAAAAACGATTAGTTGACGCTACTTAAAATAAATGAGTAATCCTGTTGCTTTTAAAACGATTAGTTAACTCTACTTAAAATAAATGAGTAATCCTGTTGCTTTTAAAACGATTAGTTGACTCTACTTACAATAAATGAGTAAACCTGTTGCTTTTAAAACGATTAGTTGACTCTACTTAAAATAAATGAGTAAACCTGTTGCTTTTGAACGATTAGTCCTCTCAGTCCATCTGTTAAACACAAATGAAGATATTTTGAAGAATGTTGGAAACCTGTGACAATGGTCATTCTAAGTAGGCAAAACAAATACAAACATCAGCAATATTCTTCAAAATATCAGAGAAAAGGGTTTGGAAGAAGTGGAGGATGAGGAGAATGTTCATTAATGGGTGAACTATCCCTTTAAGTTGTTTCTTTAATAACATTGTTGTTTGCTGCTTGATCTGAAAGTGAACTCCAGGTCCAGATTAAAAACCAGTTCACAATCTCTGATGGAGAACTGCTGAATAAAGAGCCTCTTAGATATTTTTAAAAGTTTAAACTTTTAGCTTTTGACCAAATCTAACTTGTTGATTAAAAAGAGAAGAAATC